>WBNH01008014.1:0-37534 GCA_013401255.1 Urocolius indicus | reverse complement strand
TCACCACCAACTCCTCTCCCTGCACAGGAGGAGCTGTCTAATGTCAACCTCTCCAAGTTCCGCAAGATCCAGCACGAGCTGGAGGAAGCCGAGGAGCGGGCTGACATTGCAGAGTCGCAGGTCAACAAGCTCCGTGTGAAGAGCCGTGAGATTCATGGCAAGAAGATAGAAGAGGAAGAGTGAGGCTGTCATGCGGCACTGAAGTGACCTGAGGGCTGCACAAAATGTGAACCTCTGGGTCACTTTCTTCTGGAATTAGTCTATGCATCCATGTTAATGTCTAGAGAATAAAGAATGTAGATTCCTTTGCATACACACCCACGTGTAGCTATTTTCATCTGTTTCTTTTTCACTGATTAGGGCTGTCACATCACTAGCCTTTGGGCACAATTTTGGGTTATCTCTGTTGTGCACATATGTCACAGTACAGCTTTTTGTCACCTAGTTCCTAACTACTCATCTCCTCTATATTACTTAAGTGTGTGATAAAAAGGAAGCTTGATCACTGTTGTGGTTTAGCTCCAGCTGGCAATGAAGCATCACACAGCCACTTGCTCACTCCCCCTCCATGCCACAGTGGGATGGAGGAGGAGAATCAGAAAAGGATGGTGAGATAAAGACAGCTTATCATGACAGAAAAAAAAAGAAGAAACAAAACCAAGAAGAGCCTGCCATCAGAGCTCTTGAGGTTTCCTGGGAACTGCTGAGGGTTAACAGTGGTCCCTTAGACCACTATCATAGCATAGGTTTTGCTTCCAAAGAGCAAAGTGAACTTCCAGTGAGCTTTGCTCACTCTGCTGGAAACGTTGACCTGACAGCTTCATGCCTGCATGGCTAATACAGAATTACAAAAAATGAATCTTTAGTTATCTGTCTTCAAGGTGACACTACAAGTAATTTTGAGGTTGTCCTGGTGTCAGTAGTCAGGACAAGAAAGTAGAAACCCAGATGTCTGTGTCTGTCTGAAAAAGTGATGAGAGTCAGCTTTTTCAGAGTGGATCAGTTTCCAGCCACAAAGAGCTTAATAAATCTGTCACCCAGCAGTGGTGCAAGCCTAGCTCTTCCTTCCCGTAACGTTAGAAGGCTTCTTATGATTCCCTAGTAGACTTCAGCTTTCTTTTGCTCCATTTTACTCTCTGTATTCACTCTCCATGACAGAGACCAGCCTGACTGTTCTCTTATACTCTCTTGGCCATCAGTTTATCTTCTTCTCATTCCTTATTCTGAATACCTGGCCATTCTCTGTACTAAGATGTTTTAGTTCCTTAAAGTTTCAATTATTGTAGAGCAGTAATATTTTTTGCATTCATAGCAGAATTCTTGAGAGTTTGTATTGACCTGAAGGTGCATGGTCTGACCCAAATGCAGCGAGATCCCAAGGCAGGGCCCGAGACACCAGTTGGGGTGGTGGCTGTGCCTTTCACCTCACTATTTGGGCTGTTACTGTGCAGGCATAGATCCCGTCAGATTTCTTCTCAGCTTGGGTCTCCAGCAGGCTCCTGCCTGCCCTTGCCCCAAGGAGATCAGCCAGGCAGCAGCCAGCCAGGCCCACTGCTCAGGGCACCCATTGCCAGAGGATGGCAGCATGGAGCCATCAAGGGAGATCCTGCCCTGGTAAGCTGGCTTGCTACAAACCAGCAGCTAGCTCTCACTTAGATTTGGTGCTTTTAAAGCTGCTGAAACATCCTGGCCCACATTGTGACCAGATAAAATACCATAGGAGGTGGAATAAAATGGTATGCATTAGGTCCAGATGCATAGGGGGCTTTTGTAGTTGGGCTTTTGTAGTTAGAATTAATGTTAACATGGTACTGATCAAAATAAACATATATGAACTGAGGACAGACATCCATCCTCATAAACAAGGTCTTGGAATGATAGGTTTCTCTGCCTAAAGGGGAGAGATTATTATCAACAGGTGAATGGGTGGATCCAGTTAAAAATAAGACAATTAGAGTAAAAGACAATTTGAGCAAATGGCATCACATAAGACAGATCATATCTTTAGTCTCTTAAACAACACTTCAGGTCATGGTAAGCATTTTGGGTAAAACGAAATGCCTACGAAGAAAAGTACTAGCAGTTGAGTTTGTTGAAAAAAAGTTCTTGACTGACATCTGTGCTGACACAGCTGAAGATGTAAAGAGAAATCTGTACAGTTTGGGGAAAACTATGCCTATGTCTGGCCCAAATTATTTTTTAGTAATTAGACTAAAGCATTTTTAGTTGGTATTATGACATAACTATGTGTTTTCTGTCAGCTTTCTAGTCCTTCAGTGACTAGAAAAATTATCTTGGTAGAATCATAGAATCATAGAATCATAGGGGAACCTCACAGCATTCATACACAGAGTCTCAGTCTTATTTTGCAATGAAATTATACAAAGACTTTATATGTTTCACTTCTTTGTTTCTAGGAAGAGATGAGTATTCCATAATGAAAACAGAAGTTTTTGTCTTGTTTAAAAAAAAATGCAAATATTAAACTACCTTAGTGATTAACATGCTGAACTCTAATGCTTGTGAATGTAGTTAATGTCCAGGAAAAGTCACATACCAAACATTATGTCTTAAATACTAGTTTAGTTCTTGTGAATCTGGAATTTTTCCTTTTTTTATGGTGGGAAAATATCTCTCATTCATTCATATAAACTGAAGTATATTTCAATTCTCATGTATTTATAGTTTGATGCCATAACTTGAAGATTAGAAGCAGCTTGTATAAAGACCCTGTATAGTCAGACTGCCTACTAGCAAAGGTCACTGATCTTGAAAAAAGGATTGATCCATAATTACCACAAAGGAGCAGCTCTGAGACAAAGTTTAAAATAGATGCAGCTGGTGTCCTCAAATGGAGCAACACGGATTCCAAAAACTCTTAGAGCTATAATAATCTGGACATCAGTAATGTGCCTTCTAAGTAAATAAACACTGTTTAATTGACAGAAAACCATTAACTGAAAATATTCTTGTTCTGTAGAAACAAACTTCTGCTCAGTGAATTTGGACAAACCAAATTTGTCAATTCAGTTCTTCATGACTTATGAGTCTATTCACATCCCTGAAGAAACTACTACCTGAAAAAGATCTTGTCTTTCTCATGAAAGAAAGGAAGAAGTCTCTTGAAGCTTCTTACTCTACTTACCTGAGTATCCCTTTGGAAGACAAGACAATACTGCTGGGAATACATTAGTCAACACACATACATAAAGACCTCAGACTATAGGCACTAACAGACAAAGTCCAAGGCTTGCAGAGCTCTCACATAGTCCGCTAGCTCTGCCTGGAGGCCTCTAGATGCCACCCCTGCTTCACAGACTAGCTAGAGAAATCCCTGAGGGAGCATCAGGGCCTTGGCAGCAAGGAGGCAGAAGGCAAAGGTTACACCTGCATGCTTGGTAAAGCAGTGATTAAGTGAAACTGTCTTTACAGCTTCAGATGGACAGGAAATATTCACACAAGTTCAGGCAAAGCATAGTTTAGTTGTACTTTCTATTTACAGCCTGAGAGTCACACATCAGTTATGATAATCTGCCTGCATCATGACTCCTATCCAATTCTCTGACAGATGGAGGGTCAGCTAAGGAATATGTCACCTAACCTCTTTTTACAAGTCATTTGAATCCTAAGAGTAATATCATGCTAGCCCTAATTTCTCTTCCATCCCCCTCTCTATCCTTCTCTGAAGCTTTTTGTCTCCTATTGACCCTCATCTTTATGAACTTAGAGGCTTCGAGCCCTTTTACTTTACTCACCTGTTCTGTAAATAGAGTCATTCAGCTGTTTAAATATCTGAAGAAAATGGCATTCTGAATGCCACCTAAGAGCTACTTCACATTTGTTGTGGAAATTTGGAACGTGTGTGTTATTGGTTGCACATTCAGTACTGCCCATTTTGTACAGTCCCAAGTTGCATGTTCACTCACCTTTCAGCTCTCAATTGGCTGTTTCAGGACCTTTCCAAGGGACTTTCTTTAGTCCATGTGTGGAACAGAGTTATTGCCAGAAAGAGAAGTCTTCACGTGTATGAAAGTCCATCTTTCAAATTCCCTGTGTGAAGACATGAATGTTTCTTTCCTTTTTACATAATAAGGTTTAATTACAAATGCACAATGCAATACAGATACCAGTTCTTGAAGGCAAGTGCAGGATTAAGAAAGAGCATGGACATTTCTGCTGCCACCTTGTAGAAACTGTGGTAAAAACTAGTCTTGGGATAATAATCTTGGGACATTGCCCAAGAAATTGCGTTTTACATTTGTACATAAATTATTGGTCCCAAATGCCTTTCTTCCTAGAGAATTACCCCAGACTCACACTATTAACAGTAATTACTGGATTATCTTAAGCAATCAGTTCAAAATTCCATCTTCCCCTGCCCCATCCCAGCACATAAATACTTTTTCAGTAGCTTTCAAATAGATTCTTAGAGGACATCTTAAGAAGGTAGTATGGCATGTTAATCTCTGTATTTGACAGACAACTTCCATAGGGGTGTAGAAGTTATTTCCTCTAATTAATTTAATTGATGCGATACTTATCAAATCTAATAAAGAAAGTGTGTTCTTACCATCTCCAGGTCCTGTTCACAGCAACATGTTAGTCAAAGTAGCAATGAGAAGCAATGAGAAGATTTGCTCTGAGGGATTAGTGTTCTGGCATTTCTACTTATCATCTGCCAACATTCCTGGGAGTTCTCCTTTTACCCAGGGAACAGCAGAATGAGGCTCCGCTTCCTCCATCATACCATATACACTGACAGTTTACAGTTAGTATCAATCTTTCCCAAGCATGCTGTTCTGATTCTGATAGCACAACTGACAGGAGTATTTGTAAGTTACAAATCACAGAATCTTAAGGGTTGGAAATGACCTGAAAAGCTCATCCAATGCAACCCCTCTGCCAGAGCAGGGCCACCTAGAGTAGGGCACACAGGAACTCATCCAGCTGGGTTTGAATGTAGGTTTTTTTGGGTTTTTTTAAACGAGTATACCAATCAGCTCAAGAAAATGCAGGTTTTGTTCCAGATCTTTTTTTATGGAAAAAAAAAAAAAAACAACCTGGTAGGCTACATTTTGTGGAAGAACCACCAAGACTAGCAAGAGTAAATACAAACAGCTGATCTCTGTAATGCAATTCTCTTCTTTGAGATGATAATTATCTTAACCTCAACCCATTGTCACAAAATAACTGTCTAAAGTTAACTGTCAAACAAGCTGACACAGAATCAGCCATTTGTACTGCAGCTGCAAATTTGTTGGCCATCCTTAGCGTTCAAATCTCCCTCACAACATCTCTTTAAGAGGTCACATCTTAGAAGGAAACAGACACAGGTGTGCTAACTGCAGACCCAGAGCTGCTTACTGTATTTGATTGTCTGCTGTTCTTCTGCTCCACATGTCTTGAAAGCCAAATACTGCTCCATGTGAAGTGTCCTTTATCCTGATGATTACAGCATTGTTGTATGTTACGTAATGATCACTCAGGCTAATGAAAGCCCATGGCACAGCTGTTTCACTATCTCAGCATGTGCTCCAATCACTAGGCATTCCTATGCCATCCATTTGTTTACACATCCTGGAAACTGAAAGAGAATTTTAGTAACACTGTCTAACCTAGATCCCAAAAGATATAGGGAGCAAAAGGCCATCTGTGTCCCCAGGCTGAGGATGATTCTGAATTAACGTTACACCTAGCTGAACATCTAAAACCAGTTCCAGCTGTCACTTATTTAAGCAATAAGTTTAACTAGTGCTTCAGAGAAGGCAAAGAGTGTTGCATTTAACAGAACTTAGGTAGTTGTCATTTTCTTCTATTTGTAGTGTTGAGGCTTATAATAATAGCAGAGGGTGACGCTCTGCTTATTCAGTGTTCCTATGCCACTTTTCCTCCAGGCTTATTTTCTTATGAGAAAGCTAACCTTTTTGCTGGCTTTAGCTGGACTTGAAGAGGTGCAACAACCACTACTAAAGATATTTTGGCAGTGTCTGAGATGACTAGCAAATGACAAGCATGTTTGGAAAGCTCCACATTCTGACTGGCTTGTAAGACACGAATCTCTGCATTTCTCATCTATTTTAAACACACTAATTATCCAGTCAGCGTTGACAGGTAGGAAGCTTGTTGGAAAGTAAATCAATCCAAGAAGAAGAGAGAACAAACCTTCGCAATAGATAGGATTCAGGAAAGCAAATTGTTCTATTTCTGAGTCTTACTGCATCTGAGTTAGTCAGAGAAATTCAGACACATTTAGAAACCATTCTTTCAGGTAGCAGTGCAGATGGAGAGGGCATCTAAAAAGCATTTGGCTCATGAAAGGAACATATTTAGTCAAGAAGAGGTCTTTTCTACTCAAGAGTTATTTTGAGTTACAGGAACAACTCTAGCAAGAACTTCATTAAATTCTCAAGCATTTTGTCCTTTGAATAACAGAAATTCCTAGGTGTCAGTATAAGACAATGTCTGGCTGATCATTTATGAAATGCATTTCTTTACACAAAGTAAGCACCATAGACAATTATTGTGACATAATTCTAAGAAGATTCTGTTACTCTTTATGTTCTATTCCAGTCTATTCTAATCTAATACATATTTTCAGCCACAGTCAAATTTACAGAAAATCTATATTGATTTTTCTAATATATCTGTTATATATCACAGAATCTCAAGGGTTGGAAGGGACCTCAAAAGTTCATCCAGTCCAACCCCCCTGCCAGAGCAGGACCAGCTAGAGTAGGGCACACAGGAACTCATCCAGGTAGGTTTGGAATGTCTCCAGGGAAAGAGACTTTTTCATGTTTCTGCCATTTCCACTGAACAATTATATAGCTCTCTGATATTGTTTCCTTTTACTGGGTTACTGCTGTGTGGACAAGAGGATGCACAAAACTGTGTTCTGTCCCAGGGATCATGCCTGAAATGGAGCTGATGAGAGAGCAGTACAGATATAGCCTGGGAATGTTTGTTATTCTGCTCTCTTTAACTTGTGCATGAAGAAAAGACTTGAGATGGAAAGAAAATGGATTCTTCTTGTTGTTGTTTTTCCATGTTGGGAGGAGAACTGTCTTGCTTTTACTGCGCTCTTCTGGGTAAATCACAGTCTCAACATCTGTCTGATACCGTGCAGACTAAGCATACTTTGTTCTCCCAGCACATGGGCATCTTCTCCATCCTGGAAGAGGAGTGCATGTTCCCCAGGCAACTGACACCTCTTTCAAGAACAAGCTCTATGACCAGCACCTGGACGAGAACAATAACTTCCAGAAGTCCAAGCCTGCCAAAGGCAAGGCTGAGGCTCACTTCTCCCTGGTGCACTATGCTGGCACCGTGGACTACAACATCACTGGCTGGCTGGAGAACAACAAGAATCTCTTGAACAAAATTATCACTGGGTTGTATCCAATGAAATAATCTATGAAGACACTGGCCTTACTTTTTGCCTCTTACTGGAGAGTAAGCCAGTCAGTTCTATAAAATCTTTAGATGCATCCATACACAATGAATAGGGAGAATCAAAATCAGAATTAAATTGTGCAGAAGGTGGTGTCAGGGAGGGTAAGAAGGAGATATGTCCTCTCCAGATTGTCTAAACTCTTTCCTGGATAAGTACAGAATTTGTTATCTTTGCCAGTCTGGAAACAGAAAACACACTCTCTTGAATTCGGAATATTTGTTTGTTCTCCTTTGGTAATCTGTAGTCATAGTTTTTTAGAGTTCTTGACCTATGTTCTTATAGCAAGGAAGTCTACCATGTCATTTAACCTCTGTTGCAGTGGATATAGAGCTTATCCCTTTATCCTCTACTTGCCAATTTTGTCAGTTTTCAAAATACAATTGTCTTATATGGCCTAAATGTCTTGTAATGAGATTATATAACTTCTTCACCCTTCTCATGTCAGCTGCATACTCTAGGAGTTAGTCTGGTATGTGTGAAATATCCCCATATCTTGAGCTCTAGACCGCTAACAAGTCAGAGGCTTAACAGTTCTTTCTCAAGGTTGGACCTCTCTGCCTGGCCTTTCTATACATTTTTCCATATGCTTTTCCCAGGTGAACTTGTTTTGTTTTCCTTGCAGGCACCTATTCAGGACCTGAAGGTGAAGGACTCATCCTTCAACTTAGAGCTCCACTCCTCAAATAGCCTCCTTCTTCCTGAGTTGCTTTTGTTTTGATCTTGCTCTCCTTGTCTTAAAATGAAGGTTGTAGAGATCTTGGCATAGTAAGCATTTCAAATTACTTCTCTTTTTGCTTCTGCAATCTCATCAGTCTTTTCTAAGTTCCTAACTGTGTCTATTGTCTATTGTATACTTGCATTATGATGTAGCCTTGTACATAATAATGGAAAATGCTTAAATATGAAAGTATATATATGTATGTGTTTGTATATTCCATTATATAGAGGCTTATACGTATGTATATACTCCATATAATGCCACACATTGCTGGCAAAGCAGTGTTAATGAAGCATCAAGAGGGGAAACCAGTGTTGATACTGAGCGATTGTGAAAATGCTTTTCTGTAATGTGGTTTCATACTGTCCTCAACTTCTTCATTTTTTCAGGGCCATACCAAGTAATGTTATACTCAGATCTTTCACTGTTAGTAGTTTTAACATTTGAGGGGGAGAACTGTTTGTGGGACAGAGTTTTCAGTTTTCTTGGAGATTTCCTCAGTAGGAGGCAGGTGGATTTTGAATGCACTGTCTTTATGTCATTATATTTATATCAAGCTAAACAGTGCAGATTTAATAATCTTCCTGTGCTCATACTTAGTATATCATATTGTGACATATCAGCTGATCCTTCTCAATCATTCTCACTGTTTCTCATAGTCTGTCATGTCCTTTCTGACATGAAATCACCAGACCTGCCTTTAGCAAACATGATGTGAACAGGCCATGGATGCCCGCTGCAGGATACTAACAACTTGTGCTATGTGGTACATGAAGGTATGAGTAAGATGAACTCCAGCCAGCCATAGCTTGGGGCACCTAAAACATAATGAGCTGCCACAAAACCCTGAAAGGCTTCCAATCCAAAAAATCCTCCAAGCCTGCTGCTATGCTTAAAGAAACATAAGGTATATACTAAGAATAACTGAGTTAAACATAATGTAACAAAGAATGTTTTGTAGAGATAATAACATCCTTTTCTGATATCAGCTGACACATCTGGCAAGTATGAATAACATACTGAACAGCCTTACTATCTTTCTTTTTCCTAAAGCTTTGTGTAATCTGCCTTGGAGCTCAGCATTAAAATGAGTTTAGTACATGTGGATAGTGTAAGGAAACTTCACCAGCCTAAATTAACATTAAAGACCTTTGTTTTAATGCATTAGGGATCTTCAGAGTAAAGGTTAGTGCACATCTGGTTGCTACTGAGGAAGTCATACTTTGTCACAAAGTAATTCACACACAGTTGGCATTCAGTTAAGGCAGGATAAGTAGGAGACAGCATCTTAAAATATCTGAGACAAAGGAGTCGACAGCTATATGGATTTTGGCAGCAGAACTTCTCCAACTTGGCAACGGTGGTGTGTTTGTCTTTATAATAAGTGTTTTCCTGTATGTGTGTGATATAGCAATCAACTGTATTATAGACCTACTGAGATTGGTTTACAATATGACTATATATGATATGATAATGAAAGGGGTTCACATTGGACTATGACTTTGGCCAAAGTAAGCAGGCACTTAATTTACACTGTGTGTTTATATATGGTTAAAGGAGGCACATGGGCTTGCATTTAAGAGATCTGCTCACATATCTCTTTGAATAGACAAAGCTTATCAGGCATATTTCTATATTCAGGGACAAAATTAATGGTGCTGTAGGCTGAGCTGGATCCAAGAACTGAACCTTTTGAGACTGTGAGCAGGACCTGGTAGTACATGTGCTGTTTGTCTTTTCTGCCTTTCTCCTCTGGAGCTCAGTAGGTTGATTTAAAGCATGCTTGGACCAGGTCTCCCACGCACAACAGCTCTGTGATGTTTGGCAGCACTGATGGTGCCAGGAATGATGAGAATGGATGTTTCTGCATCCATCTACTGGCAGCAGGGCACCATCTATCAGTGCCACTAAAGAGCTGTTTTCATTCCACCAGCCAGATTGGTTTTAGAACAATGAAGTTGCATCGCTTTTGGCTGGCCTTTTCTGACTTCTCAGAGTCAGAAGTGGGAAACTCGATAGTAAATAGCAGGTGGCTAGAGCAGCATTTCCTGTGGAAACACTGGAGTCTTCTCTCTTCATATCAGTATAGTTTTCTGTTAATTTCTAAGAAAACAAATGTGTAAGAGTGCTCAGAGGAAGGGAGCCCAGGGGTGGAGGACTTTGCAGTTTCACATTTCAAACAAGCCAGTCAAAAAAAAACCAAAAAAAACCAGCACAGTAAAATAACAGTTCATCCCTCATTTCTTATTTGATAAATCCTTATTAGGTAACTCCTGTTAGCCTGAGAGGTGAAACTAAATATGAGGTGTCAAACTTTGGTGATGATGTAGAGTAAATGTAATTTTTGAAACAATTTGTCCCTCATTTCCTTTGGGAGTTGATTTGAATGATCCATGAAGAAAGTTTAACTACAAAGAATCATTTCCACTGATACCTGATTTATCAGTGCTGTAATGACTCTCTAATTGGCTGTTGTCAGAGACAATAGGCTGTAAAATGTAGCAGTTCATCTAAGCTTAGATACTTACTTGTCTCAGGTTTTCTCTTCTTTCAGGAAATCTTCTGATGCTCAGTGATGTCTTGACTGGATGTATCCTTCTGCCTCATGAGAACAAATTACATGGATTCATGCCTCACTTTTCAAGACTGAAATGAAGAAAAAAATGTCAAATTAGGATAGTTTTGGTGCTTTGCCAGCTGCCAGTTGGTTTTGTTCACCATTCCACTCAGAAACTGTTAACATACCTAGTTGTGTAACTATAGAGGTAAAGTTTGTTAGAAGAAACCTGTTAAAGGAGAATTAAGCTACTGGCCAACTTGAAAAATGCCCAGCTCTGCTTTGCTTGTTGTGAAATGAAATTGAACACTCCTGAAGATTTGCCAAAGTCCAGAGACATTAGTGGGATGCACCTGTTCCTCTTTTGCTGTCAAATGCAGTATTGAATTTCTACTTTGATTTACTAACCTGTCATGTCTAATGGACTACTGCTGACACAGCATGAGCTCTTGCTCTGGAGCATGAACTGTGCTATTAGGAACAGTTGGTTTTTTGCCCTCCAGTGGACTCTTTTACACAAAGTTAAACTGAATATGATTATGACTCCTTCTCTCTATAGCCTTTTTTGTCCTGGCATTTCTTAACTATTGGATCTAGATGGGTCATTTTGACTCTTCTAATATCTTGTGATTATACAATTGAGAAAAATCTTTAGGATTGCATTGGCACAGTGTTTAATAAATTTAACATCCCGCCAGCATTATGTGTGCAAGGGAAAGGGCTGGGACACTCAGCTGTGTCAGAGAACCTCATAGCCAAAGGAGAACCTGTGTACAGCAAAACATGGCAGACAGACATTGGATGTTTTCCTGTGCACTGTTGCTGAGAATTACAGCAAATTCTGTTGTCATAGAATAGACAAAGGTTTGTTCTGAGAATAGACATCAATGTGGGAGCTTGCACATGTGTAAGGATTGCTGTGCCAGGAAATCAGCTTGTTATGGTCACTCTTTTGGTGTATTGATCATTACAGAATGGTTTTTACAGCATAATTTTCTCCATGTTAGCATCAACAAAAACAAATCTTGCTTCTTTTTTTTTTGTTATTGTTGTTACAACACTGAAATGATCTGGATCCATGGAATTTTGAAGATCAGTTTAAGTAATTGAGCAAATAACAGAGTGAAAGACTATGATTCATTCACTCATCTGTTGGATGCTTCCAAGGCAGAGGTCACCTATCCTGAACTGCAGTGCTGCTCTTGAATATCCTGGCAGTCATGACAGCCTGTTGATTATAACTGCAAAGAAAAGATACGGAGCCCAGCTTGTCTGATCCCGGGAGTCAGTTATTCACTTTCGTCTCTTGAGGACAATGTTCTGTAATGATACAAGTGGATGTTGAATAAAAAATGTCCTTCCAGCAAGCTAGAACACTCTCCCAAGACGTCAGATTGATTTGAGTATTAAACCCTTCAGATAAAAATACAATTTTAAATGTTTGTTTCAATCTTTCTGCAGGAAAACAATGAATTGTGCAAAGAAATGTAGACAGTGATACAGGATCAAAAGCAGACGCACCATTTTGCATTCCTGAACTCAGCTTCTGTCAGTTTAAAATGCCTGGAACCACAGTGTGTCACACTTTTGTGGTCTCTTATAGGTGATTTGTATCAATATTCTTCATGTGAGAACTTTCTTGGCTGTACCAAAAAAAAAAATATCACCAGAAAAATAGTAGGGTGCTCCAGTGGTCAAAACAAAGGTCATTATTCTTTAACATCCTCATTCACAACTTAGGTGCTGGAACAGAGTGCACCCTCAGCAAATTTGCAGGTGATACAGAGCTGGGAGGAGTGGTTCATATACTGTAAGTTGTGCTGCCATTCACACGGAGCTTGAAAAGCTGGAGAAACAGGCTGACAAGTTCAGCAAATAGGAACAAAAGGTCTTGTACCTGAGGAGGAATAATCCCATGTTCCCAGCACAATTTTGGGGATGACTGGCAGGAAAGCAGAAAAGGACCTGGTACACACTAAGTTGAATGTCAGCTAGCGATGTGCTCTTGAGGGAAAGGCAGCCAACCGTAGTCTGGGCTTCACTCTGAAAAGTGTTTCCAGCAGGTGCAGAGTGGTGATTTTCGCCCCTTACTCATCTCTGGTAAGACAACATCTGGAGTGCTGTGTCCAGATAAAGGCTCTTCAGTACAAGAAAGGGATGAGCAATTGAGCAATTCCAGAGGAGGATCACAAGGATGTTTAAGGAATTGAGGCATCTGAGAAAGTCTGAGTGAGCTGGGATTGTTTAGCCTCAAATAAAGAAGCCTCAATGGGGTGATGTCAATGTGTGTAAATATCTGGTTGGAGAGAGTAAAATGTCAAAGCCAGGCTCTTCTCAATGTTATGCAGTGACAGGACAAGAGCCAATGGGCACAAATTGAAATTCAAGAGGTATCACTTAAACATCAGAAAAAAGTTTCTATATTGTGAGAGTGTTCAAACACTGGAACAGGTTACTCAGAGTAATTGAGGAGTGTCTGTCCTCAAAACACAGCTGAGTATTTTGTTCTAGCTGACTCTGCTTTGAACAGAAGAGTTGGACTTAATAACCCACTGAGATCCTTTACAGCCTCACAGTTCTATGACTCCATGATTTGGCATGATTTTGTTTCACCTAAGGTTATAGAGGACAACAAGTTCAACCCTTTAAAAGTTTATTGAGCACTGGTGATAATATTTGGCATTTGGACACCAGTCCTGTGTAACACCAGAGGGATTGAAGGTGGTTGGAGACATCTCATAGTCTTCAATAACACAGAGTACAAGAAAGGAGAGAATGTGAAACCTTTCGTTTAGTTTATGTTTTGTCCTTGTGAATATAAAAAATTTAGTATTCAAAGTGTAGAAGAGGTTAAAGTCTATGTCTATTTGCTGAAGAGCAGAGACCTCATAATTAGCCATGATCCGTTGACTTTGGATGATGTCACAAAGAATAAGAATGAATGATACTTATCTGTTTAAAAGCAATTACAAAAGGATTTTAAATAAAGTATTTTTATGTCTTCATTAGGTTATTGTCTTACAATGTCTTGCACAAACTCTTGATATTGTGGAACTTTTTGTACACAAAAACTCTGCAATCTTTCAAACACAAAAATATCAGTTAGGTTTTCTGTTATAAATGGTACATTCAGGCAAGACAAAGTTCCCACACATTGCACTGTGCAGAACTCCACTAGATGCCCTTTAAAGTACAAAGGATTATTGGGATCAGAAGGGAATATTAATAGAGGTGGAATGGAAAACTGATTTCTCCTCGCTTTGTGATTTACTGCCATACATGGAGGACAGGAGTCACTTTGCATTGACACACTATTTCTGGAGTCAAGCTGCCTGTCAGCTGGTAAGTGCTGATGCAAAGGTAACTGATCTTGGAAAAAACATGGCTCCATAATAGGTACAAATGAACATCTCTGAAAGTTTAAAATAGATGCATCTGATACCTTGTTTGTATTGCATAAACTTTCAAGTCCCCAATAATCCTCATATGAAACAACGAGGTGTATTCCTTAGAATATACAGTCTTCATTCCCTTTCCTATCACCAGAGTTAGATGAACATATTTCAGTTCCACAGAAAGTATTTTTTCTTGAGATATTTTACTTCTTTATTATTAATTAGTGAAAATGCTTTAATCTTAGTAACCTGATGCCCAGGAAGAAACTATCTGACTCGAGAGATGCAAGTTAAGGCTTGATAGTGCCAATTTCTTTCACAGTGGGGAATGTTCACCTTTTGCACATGCTGCTGGACTCTTTCAAAATTAAGAGAGTACTAGTATGAATAGATATTATTTCAGCAATGATGAGTGAAGGTTTGCAGTTTTTAAAGGCAATTGTATCATTTCAGAAGAAAGAATGAAGGTGAATCTCTGGGAAATGTCTGAGGAAAACATCTCCCAGCCTTGGACATATTCTGTGATTTTTTTTCACCCATTTCATATCCAAGTACCTCAATGCCTGTCTCATTGGGTACTGAAAGAGTGTCTTGGGAAATAGACCCATTTGCCAAATCTCTGCTTTGTCCTGTCACTGCAGGAGGGACAGGAAGGCAGACTGTGTCTGGTGCCTCCTCATACCCCAAGTCTTTTGTAAACAGTGATGCCAAAAGAAATGTCTGAAAAAAAAAAAAACAAGGGGAGGGAAACAGAGTTACTACTAGGCATTAGGAGGACAGCAAGTGTTTGAGACACTCCTGGGAGAGCTGAGAGAGTGTATGCACGCTGAACACTGCATGAAAAGCTGTTTCACAAGCAGGTAACTCTTCAAGATACAGATAGTTCGAGTGTGACCTTCAAGCAAATAACCGTGAAGCATAGAGAAATGAGATCATGGTTCTTCTCATAGCACTCACTTGATCACTGAAGCAAGCTTATCTTGTCCAGAAACACTTTTAGGAGTCATAAATGGGGTGGAAAACACTGTCAGGAGTGACTTTTGGGTCACTGAAAGGATTGATTTGAGGAGAAAGAAATACTCTTTGAACAAGGTGAGCATTAAAGCTACTGCTGAGCAGTAAAGGCTTTCCCACATTGCTTGAACTCATCTCTCCTTTTACTCACCTCCCTATTCATCTTTGTCTTCTCCTGCCTCCTGGTCCCTACTGCACATCTCTCTCTCTGTCTTTTGTTCCATCCCATCCACCTTCTCCAGTCAGTCCAGTTTGCAATAGACAGCACTGTCAGTGTAACGCTTCCGTCACAGCCTACACTGCTAAGATTTGGTTTTGTCTGTGCTCTGAAGGTAGGATTGCTCTGTCTGAACACAAAGTTCCAACATGCTGCGTCTTGGCACTGTAAAATCGATCAATTTTGTGACATACTGTGTGCAGTGCATCCTATGAGACCCCTGATAAGCCATCTGACAGGGAATATTCGGCCTCTGCTGCAGCAGCATTTCTGCTGT
Organism: Urocolius indicus; assembly: GCA_013401255.1. Taxonomy (NCBI): domain Eukaryota; kingdom Metazoa; phylum Chordata; class Aves; order Coliiformes; family Coliidae; genus Urocolius; species Urocolius indicus. The sequence continues at coordinate 21,903 of WBNH01008014.1, read as the reverse complement.
GGAAAATGAGACCTAGCCAGTTGCTCTTCATCTTGTGCAAATTATTGTTTATTTGTAATTTGAAGAGCTTGTGCTTGTCCTTATAGAGTTACACCTGTTGTTTGAAGGGATGGTTTAAGTTTCTTTTTCCAGTGTCACTTTTTCAGCTCTGCCTTCTGGTATGTTTGCAGCCTCTTAAGTTCTGGGACCTCCTGAAAATTCAATATGAAAAAAAAACCCTCTGTAATGTGCCATCCATATATTAATGGTAATACTGAAATCATTGCTGCACAATGCAGTGCATTCTTCCATTTTGACACTGATGTGGGAGTGCTATTCTTTAAGTAGGGAGAGTTTCCTCAGTATTTTGATCAAATCTTCATGTCTCCAGCATATCTGTGTGTTTTAAGGTAATATCAGGACTTCTCAGGAGTTTTACTGAAGTTACTTAATGTTTTTCTTCTATCCTGAGAGCCTCTCAAAATCTCACAGAACATTTAGGCATGGTTTGGGTCTGATAGATTAGTGTAGGCTACTATTCAACAGGCAAATGGCCAAACATTGTCACTGTGATTATGAATGTCTAGAGAATAATATTATTATTAGACCTGGAGCCCAGGACTAACTGGATCCCATAATCTCACAAATGCAAAGGCACAGGAATAAAGCTTTCTGCATCAACAAAGAGGTGATGAAACACGAGAAGGACGAGACATTCTGCAGACTGAATGATGATCTGTCAAAGTCTGAAAACATTTCCACATATATTAAAATATTAGGCCATGTTATGAAAACAAATCTTTTGAGTTCCTGCAAACAGGAGCACGATACTAGAGCTGGGCATAATGACTGGTTTAGACTTTGATTCCTTTGAATGCATGGAATCTTTCCTGGGGGCAAGGGCCTTAAGGAGATCCATCTCAACCCTTGTAACAGGAACTGTGGCTATAGGAGATGTAGAAAAATGTTTTCACTGCTATCTTAATCCTGTTTCAAGTTTTCCTGAAAAAAAAAAAAAAGGCACGAGATGTCTGATAAAGCTACTTTGACCAATTAAAAGCCAAAAGTCAAGATAAAAACAGAAATTAAAAAATAATGCCTCTTCCTCTCCCAAGGATGATAAAGAAGCACATGGAACAACAGAGGCAAGGAAACCTGTAGGGAAAAAAAAGCTGAAAAGGGGTTGCAAGTCAGAACTTGAACTTCTGAAAGAATGTTAAGCAATAACATAGCTAAGGAGATGAGCTGAGCTGCAGAATGCCTCTCAGTGCTGGAACCTGTGTTGCTTTGTTTTTTTCATGTTTTTTCCATAACTGTAGACATTAAATGTATGCATATTTGGAAGAACGGGAACTAAAACCAGGGTCTCACTTCTCTACTCTGAATGACTCTGGCTCCTGCTCATCTGGCCTATGACTTCTGCCTTCCTGCTGCGTGTGGCTTCAGCTGGAAGACAGCAGCTTCTATCAGTATGTCAGTTCTGCTGCCTGACACAGACACATTGGTGTGAAATAGCAAATGTGGCTGTGATCCCTTCCAGCCTGAGATATTATTTGCACCATTTTGTGGTTATGTGGATCTATCAAACTGGGAGTCAGCCACGGCTAATAAAGGAAAGAATGAAATTGCTGTACTGGGGAATGGGGAAAACGTGTTTATCAGGAGTCCTTTCAGTAAAACAAGTATTCATGAAACAGTTGAGAAAGATTGACTTAAGTGGAACAAGTGTGGCTCGGAATGGTTAAACTGGTTTATGATGAATGACTTGTAAAGATTGGTCTGTTTAGTCTAGTGAGATGAAGCTGATACAGGACGGATTTATTTGTATAACCCTACTGAAGAGGAAAAAAAAAAAAGGAGGAAAAAAAATCTCTTCAGGTTGAAGGTAAATATAAAGAGCAAAATGGATGAACCACATGCTAATTCACTTCGAGAATTACAGAGACATTTCTGATCCTCAAACACCTATATGTTAGATCCATCCATTTCAGAGGTAAACATTTTATAATTGAGAACTGGAAAGGTTCCATCAAATCCTGTTCACTGCAGAGGTGGACACAATGTCATCAATTTTTCACATTCCCTGGACTGTTCTTCATAATAACTGGTAGCAATTTAGGACCTGATGAGATTACAGAATTGATTGTAGGACATGTTGATTGATATAGACAGACTAGGAAGGTGCCTGTGTTCCAACTGACAGCACTCTTGCTTTTAATTCAAAGTTCAACCTTTTTGGCCCCAGCTGGAATACAAGGCCCTTCAGACCTAGAAGTTCTAACAGTATCACGGATAAATGAATGGCAGGGGTATTTGTCAGGTTTCTCTGTCTGATTTGTAAAGCATAGATTGTATTATTATTATGAGGTAGGCAAATTATTACACAAGAATGACCAATCAGCAAGAGCAACCCAAAAGTTACAAAAATCATTGAACAAAACCTTTAATAACCTGCCAAATATTTCTCACCCTTAGGGAGAGAATTACTAGGCAAAGAATCATGTGCCTTCTAAAAACTGAGTTTACAACAAGGGGTGGGAATATTGTTTCACTGTCAGTGGCTTTTCATCTGTTCTAAAATGACTGATGCAATGGCTTTTTGCCAGAATTACTGTGGCACACCATCACTCTTATTTCTTTTTTCAACTTTTCCTCTCTTTGCTTATGTTATTAGCAGGAGATTACTGCTCCCTGTATGATCTGGCACCCACCTGCATTCTCTTCTAGATGAGCTACTTGTTGGAGGTTATACAATACCATGCTATGGAAAGGATTCATTCATGCCACATTGTACTGGCTGATTGTGACACTTAAAAGTGGAATCACATTTTGCCTGCACATGCCTCACACTTTGTCGGCCTGCATCAGAAGAGTTCTGAATGCTCTGCATAAAGCAGAAGCCAAACTTCCTTGTTATGCAGATAATCCACTGTTTAGTAGATGCTATGCCACTCAGGCTCTTCCCAAACAATCCAAGTAGCCATTGCATGTTTGGATTTTCTCCTGGGCATGTTAAGAAGCCCTTTGTCACAGGGCTGCCTCTGGCAGGGCTGCCCTGTGCGCATCTCAGCTGAGGACATAAAGGAACTGCTGCTCTGGCAAGAGTTGAACTGATGGAAACCCAGCACCTTCCCATGAGCAAAAGCATCACTGACAGCCCTGTTTCCTCACAGACATTGTGAGACCCACAACAGGGGATCCTGTCCTGTCCTGTCCTGTCAGGGGACCAGAAGTTTTCTCTGTAAGGGAAAGGACTGTCAGATTGACACACAGTCCACAATGCTTTCATACGCTGGAGAGGGTGTGTGGGTATGTTACGTCAGCTGCACTTCACCAAAGCAGCAAACAGATCTAAGACTCCTCCCTGGCCCAGTTTTCCCTACCTTCCATCCCTGTCCCCATAGGAGAAGCATGTCCTGCACCTAGGCTGAGAAAGCCATGCTGACGGTGGCCATCTGTGGCAGTCAGGCTTTCCCACTCCTCTCTGTTCAGTGGGTCTGGAGAGACAGCAAATGAGGGCACAGGAGTCCAGCCCCACAGTGTGGGGAGCCAGTACATCTCTGCAAATGTTCATCCCTCTGCTGTAGAGAAGGCTTTCCCAAACCACACCCCCACTCACAGCCTCGTTTCCCCTAAAGCTCTGGGAACAGTTTGGCAAGTGCTGCAACACCGTCATGGGTGGACAGCAGGACACATCTAACCATGGAGCACAGTGCCGTGTGAAATCTTCCATGATAAAGTTCAGGAAACTCCCTGACAACTTTTCTGAGTTAGTGCCTGTTGCAATCTTTGATGCTGAAGACTGCAGGGGACAGGGGAAGAGAAGCTGCTGCAGATATTTCTCAGCGGAATCTGTGATGTGCCAAGCACACAATGAGCCTGGTTCCCTAAGGAACTCTGAAGCCACACAGAAGATCTCTTCCCATGTGAATTGCACAGAAACCAGACAAAAGGGACATTTTTACTACCTGGCTCCTGTCAACATAGAAGAAAATGAGCCCACTGCTCCTCCATAGAAAACTAACATTGGAGAAATCTCTTTTCTACAAAGTCTTTCATCACATCAGCCTGGAAAGGTTTTCACCCCTTAACACAAGGGATCTTGTTTTCCTACAAAAAAAAAAAAGTTGTGAGCATTGAGATGAATCTACTTGGCAATAAGTGAAGACTAATAAGATGAAGCCAAGTGGGATTATGGAATTAATGTTGACAAATATTCATGGCTTTCTCAGGAAAAAGTCATACTCTGTGCCTTCATGCAGAGATTTCATCCCAGGAAGAGTCCAAGCTCTGCACAGCCATTGAAAGACAAACACAGAAGGGAAATTTTTGGAGTATCATAAATGCTGTGTGGGCAAATGGGGAATTATACATTCATTTTTCCATGTGTAATTCCCTGAATGCAGAAAAAGAATTGTTTTAGTTTAATTTATGATGTTTTGACTTGTATAAATCCATGTCTTATTATAGACACAGATCATACATTCTGTGCAGCTGACAGTCAAATGTTACTCCCCATGAGTTCTATCCCTCTCAAATTTTAAGTTGTCAGAGAAGAACAAGCTCCATGTTGCTGAAACCCTAACCCAAAGAGCAATGATATTCACAACCATAAAAATAACTAGCTGGTCTGGGATCCTTAGGGATGTATCTCTGACAGGGTTGCTCAGGCCAAGACAGTGCAGATGTCCACATCAAATCAGATGTCATCCAGTCCTTCCAAGCCAGCAATATTCATTTGAAAAAGTTCTTTGCAAAGTTCATGTGTGGCAGAACAGCTCATTTCAGAGTGAAAAGTTGCTCCGGAGAGGCTGTTCATGCCCCCAGAGAGTGCCTCTGCTATGAGAAGAACCAACCTTTGGAGACCATTTAGTGTTCTTCAAACCACTCATAGTTAATCTCCACAAGTCCTCAGCACCAATGGAGCAGCTACTAAATGTTTCCATTCATTCAACAAGCTGCCACACGAGTCCATGGGAGCAGAACCGGGTGCAGAGTCCAGACCCCACACACTGCAAACACGTAGGGATGTGACTGAGCCAGGAGCATGTGGGGAATGGGATAGTGTCCAGGGAAAGCCTCAGCACATCTGTCTGCTCTCATCATTCCCATACTTTCTCAGCCTCAGACACCAGCCAGGCTCTCATCCACTGCCAAGGAGACACTGGTCAGTTCTCCCCTAACAGTGTCCAAGGTCCCACAGCTGGTGCACTCATTATCACTGTGCCTGTTTGGGAAACCCACAGCACATGCAATTTCTGCCAATGCTTCAACTCTTATTTTCAGCCAGTCTTTGCTGCTGTGCTCTCATCTTACCTCTACACTAATGGGGGAGCGTTGTACTTACCACAGTGTCACGTAGCACATGTGTTAATAGCATTACCTTGTTATCTCGGTTGTCAAGGCAGCAACAAACTCAATCCAAATGTTATGGTGGAGTTTACCCAGCAGTAATGGGTATTTTGGTACATCCGTGACTATGTCCAGATGGAAGAGATTTAATGAGCAGTAGAGGACCACAAGGCTGGTAGGGATTCCCCTTGTCCCAGCAGTGTTATTTCATGACCTCCTTCAGTTTAAAAAGTGACATCATAGCTCGTTTCTTCCTCATGAAGCAGCACGTAGATCTCAGTCATTTTCCATAAAAAGAGTGTGTCTAGAGATGGGCAACAAAGCTGGTGAAGGGTCTGGGTAACAGGCGTTATGAGGAGAGGCTGATTGAGCTGGGGATGTTAGCCTAGAGAAGAAGAGGCTGAGAGGAGATAAAATCACTCTCTACCTGAAGGGGAGTTGCAGTCAGTTGGGGGTTGGTCTCTTCTCTCCAATAACAAATAATAGAACACAAGGAAATGGATTTAAGTTGCACCAAGGGAGGTTTAGATTGGACATTAGGAAGAACTTTTTCCCTGAGAGGATTATTAAACAATGGAATGGGCTGCCCAGGGAGGTGGTGGAATCCCCATCCCTAGAGGTATTCAAAAGACATATAGATGAAGTACTGAAGTACTGGTTTAGTGATGGGCTTGTCAGTGTAAGGTGACTGGCTGTCAGTGTAAGGTGACTCGATGATCTTAAAGGTGTTTTCCAACTGTAATGATTCTACGATTCTGTGATTCTCAATATACTGTTATGCATGATGGAGCCTGCTTTCCTGGAAATGCCTAAACTACCTGCCAAGGGGAAGTAAAGAATGAATTAATTATTTTACTTTGCTGATGTGCATGGCTTTTGCTTTACCTATTAAACTGCCTTAACACAGCCCACATGTTTTCAAACTTTCACTCTTCTAATTCTGCTCCACATCTCACCGTGAGGAAGAGAGGGAGCTTAGCTGTGCTTTCCTCACAGTGGATGGTATCTCTGTCATTTGGGATGGTCAGCCATTCCTCATAGGCTAGTGTTATCTGCAAATTTACTAAAGATGCATTTTGTGTCATCACTTGGGGTATTGAGGGAGATTTTGAAAGACAAGCCTGTGAACCACAAGGGTACTGTTCTCATTGACAGCTGCCAGCCAGCTACTAATTAGCTGCTGGTTACTACGCCTCAAATGTCACAAAAACCCATACAACTTCAGCTTCCAAATGAGAAATTTGCAAGATATACTATGGAAATCCTTACACCTTTACACAGAGCCTAAAGTGGTGTAGCATGGTGTTTCACAAGGTGTACTACTTCCATCACTGTCTCCTCATCCACACACTAATATTTCAGTTTATGAAATGAATGGTACCAAGAAAAAACTGAAACAACAAGCAGGAGGGCGTGCAGGGTGAGGTGTTCTAATGGGATACAGACTACTAGTCTTGAAAGATGTGACTTTTCAATCCTGGTCTCACAAACAGTCACAGATCATGGAGGAGGGAAAGTCATATCTTAAGGGGTTGCAGAGAATGAGGCAGCTGTCTTAAGCGGCGTTAGAGAGTGAAGCAGCTGCCTGGTCTCCATCTCAAGGATGATCTATTTTCAGCACACCCAAATCCTCCCTCTTCCATGGGAATGTCAGCACTGCAGAGCCTTGCCCACACTGCATTGCTGTGCAGGATGATGTGTATCCAGGCACTACTCTCATTCTGCTTATTTTCTTTTGACTTTGCTGTGCTTCAGCTGTAGGGAGTCCAGCCTTGCAGAGGTTGAAACAATGCTAGAAAGTTAACAGAAGCAAGATTCATTTCCATTCCTTTTTTTTTTCCATCAAGGTATAGCTGCTTCTTCCAGGATGTCCTTCCTTTCCCAAAGACAGATACCACTGCAGCCACTCCAAACGTTTTACAGGAGCACTACAGCTACAATAGTAAATTAAATATGTCCAGGAACTTATGCCAACTGGCCTGGGACTGCTTATGCTTATAGGAGTAGACTATTTCTGTATCAAGAACAGTGAGGCTGGATGCAGACTGTATTGGGAATGATCCCAGAAAACGCCAGCTGTCCAGTTATGCCTTTGAGGAGATGGCTCGCTGGCATAAGTCAAAAGCTTGACAGGGAATCCACCAATATTTTATCAGTGTAAGTGATTGGCTTCCTGTATCTGTAAATGTTCCCTGGCACAGTGCAGTACACAAGCAGAGACATAGCACAAGGTGTTTTCTCCAGTGTAATTCATCAGTGTCTGTGGACTTAGAGCAGATAAGAAATCTAATTAGGGACTTTGAATTATAGCCTTCTTTGTGAAAAACTTACAGGCCAGCATGTCAGGACGTACAATTATTGGTGAGATAAAAATCAGCTTTGAAAGAAAATAAAGCTGCTGCAAAAGATGAGTAGCTCAGTTCCCTTCAGGATATGCTCATGTGAGTGGCCAAGTGACTGAAGATGAGTCTTTATAATTTTTGCATCTTACAGAAGAACCAGAACAGTGTGCATACAAACTTTAACTTCACCATGCCTTTTCAATGGCAGGAAATTAAAGAAATGCTACCTGTATTGATGGTTTCAGTGGCACAGAAGCCCTGGATATCCAGTGTTTTTTCCATGATGTTTATTTGATGTTCACCTCCATCTTTGACCACTATAAACATAGTCCAAATCACGTTTTGCTGCCCAATTTGCTTTGAAAACTTGGTAGGGATAACTGAGTTTACTTCCTGAAAGCCTCAGCCTGTGACCAGGGAGCAAAAATGGACAAAAATAACCAAACTCAGTTTTGCCTTCTAATTGAAAGCAGTAGAAAGCAAAGAAAAAAAAATGCTGATATTTTAGCGAAGATTACCTAAGAATGTTTCAGGCTATCGGTTCCATATATTTTACTTCAATTTTTCAAGCTAAATTACTCTTCAGTATTTCTTGCCTGTTGTCTTTGTGTGCTCTCACAGCTGAAAACACTAATGACAATACTGATTACATCCTTGCTAAGTAAGTTTTTGTTGTTGACAGTAAGTGCTTTTACCCAGGACTGTAAATAGCCAGTCTCTGGGACAAGGCTGTGAATATACTCTTGGAAACCCTAAGCATCATTATGTGAAAATGTCACTGTATTCAAATAATATACTCTTGGAAACCCTAAGCATCATTATGTGAAAATGTCACTGTATTCAAATAATATACTCTTGGAAACCCTAAGCATCATTATGTGAAAATGTCACTGTATTCAAGTTCTGGAATGATTTTACTGATACATTTCCACTTAAGATATGTAAATAAGGTACATTTTTCATCTTGTATCCCTTTCTCTATACTTCTTGTTTTGCTCAGTCAAAATGCTCACGTTTCCTTTTGTTTTCTCAGTGTGGCAAATTTAATGTTATCAAGGGGATTCCTCTCAAATAGGAAATGAACTGTGAGATGTCACTGAGACAGGGCTCAGCTGTGGTCTGTGAGACCAAGATAACAGATTTGCAAGGACTAATGAAGGTCCTGTTGAAGAACTAAGTCATTCAATTGTCTTTTTATATCAAAAGGGTTTTTTTAGTAGCTTTGGATATAATTATATAGTAGTCAAAAATGCTCACAGAACTGAAATCTTCCTCTGGTATGCTTCAAGTGAATGGATACATGTGCAGCTTGCCCATGCTTTTACTATCTTCCTGATCTGTTGGAACTTACAGGGAACCGATGATGAATGAGCTTCTGACTTCGGCATCCGTGTCAATCACACAACGTGGAATAAATCTGCACCATTGAATTTAGCTCTGCATTCCAGCTATTATGTTGTTTCTTTGTTCTAACACTGAAACCATCGTGATTCAAATCTCATTGCACAAGGGAGCACTTGTAGCTTATAGAGAGTCAGAGTTTAATTGGTCCTTGAGTTCATCAGACAGTTGAAAGCTTCTTCCAAGACATGAGGCTGATTTCCTCTCTATCTCTTTGGCAAGCTATCTCTGAGTTATCAACTGCTTTTGGAAGAAATAAGGCTTCCCATTCCTGTCCAGATGCTGGATGCTTTGCAGGGACACATTTATAGCATTGCATACTGGGATGATGCAGTTTCCTTCATGTGATGTATCTTTGGGAACAATGCCTTTCCTTGCTACTGTGGTGGACAGGGCTTTCTGAATATCTGAATATCTGAATATCATTCAGGTACTTTAAACTGCACTGAATTTTCTCTTAGAATAATAGCACAAACTCAAATGTAAGACCACATGCTTCAACACAGTACTGCCTCAACTGTATCGAGTAAACAAAAATTAGCTGTGATTGAGTAGGACCAGAATCAAACCCAGAATGAACATACTGGAGAATGTCAGTTGTATTAATGCATCCAGCTATGGTCATCTCCATTTCCTTGGATCCCAGGCCTTGTGAAACAGAGGCTACTGCATGACAAACTTTTGCTGTGCTAATTCAACATGGTGTCATTTCCCTCAGGAACAATGCTTGTGCATAGAAGGAGCCTTGAGACAGGCAAGGAAAAGGTTTCTGTTATATGTCACCCGAGCAATAGGGGCAAAGTGTAGGGGACATTAATATTGGAGAAAGGACATTAATTTCTCCAGCCACCCCTTGCTGAGTTTCCATTAAATCCTGGCAGCAGTGAGAATCAGCTACTTCTTTTCTCAGCTGTTGCTGTAACCTGAAAAGAGCCCTGAAAGGCTCACCTCAAGGTCATAGTGAGAAGATAAATCAGTGCTGCACTAGACCATGTGCTTTCTAGACAAGGCAGTGGGACAGTTTCTTTCATGAGAAGTCTTCATAATTTAGATGAGCTCAGTAGATCAGCATTTTCCTCAACTTTCCTAGCAGAGCATGGATTACATTCTTCTCTCTATACACTGAAAATCAACAGAATTGTGTCTGAGTGCCACAGGAATCATCAAGTTTAAATTGCTATCACTTCCTCCAAATCCATTCTTACTTCCATCAAATCCATTTCACCAAGTTGTAGAAAATGTATAAATCTCCATAAGCTAAACACAAGTTCTTAATCCTTTTGTACATGGAATGTACATGGAGTGTGGTGAGACACTGACGCAGGTTTCCCAGAGAAGTTACAGATGCTCCACTGTTGGAAGTATTCAAGGTGATGGAGTGTTGAGCAACCTAATCTAGTGGTTGATATCCTTGCCCACAGCAGTCATGTTGGACTAGTTGATCTTTGAAGCTGCCTTCCAATGAAAGCCATTCTACTTAATACTTAACCTGCTGCTACTAGAGAATGCTGTCTTCACAGTTCACATGTTACATCTTCCCTGATAATGGGGTACCAGAACTCCCTCCCCAGCCTCATGGGAGAAATCTTGCAACTTTTACACCCTCAGAGAGGTCTCAGATATCCCTGTTCCTCTCATGATCTTCTTAACCCCACGCTCTGATCTGCCAGAGCCCTCCTGTCCCCTCCTCAGCCACGACCAATAACCCACCGGACTGCTGGACATCACATGGCAAGCCAGTGCCTCAGTTTAAAACAGGTTTGGGTTCCAGTCTGGGGACCAGCCACCCAAAATGTGTGTGCTGCAATGTCATAGACCTTCTTGGAGCAAGCTCTTCACACACAGCATAGTGCCTGGTGCTGGATATTAACTTGGATCCCATGCATTGTTTTTCTAACCTTGTCTCTGTATCCCAACCTCTTTCAAAAATCAAGATGCCAATGACCAAGAGAAGAGTGTGTTTACATCTAACAACATTTAAAGCAGCTCAAGTAACGGTGCCCTTTCTCTAAAACTAGATGAGTCACTCTCCTGGACTACCAGCAAATCCCCCTTTCTCAGAATATCAGACTCTACAAGATCTAGTGCTCTGATACAGGCCGGAATTTGGTGATAGCTTTTGTTGAAGAAACTGTATGAACATATAAATGATCGAGATTTCTGGGAGTTGTGGGAGAGTTTAAGAGGTCTTTGCTTTTCTGGCTGGTGAATTTAACAGTTGGAACATGAATATAGGAGATAAGGCTTTAGCTAAGGCTGTGGTTTATGTTAGAGGTAGTGGAAAGAAATGCTGTATGTTGGTGGATAAACTGAGGACTGTCTGACTGTATCATTACCTAGGTTGTCTTCTGTGAGCTGAGCTCTGTGATGGTGAGAGGGCTCTGGAATTCTGCAAGAGCAGAAATTTCTGTGGGAACTGAAAAAACTTGATTGATATCTAGACTTTGTAATGACCTGTAACTACTTCTTATTGAAAAGGAGTACAAACATTCAAATGGCATAGATTCCTACAGGTTCAAAGGTTTATCTCATCAATTTGCTCTATTTATAGAACAGATTGACAGCCTTGGAAAATAAACCATAAGAAACAATTGAGATTCTTTCCTGAATTGCCTGTATGGGTACTTTCTGATGAGCTAAAACATCATCAAGAAAAGAAAGGTGCATCTGTTGTTCAGATGCACTGATCCACATAGCAGAAATCACAGCACACCTTATGGCATTTCCCTTAGCAGAAATTCTTGCATAGGCTTGCAACACCACTTCTTGGAAAATCTCCCACTTTTTCTGCAGTTTTAAGTGTACAGATGGGCACAAGTGCACAAGTGTATGTATGCTCTTCTTTATATTTCAGAAGCAACCCCACATTTTGCTCTGAGATGTCAAACCACTGGTTCAGCTAGACCCCAGCCTCCTATTGCTGTAACCAAATCTTTGGCTTTTGGCCAGAAATCTTCTCAGGCACCAGCATTATCACACTGAAGGACCCACATTACTCCACTCCTTTCAGGCTTTTACCAACACAATCGACAAATGCATTTAGTAATATTATTTCCCACTTAGAAGTCTGCTTAATGTATTGCTCTTTGGAATTTCTTATAATCTTCACACTATCACAGGGGGAAGATAAATATTGTCATGTCCATTGTACAGCTGGGGTAGCTGCAGGACAGGCATACCAGGCAATCCACTCTGGGTCATACAGTGAGTCGGTGGGAAAGCCAGCAATAGAATCCATAAGTCCTGCATCCAAGTTCTCTAAGTGCCTGGACTAGTCCAGATTCCCTCCTTAACACCCTTGTATTTATAGGAGATGTATTCATATAGTCGGTAAGACATCAAAATTTTCTAATTATATCTAGTCATGTCAAATGACAATTATGCCCTTAGTTCAGTTTGCCAGACAATACTTTGCCAAAGAAGGTTTGCCAAAAATGTTTTGACCGAAGAAAGAGTCGGCATCTGCAGCATCTGCAGCCTGGAGCGTATAAAACAGCCCCGCCACAAGTGTGCCCTGTCTCCACGGGAAGCTTCAAGGTAAGTGTAGGGAGTCCCCAGCCCTGCAGGAAAAGGATGGTGCTGTTCTGTGCACAGCATTCCTGCTGCCTCCAGTGCCTGTTTCCAGGAGGATACTCGATTTCTCAGCTCAAGTTTAAAGCTGCTTTCAAGGCATCTGCACATTTTGACTCTGGATTTCTGTGCAGCAGCAAGTAGGGATTTGCCATTTCTGTTTTACAGCACTGACCAGCTTCCAGACTGCAAACCACCCACCTGCTGTCACAAGAGGTAAGAACTTGGTTTTTAATTCTTAGAGGGGAGAGATGTATCCTTTTGGGTGGGATTTCTGTATGGATGTGTGAACAGACACCATTTCACCCTGCATTTTCAAACACAGTAGAGTCACAGTAAAAGGTGATGAGGTGCCCAAAACTGATAAGGTTTTCAAATGAATAACAGAATCAAAACAACCTGACTGGAAGTGACCTTGAAAGATCATGTGGTCCAATCTTTAAGTGACTGTGTTCGAAGTCTATGACCACTGATGGCAGATAGGAAAATCCCCACAGGGATATTCCTCACTTCTGTTTAACTGACGTAGCTGAGAGTTGAGGTGTCCTGGCTCCTCATTTTTGCTGTTGCAGTAAAAGAAGTGGATCAAGATGATCACAGTGGGAAAAAGTACAAAATCCAACATTTTGTCTCAGAGCATGTGAATTAATGTGTTATTTTGTCCAAAACTGATCATGAAATCACTAAAGAAGAGTAGAATGAGATGTAATATGAGCAACAAAGTTCATATTTGTCATTTCTGTAAAATATAATGCTGTCATTTGTTCACCCTACTGTTCTGCCTGTTCTCATCCTCACGACAAACGGAAGCTGCAGTCCTTCTTCTCTGTAAGCCACCTTTTATTCCTGCAGGGACAAATAAAGAATCATCATATTATTATCTCATTTTTGTACAAATTTAACATAACATTAAAGGTTGTATAAATATTAGATCCCTCTCTCTGTACAAGACAAAAATAAATGTTTCTCTAAGCTATCCATTGTTTTTTTGAAGGAGAAAACAAAAAAAGAAAAGAAGAAAAATTCCAGAGAAGTTACTGCTGGCATTAAAATTACTTATTTTTTAAATTCCTAATCTGAGCTTTGAATCTTTGTGTCTAACTTGCTCTATCCCTGAAATTACATTGATTTTTAAACAGCAATAGAAAACCACAGAAGTAGAGATATGCCAGTGTGTTTGGGAATAGTATTACTCTTTTTTTTGACAAGCACTGTAGTCATTCATGCCTCTTTTCAAGAACTCTACAAATTAGCAGATAATTTTATCATTAATACAATGATAAAAATGTTTCAGAGACTGCAACTGAGTCATTAATATGCTCCAGTTGTCTGTGTGTGAACTCACAGTGCAAGACAGTGACGTATGAGGTTCTGGAGGATTTTGGATTAGTATCACTTGGAGAGACACTGCATTGTAACAATTCAAGTGCATTTTAAAAGAGTACCAAAGCAGCTGGAAAAAATGTTGAGGTTCTGAATGCCACAGTACAGTGCCTGAATAGTTGACTACTGGAGACACTGTGGATTATTTAAAATGTGATTTCTGTACACTGGACCTCAATTACACAAAACACAATTCTTACATTTTCCATAAATGTTGAGTCACACCAATGCAAATGTATACAACTACTTCTAACAAAAGCTTTAAATAGTGTTAATATAGTACTATTCTTTAGGCATTTTTTCTTCTACTAACAAGTGCTCCTTTTTGACATGATTGAGCAATATGTCTGGTCTTCCACAGTGGTCTCTGCTGAGAGGCCCCTCCATAAACTGCAGCCATGTCGTCAGACTCTGAGATGGCCATCTTTGGGGAGGCAGCTCCTTACCTCCGAAAATCAGAAAAGGAGAGAATCGAGGCCCAGAACAAGCCTTTCGATGCCAAGTCATCAGTCTTTGTGGTGCATCCCAAGGAATCCTTTGTAAAAGGGACAATCCAGAGCAAAGAATCTGGAAAAGTCACTGTCAAGACAGAAGGTGGAGAAGTGAGTAAAAATACAAGATTTACAAACAACATTTAGTTGCCACTCTGGGCTCACTGCTGACATGCATGCACCATTCTTTCCTCTGACAGACTCTGACCGTCAAGGATGATCAAATCTTCTCCATGAACCCTCCCAAGTACGATAAAATCGAGGACATGGCCATGATGACCCACCTCCACGAGCCCGCCGTGCTGTACAACCTCAAAGAGCGTTACGCAGCCTGGATGATCTACGTGAGTACCAGCAGCAGGCTTCCTTTGGGTAGCCAGCAGGAGCTGCTCTGCCAGGCTCAGGGGAAGCCAACGTGCTGTCTCCCTTCCCCACAGACCTACTCGGGGCTCTTCTGCGTCACCGTCAACCCCTACAAGTGGCTGCCGGTGTACAACCCGGAGGTGGTGTTGGCCTACCGAGGCAAGAAGCGCCAGGAGGCCCCTCCACACATCTTCTCCATCTCTGACAACGCCTATCAGTTCATGTTAACTGGTGAGTCACTCCATCTGACTCAGAAGGATTGTAGCATGAAATTCTCTATCTCATTAATGCTTTTTCAAAGCATCTATGGTTCTGCTGCATACACACACCACTGTGTGGTTTGGTCTCTTCACACCATTGTTTCTATTGTGTTAAATGAAAGACACCTCTACTGTCTTTCTGACAGGTGTCTTTCTGAGAGGTGCTGTGAAGAGGTTTATTGGTTTTTTGCGTTTTTTTTTAAATGAAGCTGACAGCATTTAGTTGAAAATACTTATACTTACTCAAGATTCATTATTTCTGTTTTTTTGATTAAGTACAATGTTTGCTCCTCTTTGACAGATCGCGAGAACCAGTCGATCCTGATCACGTATGTACACCCCCTCCTCGGAGCCCTGCAGGGCTGCCCAGGGCCAGGGCACCTCCTGCCTGACCACACGCTCTCTGCTTCTCTCTTTGCTTTGGCAGCGGAGAATCCGGTGCAGGGAAGACTGTGAACACAAAGCGTGTCATCCAGTACTTTGCAACAATTGCAGCCAGTGGGGACAAGAAGAAGGAGGAGCAGTCAGGCAAAATGCAGGTAAAATAATGGACACAGTCTGGAATGAATGCTTTCCCCTGTTCCTGACATGATCTTAGAAAGGATACCCATCAATAATTATCATTCTGCAGGGAACGCTTGAGGATCAAATCATCAGCGCCAACCCACTGCTGGAGGCCTTTGGAAATGCCAAGACCGTGAGGAACGACAACTCCTCACGCTTTGTAAGTTGCTGAACCAAAGGATTCCTGAAAAATAGCAAACAGAAGTGTATGGCAGTCAGTCTTTCTGTTGTTCAGTCATTGTTTTTTGAAGAATAAGGGTGAATTTTCTTATCCTGACTTTACCACTCATCCTAAAGACAATTTCTGAGATCTCAAAACCATAATTGTATGAAAAAAAAGTTTCATATATAATATGTATCATAATAATCTTACATGTATTGTAAAAATACACAACTATTTTCTCATGTACATAGATTATATAATAATTTTATTGTGTATATATATATATATGTGCAATATTTATTGCATCATTAAATAACTGGGTTTTTTAAAGTTGTACTTATATTTCTCTTTACTTGCTTGACAACAGAGAGAATTCCAGGAAGAATGAGAGAGATTAGGAAAGATGAGATGGGGGGAATGGAAAGAGAAAATAAGAAGGAAAGAAAGAAATCCGGAAGTAGAGAGATGTAGGGAGGGAGAAGAGAGCAACACAGGAGGCTGGGGGTGAGAGAGCTTCTAATTAAATGATTTTCTGGTTTTATCACAAATTTTATTAAGCAGAAGGTAATTGTTTTACCTGATATCAAGACAGATTTAAGTAGCCAGTTAAAAACCTCCTTCCGTATCATTAAGCTGACTGTCCTCTGTTTGCAGAATATAGATAGATGAGTTTGGCTAACAAAACAAACAAAAAAATACACAGCTGTGCCACTATTTCTTATTGTTCTGGTGAAAAATGAAGAAGGTTATATTACATCATTTTTGGAAATGTATCTGATTCTTAAGAAAAATGTCTTTAAGCAGAAATCTTGTCCCTACTTCAAATCTCTTTTTATGATGTAAATATTAAGACGCTTTTATTCCTTTAAAGGGTAAATTCATAAGAATTCACTTTGGTGCCACAGGAAAACTAGCTTCTGCTGATATCGAAACATGTAAGACACTCTCCTGAACTGTTCTCAATCCATCCATTCACCTGTCCATCCATCCATACCTTTTCACCTAACCACCTATCCTGCCTTCCCTGGTTTCTTTTTGTCTTCTACCTACTTTCTTTTTTTGCTATTTCTTATTGTTTCTAATTAAATTTTCCCTCCAGATCTGCTGGAGAAGTCCAGAGTCACTTTCCAGCTCAAGGCGGAAAGAAGCTACCACATTTTCTATCAGATCATGTCCAACAAGAAGCCAGAGCTAATTGGTAGGAAGAACAACTAATTTGGGGGAAGGTTGCAGAACATCAGTTCACACTGTTGCTTGCTTGACTAAACTGAGCTTTCATGTCCTCTCTTCCTCTCTTAGACATGCTCCTCATCACCACCAACCCATATGACTATCACTTCGTGAGTCAAGGTGAGATCACTGTGCCCAGCATTAATGACCAAGAGGAGCTGATGGCTACAGATGTAAGTAACAATTAAAAATGCTGTACCTATTGTCATCTCTCCCAGACAAAGCTTTTATTATATTGTTCCTGTTGCAGAGTGCCATTGACATCCTGGGCTTCAGTGCTGATGAGAAGACAGCCATCTACAAGCTGACAGGGGCTGTCATGCACTATGGCAACNCAGATCTGCTGGAGAAGTCCAGAGTCACTTTCCAGCTCAAGGCGGAAAGAAGCTACCACATTTTCTATCAGATCATGTCCAACAAGAAGCCAGAGCTAATTGGTAGGAAGAACAACTAACTTGGAGGAAGGTTGCAGAACATCAGTTCACACTGTTGCTTGCTTGACTAAACTGAGCTTTCATGTCCTCTCTTCCTCTCTTAGACATGCTCCTCATCACCACCAACCCATATGACTATCACTTCGTGAGTCAAGGTGAGATCACTGTGCCCAGCATTAATGACCAAGAGGAGCTGATGGCTACAGATGTAAGTAACAATTAAAAATGCTGTACCTATTGTCATCTCTCCCAGACAAAGCTTTTATTATATTGTTCCTGTTGCAGAGTGCCATTGACATCCTGGGCTTCAGTGCTGATGAGAAGACAGCCATCTACAAGCTGACAGGGGCTGTCATGCACTATGGCAACCTGAAGTTTAAGCAGAAACAACGAGAGGAGCAAGCAGAGCCTGATGGCACAGAAGGTATTAACAAAGCCTGTGGTTGACCTTTTAGAAATAGAAGTAGCAATAATATTTTGATATTTGGAAGACAGAGAAAGAGAACAGAGTAAATGTGGGACAAAAGTGTTTAGGGGAGCTAGTATGAAACTTGCCATCCAAAATACACTCATTTTCATTTACTACCTGAACTTCATCTGAAGTATAAATTGCATGTGATAAGTTGTCCATAATTCTCACCTGGGCTGCCACAGTTCTGGATAGCACAGGCTGTTCAACGTGCTTATATCCAAGTCCTGTTGAGAAGAGAAGGATTTTTTTCACAAAATATATTTCTGGTCGCTTTTTTAAAAGAAAACAGAGGTATTGCATTCAGTATTAGAACTTCTCCTTCATAAATCACATGTTATCTAGGAATTTTGACCAGGTAAAAGGGAGCTTTCCTTCAATTTCTTTCTTCCCTTAAGATTCAAACCCGTAACTGTCACTATATAGTATTATTTAAACAGCAGTTAAGTTGAAGCATAGGTGTACTGTGCTACAGAAGAACTGACTTAGATTTCTACTTCTGATCACTTAATCACTTAAATGTTGTATAATGCATATAGAGTTTATAATGATTACTTAATAATTGATTATATTATAATTGCTTATAATTGCAAAGAACGCTTTCAGAAGTCCAGCTTCAGGACGGAGTTTGTAGGTTTTTAATCCTGAATGAATGAATATGCTTCCCTTTCTGCTATGACTAGAATAATAAGTGCTCAGAAAGGGGAACTTCTGCATTGCTACCTCTGATTTTGGAATTCATTTTCCTTTAGGGTTATATCTGCTGCCAAAGAACACGGGTATACCAAGTACCTATGTGTATGTTTTAAATTACACTCAGGTGGCCAACCTGCTGACACTGTGGTGTTTTCTTGCCTGACTTAAAAAAACCTTATAGCTCTGTACTGAAGTGATAAACTTCAGTTTTCATGATAGGTTTTTAATAAATACATTATTTCCAGATGTTTCGGTGAAGATTTTAAAAGACACAAATAGCATTTGGGGGTACTGCTCTGAAAAGCTTTCAAAACATAGGATATTTTTGGTTGATGACTGCCATTTTTCCTCTAACATCCAGTTAGCAGAATGTGACCACAAGGACATTTCATATTGTAATTACTTTCTAAAAGGTTCATCCCTTAAAATGCTGAAAGTCTTGCCAATTTTATTTTTTCTGTCTCCTTGTCCTTCTACTTAGTTGCTGACAAGGCTGCCTACCTGATGGGTCTGAACTCAGCAGACCTGCTCAAGGCCCTCTGCTACCCCCGAGTCAAGGTTGGGAATGAATATGTGACCAAAGGTCAAACTGTGCAGCAGGTAGGAAAAAATGTATTAACCTGGAACAGGATCCAATGGTTCCCATTGATTCTCCTCTGCTGTGTATAGTAACCTCCTAAACTTTCTTCTCGCTTTAGGTGAACAATTCAGTGGGTGCTCTGGCAAAGGCTGTCTATGAGAAGATGTTCCTGTGGATGGTTGTTCGTATCAACCAACAGCTGGACACAAAGCAGCCCAGACAGTACTTCATTGGTGTCCTGGACATTGCTGGCTTTGAGATCTTTGATGTAAGGATTCCAGAGTTTTTTCTGTTTTTGAAGGGGTTTTCCAAATAACACTCTTCTGAAGGTTTAACATGTTAGTCATATGCAATTTTCTGGAAAAAAAGTCCTTTGTCTTCTTGTGTAGCACAGAGCAAAAGCTTCAAGAGTACAAGAACAGGGTTATGCTGTTTGGGTAGAAGTAGCAAACAGAATTTCATATGTTGTAATATTTTAACAATTTGAGCTTAATAATAATGATTAAAAAACCTAAACATGGTTACAATCATTTTATGTAAGAGCTTCTAGTGAACTAGGATTAGGAGAACCATTGAGAAACATATAAGAGGTGAAAAACTTATAAACTGTTTAGAAGACCAAGGATTGACTAGGTAAGTGTTTACTCAGAGATATTACTTGTTTAAAATTGGAGACCAGGGCATACAGTCATGTTTTTGACTGAATAAAAAAATGCCAAAGTACTTAATGAATTTTAGGAGATTCATTAAGAATATCTGTTCTGGAAAACCTTCCATTTTCATTACCCAGCTATTACTTCGAGGAGTTGCATAACGGTCTTGCTGCAGTGTGCTCCTGATAATGCAGCTGTGTTTTAATTGGGGTGATTTATAAAGGGTAGAGAATGATGAAGAACTGTGCATGATGATGAAGAGTGATTGTTTTGCTTTTCACTGGAAAGTTCAACAGCCTGGAGCAGCTGTGCATCAACTTCACCAATGAGAAACTGCAACAGTTCTTCAACCACCACATGTTCGTGCTGGAGCAGGAGGAGTACAAGAAGGAAGGAATTGAATGGACATTCATTGACTTTGGGATGGACCTGGCTGCCTGCATTGAGCTCATTGAGAAGGTAAATTTTTAATTAAAAATATTCTAGGTTTTTTAGGTACTCATTACTGTAATTCAAAACAATTTCATGCATTCAGTTTTAGCTGTAGAAACACAGAATCATACAATCATAAAATGCTAGGGTTGGACGGGAACTTTAGAGATCATTTAGTCCAACCCTCCCGCTGAAGCAGGTCAACCTAGATCAGGTCTCTAGATCTATCCTATTCCTTATTATGCATTAGAGATATTGCAGAATCCTCAGATAACTATGGAAGTCATTCCTCACACACCTTCTCTGTGTGGAAGTTATCTCTGCTTATTTGATTAAAGGGGTTTTGTTATCAAAAACACACAGCAGCTCCCAGAGTAAAATGAAAAATGTTTTCTTAAGGTTCTGGAATAAAGTTATTTGGAAAAGCAGGTGATTCATTAAACACATATTTTAGAAAGACATTTTCATCATGACAAGGATATTGGTTTGTTTCTCAGCTGCTGGTCTTTTACTATATTCGCTTTTAGACTGAGTCATGATCATATTATTCTATAGACATTCTCTCTTCTTTATTGTAATCACTTTCCAGCCCATGGGCATCTTCTCCATCCTGGAAGAGGAGTGCATGTTCCCCAAGGCAACTGACACTTCTTTCAAGAACAAGCTCTATGACCAGCATCTGGGCAAGTCCAGTAACTTCCAGAAGCCCAAGCCTGCCAAAGGCAAGGCTGAGGCTCACTTCTCCCTGGTGCACTATGCTGGCACCGTGGACTACAACATCACTGGCTGGCTGGAGAAGAACAAGGACCCCCTGAATGAAACTGTCATTGGGTTGTACCAGAAATCATCAGTGAAGACTCTGGCTTTACTTTTTGCCAGCTATGGTGGAGCAGATGCAGGTTAGTTTTCTAATTTCCACCACCCCCGCCCCATCATTTAAGATATGATGCAACAAAAAGAGATAATGTTAAAAAGCTCTTCTTTGGTTTTGAAGAGGCTAGTGGCGGTGGTGGCGGTGGCAAGAAAGGTGGCAAGAAGAAGGGTTCTTCCTTCCAGACAGTATCAGCTCTTTTCCGGGTAAAGTATGGATTTCATTTTCTGTGAACTTACATGAGCTTGGATACAAATCTGAATTATCTAAACTCCTATTCTTCCCATCAATTTTATATTGAACTTATTAATTGTCTTTTCCTAGTAATCATATGTTCACATTTGGGATTATATCCAAATAGTCATGAGATCAGTCCCTGAATTTCTTTTAACGGTTCAGTTACATTCTTTCCAAAAAAAGAGGTTTTGAAAAACAATATGTAATAGAAATACTATTCCTATAGGTTCTTTTAATTTTTAGTGTTCCACAACTAAGGTGCAAAATTTTAAATGTCCTTTTAATGAGAACACTTAAGAATAAAGACGACTTTATATTTAAAGAGTCATTACATTAGTTCCTTGGCATCTACATATAGAGTATACAGAAGTAATTTTTTTTAATCTAAATCTTATCTGCTACACATGATCCCACAGGAGAACTTAAACAAGCT
>WBNH01008013.1:0-32623 GCA_013401255.1 Urocolius indicus | reverse complement strand
ATAATTGGATTATGATCCATTGTAGTCTCAATTTATAACAGTGCTTTGGAAGAAATTAAATGCTGTGACTTTCTGTGCTGAGGTACAACCTATTCCTGCCTCCACAGCCACGAAAGCTTTTCTTTAAATCTCAGGGGCAATGCTAAAGGCCATTTGTCTGGCTTTTTTTTCCTGCTTTTCCTTTTCCTTTGTTTTTCCCATCCTGTCTGGAGCATCCAAGCACCTTCAAAACTTGAAATTGTCCCCATCCAAAGTGACTCAACAAGTTAACAGAAACAACTTTCTGTTGTCCTGAAAACCATTGCTATTTCCCCGACCTGGCCTCTGCCAGACCTACTTAAACTCCCAGCACGTGCAGCCAGCCTCTGTGCAGCCCCATGTGCTGAGCACAGGGATGCTTTGCAACCTGGAATAATTTCATATTAACCACAGAAATACAAAGAGTTTCTCCTCCTTTATTTGAGGACAGGTAAAGATCTTACATGCCAGGGTGTATCATATATGCTAGGGCAAAGTTTCATTGAGGGTTTCACTATTTTCCAAGGCTGCCTCTCCTCATCCAAGCTACCTACCTTCATTGCCTTAAACATAAAGCAGCTGAATTTACAGTAAGTCTCTTCAATACCACAGGTTCTTTAAAAATGATCCTGGTCACACCACACACAGGAAAGTTTGTAATACAAAGTACTACTGTCACCATTCCAGTCTGCCCTCCATCAGTTTTAATTGGTGTTATTTTAAATACAAAGCTAATTTCCTTTTTTGGTTTTGGTAATAAAACTGAAAAATCAGGACTTAAGAGAAACTTTGGCATTCTAAGATAATAAAAAAGAGCACAGAATACCATGGCCAACAGCAAGAGTAGATGAAACTGATACCAACAGGTCCAGTCCTGTCCTTTTTCCTTCATTTTTGCTATTTGACACTGTTTCATTGAGTAATTTCTTAGAAAAATCCCAAACTAAACTCTTCAGTATGGGAAAAGGTTTCATATCATGCTTTGATCCATCCTGCTCTAACTACCTGTCCTGTGCTTTGTTTAAAAGCTGTGAGCAGTTGTTTTGTCTTTGAGAAAGATCTAAATAATCAGGAGAACAAAAAGATTCACAGTCACATCTAAATACACAGTCACATCTGCTCCTGAGCAAAGCTATCTTCCCAAAAGAGCACCTGAAAGCAAAACAGTGAACCAAAGCAGATGAGCACTGACTGCTTGACTAGATGGCAAGTGAAAACTTGACCTCTGGCGACTTCACCTTTTCTTCTAGAGAATACTCCATTCATCCAGAAAGAGCAGCTTGGGCAGAAGATGTCTTGCAGAGACCCGGTGCTTGTACCTGTTGTTACACAGAAGCAGGCAGAACCACCTGAAGCAGCAGCATGCATTTCTGGGTGAAACTTAACCAGTACACCTGACTAGTGAATCTCTCTCCAGCAAAGGCTTCCTACACCACAAACTGAAGGAAGAGCTCCTGCCTCTCCTTAACTCCAGCAACCTACCCTTAACCGCCTGACAACCCTTCCTTTGTGGCCCCTGATGTGCTTGTGTGGCTGAACAGCACTCTGGATCTGGGATCTGACCTTCTTTTCTAAGGAAAAGGAAAGAACAAAACAAAGAGCTATTCAAAGACAACCTTTCTGCTAAACTGCTGCAAGCGGGCTCTGCTCTGGTCTCACACAGCCTCCTGCTGGTGGGAGCCAGGAGGATTGGGGAACAGGCACAGCATATAAGCAGGGCAGCAGGATGCTCCTTTTCAGTAACAGCCATAGAAAATGGAACCGCAATGTTACCATCTTATTTATATTTCACTTTGGCAAAACAGAAGACATAAGTCACAGTCACATACATGTGACAGGCTCCTCAGTCTTTCAACCTGTATCACCTGCCCAGACACCAAGTTCTCCTGTAGATCTGCTACACGATTTCTTGTGGCCAAGCACAGACAGGCACCTGGACTACAAGCAAGGCCAGAGCCTCTCCCTGTCATTACCTCTGCAAGCGTGGAGCCAGGGAGGGGAGCTGCCTGCGTCTCTCCTCCTGCAGGGAGGCTGAGTGAAGCTGCTGACAGCTTCAGCACTGAAGCCCTGGGGAGGAGGATCCAGGAAGCAACACTTTCCCTAACAGCACTCTCCAACATGGCTAATCAGCCTCAGCGTACACAACCTGTTGTACACAACCTGGGGCAGCACACCCTGGCCCCCTGGCCAGCTCCCAGCCCCTCTGGGTGCTGTAAGCCACCTCCTCGCCCAGGAGGACAGATACACACTGCTCAGGGCTTGAGTTTGCAAAACACAAAGCCAGTGCCTGCTCAGCTTGAGCTACCTCAGAGTAACTGACTTAGCAAGCAGTTTGCCATGAACAAAACTGATATTTAAAATCTGAAGATAAACGAGGTGGGGAAGGGGGGAAAGGAGGGGTTGGGGATCTCAAAGCCAGCTTTTTCACTTGTATAAAACTCAAGCCAACTGTGCTTCAGATAAGCTTATCACACAGCTTCTGATAGGGAACATTTCAAAAACATAAAAGACCACAACAACAAAGGTATCAAAGCAGATCTTCAATATCTTCAGTTCCACAGAAAGTCCAAACGGCTGCAGCTGCACCCAGGGCAGGAGGTGCCAACGCAGGCAGCGGGTGGGAGAACCGTGAGTGCCATCCATCCTGCTCCCCGGCCCACACAAAGCCACAGCCTCCCAAAAGAGGATTTGATGTTTGCTAACTCCAGGAGCAAAGGAATCAGTGATTAACAGCTTAGGGAGCAATTGGATTTGGTCAAGTTTGCCACCTATCTATCTATTGATATTTGTGTGTGTGTGTGTGTGTGTGTTCAGAAAAAAAAAATCAGTCAAGTGTTAACACTTCTGAAAAGCAACTGGGTTTCACTATTTCCATGCTGAAAATGATTTTGTACTTTGTTGTCATGGTTAATCAAGGAACTGCTTTGCTTGGTAACAGGGGGAGCGGGTCGCAGTGAAGACCCGGTAAAAGTTTTTGGACTCTCCTCCGGCTCCTGGGTTCAGAGCCACCCCCCGGCCCGGCTGGGCCAATCTGGCGCCTCTGCCATCCCTATTTAGGGACGGGAATTTGAGGTGCTTGGTGGGAGGTGTACGGGTGGTACAAGATGGAGGCAACCCCACAGACCCCACAGTCGAGGAGGAGGAAGGAAGGAGGAGCAGCAGAGCAGAGACCCCTGTGAGAGCAGCTGTGCCCTGCAGCCCATGGAGGGCGACGGCAGCACTGAGAGCCAGCAGCAGCTCCGTGTGAGTGCACCCGGACAGGCACAGACTGTATGAGGAGGGTCCATGGCACAGGACAGGCTGGAGCCTGCGGGCCCAGAGCAGCTCCACATGAATGGCAGAAAGGAGCTGCAGCCTTTGGGATAAAGGCACATCGGAGCAGCCCGTGCAGGGCTGCCATGTGTGTGAGAGACCCCACAGACATGTAGGGAGGACTGGTACAGAACCCACCTGCCCTGAGATTAGACAAAGGGCAGAAGCCATCAGGAACAGACTGACTGAAACCCCCACTCCCTGTCCCCCTGGGCCGTTCAGGGGGGATGGAGGTAAAAACACGGGGATCAGGGCTCTGAGCCCGGGAAGAGGGGAGCAGTGGGGAGCGGGTGGTCTGAAAGGGCTGGTCGGACTCTTCATCTCTGTACCATTCTGTGTTGTTTTGTTTTGGTTCTGTTTTGGGGTTTAATGCTTTAGTTGGTATTAAATTATTGTCTGTTTTCTTCCCCAAGCCGATCAGCCTGGTCTGTTTTGTCCTGCACCTTAAGGGGCAATTAAGCTCTCCCTGCCCTTTAGCAATCCTCAGGTCTTTGGTACTTGAGGCTAATCGTGGTCTTTTGTTCCCTGATGGGCCTAAACCAGGACATTTTTTAATTAGACAACATTTTTTATTTAACATAGGCTTGTTAATTGTTGGCTTAATTCCAACTTGCACACAACATCAACAATGTCAAATACCAAGAATAGGTGATCTACATGTAATTTTTTTTTGTAGGCTCAATTTATGGAGACAGAGGACTTAAATGGGAGGCATCAAAGCAGAGGAATGCACTGCAGAATCACTCCAAGCAGCTGCCTGCCTTCTGTTCTGTACCACACTGCTATACCAGCAATGCCCTATGAAAAGCCCTGGCAAGCTCTGTACAGTTTCTTGCACTAGATCTTGTTTTAAAACTCCTGAAATCACTGTCCTCAGGTCCTTTGCCTGGCGTCGTAACTTCCTGTTCCCATTTCAGCCTTAGGCAGGTCAAAGGAATCTAAACCATGTTATGTTCTGCTGCCTTTCCTGATCACTCAGTTCTGGTTTTGGTGTGGTCTTTTATGACTCCCAAATTCTGTAACATCAGAGATTTCACCTACCATTCATTTCTTTGGATCACTGGTGAAAAGTCTGGACAAAACCAGTCTAAGCACCAATATTACAGGTAATACAGTGCTGTCTCTTTTTCAGCCTTTGAAGAGACCATTAAGCCCTGTCATCTGCTCTCTGGGCTTGCTAATAGCGCTAGTGGGCTTTTAACCAGATTTGTCAGGGAAGAGCCATCAAGTAGGGGACAGCACACATAAGACAGGGTGACAAAAATGTTCAGAGAAACCATCTCTGGTACAGGATGATGGCCAGACCTCTTGCACAAGCAAAATAAGAAGAGTAGGCAAAAAAAGTGGAACAGTGTGGTGGATGCCCACGAGAGATCCTCTGCTGAGTAGAGGATGAAGTCATCTCTAAATAGCTCAAGAAATGCAGTGACAACAGACCACAGTTTGCAAGAGACTTGCAACCACTTAAGTATCTGCTGTAAGAGCTACATGGTGAGGTGAACAAAAGTCAGGTTTCTGAATGTATCAAAGATAATCTATTTATGTGGTGATGTGACATGGTAGGAGTCCAAGATCCCAGGAGAATTGAAGGTGACAAGTTGTCATCAGTTTCTGTGGCCAGGTTTTGGGAGTAGGGAGCTACAGGGGTGCCTTCTTTGTAAACAAAGAGCTGCTAGAAGCCGTCCCTGTAGCTGACAGGGCTCATGCCAGTCAGTTCTAAGATGGGCCCACAGTTGACCAAGGGCTGACCAATTAGTGACTGAGGTAATACCTCTGTGATTAATGTGTTGGAGAAGAGGATGAAGTTGCTGGGCAGTGGCTGAACTGCAGCAACAGGGAGTGAGAATGTGAGAACAACATATCTGCAGACTCCAAGGTCAGTGGAGAAAGAGAGGAGGAGGTGCCAGGCACTGAAAAGAGATTCCCCTGTGCCTTGTGGTGCAGCCCATGGTGAGGCAGCTGTGTCCCTGCAGCCCATAGAGGTGCGTGGTGGAG
Source organism: Urocolius indicus (assembly GCA_013401255.1). NCBI lineage: Eukaryota > Metazoa > Chordata > Aves > Coliiformes > Coliidae > Urocolius > Urocolius indicus. The sequence continues at coordinate 27,298 of WBNH01008013.1, read as the reverse complement.
CAGAGACCCACTGGCAGCCCGTGGAGGAGCCCAGGCCGGAGCAGGCGCATGCCTGAAGGAGGCTGTGGCTGCGTGGGAAAGTCACCCTGGAGCAAGTTCCTGGCAGGCCCTGGCAGCCCGTGGGGAGAGAGGAGCCCAGGCCAGAGCAGCTTTGCTGTCAGGACCCGTGACCCTGGGAGGGCCCCAGGCTGCTCGGGCTTTCCCTGCAGGACTGTTCCCCCCGGGGCTGACCCACGCTGGGGCAGGCTGTGAGGAGCTGCCCCCAGGACAGGCCCCGTGCTGGAGCAGTTCCCGAGGGACTGTCTCCCGTGGGAGGGACCCCGCAGTGCAGCAGGGGCAAGTGTGAGGACAGACACATGTGAGGAGTTCACCAGAACTGATAAAGCATGCAGAGATGAGAACCTCAGCTGGCCGAAATCTGGCAGGAGATGCAAAAGGCAACAAAAGGGCTTCTAGAGCTTCTGTGAGTACACTGGCAGCAAAAGACTAAGAAAACTGATGCTCAAATGCTGAGCAGGGCAGATGATCAACTGACCAAGGACATGGGAAAGTACTAAGTATTCAATGTCTTCCTTGCTTCAGGCTTTACCACCAAGGTCTGCTCTCAAGCCTCCCAAGTCCTTATGCCTGGAGGAAGAAAATGACACTTGTCAGGGCCCCCAGGAAATGCCCTTTCTCCTAGGGCTTTGGTTATGTGGGCTCAGGGACAAGATAGTACAGCTGGTGACCCTGAGGACAGATCTTCCAGAAAGCTCTACTGGACGATTCAGGGAAGGTCTCCACTCCCTGCCTTGGGAGCTGTGTTTAAGTTGCAGCTCTCACCTTCAGCCCCTGCCTGGGCTATAGATTTGACTTCTTAGCTTGACTACAAAGCTGCCTCACCATGGATCTGTGTGTCAACCTGGGCTTTTGCCTTAACTCACCTACTCGTCATCACCCAGCTTGCTCTGCTCACCCCATGGGTCCTGAGGGACTGTACCCTTGCTAGTGAGGACACCTCTGCTACCTACCTTGCTACCACATTTGCAGCCTTTCCCTTAGGGACTAGTGAGTCCCTGCTGCTCCCTGACACTAACAGTTGTGCATGAAGATGAAGTTCAAGACTTCCTTAAGAACACAGGACATACAAAACTCCCTAAGACCAAACAGGATGGAGAAGGAGCTAGCTGTCTTCTGTCATTTTTCAAGGCTCATATCAATCCTGATGACTGCAAAAGGGCAAATGGCACCTTCTAGATGGTCAATAAGGGAGACACAGGTCAATCAGACCTGCCTGTCTACCCAGAGTGTCTCAGGAGACTGTGGAGCAAATCCACATGGAAACCACTCACACACAGATGAAGGACAAGAAAGTGATTGGCAACAAGCAGCATGGGTCCACCAAAAGCAAATGATGCCTGGCCAACCTGACTGCCCTTTCTGATTAAATCATTTGCTCTGCAGAACAAGAGAAATACAAATATTCTGTATCTCATTTTAGTAATACAGAGTCCTTCAGCATCTTTGCTGACCTGCTGGAGAGCAGCTCTAAAGAGAGAAAACGTGGAGTCCTGATTGATAAAGAACTAAACATGAGCCAGCAATGTGCCCTCGTGGGCAAGAAGCCAATGGCAGCCTGGGTGCAGCAAGAAGAGTGTGGGCAGCAGGGCCAGGGAGGTTCTGCTGCCCCTCTGCTCTGCCCCACTGAGGCCTCATCTGGAGTCCTGTGTCCAGTTCTGGGCTCCCCAGCTCCAGAGGGACAGGGAACTGCTGGAGAGAGGCCAGTACAGGGCCACCAAGATGCTGAGGGGACTGGAGCATCTTCCTGCTGAGGAAAGGCTGTGGGACCTGGGGCTGTTCAGTCTGGAGCAGACTGAGGGGGAATCTCATTAATAGTTACAAATATCTAAAGGATGGGTGTCAGGAGGTTGGGGCAACACTTTCTTCTATGGTAGCTGGCAACAGGACAAGGGATGATGGGATGAAGCTGCAACACAAACAGTTCCATTGAAACATAAGAAAAACTCTTTCACTGTGAGGTGAGGGAGCCCTGGCCCAGGCAGGGTGTGGAGGCTCCTTCCTTGGAGGGCTTCAAACCCACCTGGACACGTTCCTGTGTGACCTGCTCTAGGTGGGAGCTGCTTCTGCAGGGGGTTGGACTGGATGAGCTCTAAAGTTCCCTTCCAACCCCTCCCATGCTATGATTCTATGGCTCCAAGCTCCCTGTAGGCTGCTCATTTTTTGGACAGATCTTTTTATGGTTTAGGGGGGTTTAAATTGGTTCATTTTTCAGGTATTTTAATTTCTTGAAGTGGGATATCCATGTGCTGGATTTGTCTGCTGTCTCCTACTCTGTTATATCTAATTTACCATGGTGTCTATAAGCCACCCACTACTAGTTTAAAACATGTCCTATGCACTGTGATGCTCCAAAAAGCAGCTTCCCTTGGCAGTTTAAACTTGATTGCTGTAGGAAGCAGGCATTTACTGAGTTAGATGAATGTTCTCTCCACCTCCCCTCCTGATGAGGCACAGACCTGGGCTCTGTCCAGGTTCTTGAAATCTCCCACTTTTTAACTCTCCCAAATGTGCAGTTTCTCTGACCTCACTAGGTCCTGATCACTATCACTTTTGGTCTTTGGACCTCTCCAACTTGAAACTTTATTACAGAGAAAGATAGCTTTTGCTCCCTGCATTCTCCAAGTCTCCTTCTAAATGCAGAAGAGCAGTGCCTTCAGTAACCAAGTTTGGTTTGGGGTGGTTTTTTTTGGGGGGGGGAGGGAAGAGATTGTTTGCTTTTGTTTTAGCAAAGAAACAACTTACAGCATTTCTTGAGTTACAGCTTTTAAGGAGAAAAAAAAAAAAGAGGAAGTGAGATAAAGAAGTGCATGAGACTTCAAGGCTCACACAGCTCTGGCCACAAGAAGAGACTCAAACTTTGGGCCTGCACCTTTCCACAGTGGGTGTGTTTTTCTCTGGTCAATACTGAAAAAAAGCAGACAAAACAAACAAACAAACAAAAGTGACTTACACCAGTAAACCAGTATGTTCAAGTATGTACATACTTCTAGTATGTACAAATGTTGCTTGTTTCCAGGAGGAAACAAATAAGACCGTGAAGATATCTTCATCGCTATAAATACATTTTCTTCAGACCTTGTCATTGAGAATCCCTAACCAGACAACAAAAAGACCAGCAAAAATGCTGAGGGTGTGGCTGGAAGTTTCTGATGACTGCAGAAAATCTGGAACACAAACCCACTGTGGACAAAGGAAAAAAACAGGTCATTGTTCTACTAAGATATTTGTAATTAGTTGGGTTGTGGCAAGTGATAATAATGTGCAGTTTAATTTCAGCCCCTGGGAGGGGCATGGAATGCAGGCACAACTCATTTTCAAAGCTCTCAGAGCCCTGGCAGCTCCGTCACCTTGTGCCCAGCCCCAGGGAAGTCAGAGGCCCTGGGGGAGTGACTAACAGGACTGAGAAGCACGGGATGACACACGCCTTCAGGCTGATCTTCTTGCTCATCTTGTGTAACAGGTAACCTTTGAAAAAGAACAGCTCACACTATTTTCTGATGTCTTTTAGCTCCAGAATCTGTCAAGAAATTCCCCAAAGGGTTGTCACCTTTGACTTAGGCCTACTCTAGCTAATGGAGTCAATCAAAAAGTTTTTCAAACTAGTCCATATTTACTTCTCTCACTGGAAAAAGAAGCTGCACAACATGCACCAGATTCTGGGAGTAGTCCAGTGAGAAATAACACCTTCACAGAATCCCAGCACAGTGGGGGTCAGAAGGGACCTCCAGAGCTCATCCAGAACGTGCCAAAGCAGGGTTCCCTCAATCAGAGGGCACAGGGGGAACAGGAAGGTTTTGAAAGCCTCTAGAGTTTCCAGCACTGTGCCAGGGCTCCCTCACCCTTACATTATGTTTAAATGGAACTTTTTGTCTTCCAGCTCTTGTCCATTACTCCTTGTCCTGTCACTGGAGATCACAGAAGAAAGTGCCACCCTGTCATGGTTTGACATGGAGCCATTTCTGTTAGTGGGGAAGGGGCTGTAAAGGTGGTTCCTGTAAGAAACTGCTCAAAACTCGCCCCAGCTCTGAGTTAGACCCACTGCTGGGGCTGAGCCAATGAGACATCTCCACCATCACTTTTTAAGAAGAAGCTGGAAGAGGAGGCTGCTTCCTGTTCCTTGTTCTCCTCCCCTTCTTTTTTGCTGCCAGGAGTGGGAAGAGAGAGAGAGAAGCAACCATGTGGACTCCCAGGTCAGTAAGGAAAGAGAGGAGGAGCTGTGCTGGAGCAGAGACTCCCTTGCACCCTGCAGAGAGGACTGGTGAAGCTGAGAGTTGTTTGCATTTCATTAAAGTCCCCACATTAGGGGCAGTGACTCACTTCATTAAAGACCCTGTGCCAGGGGCAGTGACTATGGCCGGAGGAGGCCCTGCCTGTGAAAAGGACACAGGAGCTGTACTTGTGGGCAGGAACCCACAACAAAGCAGCTCATTAAAATTACGCCCAGAAAAGGCCAAGTCCCAAGGGAGGGACCCTGTATCTGCAGAAACTGCAACTGTGGAGGAGAATCCTCACCAGAGATGTTCACCAAGGGCTGTGTCCTGTGTGAGGGACCCTGTGTGGGCAGAAGCCGCAGCTGCTGGGAACAACCCACACCAGAGAAGTTCGTTAAGGACTGTGTCCTGAGGGAGCAACTCTGTGTTGGAGCAGGGCAAGAATGCCAGGAGTCACACTCATCTGAGCAGAGAGGAGCAGCAGAGCCCATCTGTGAGAGACTGACCACATCCCCCATTCCCTGCCCCTCTGAGTGGGGAGGAGGGAGAGCAGTGAGCTGGGCCTGGGAAAAAAGGAGGAATGTGGGAGGGAGATCTTAAAGAGCTGGCTGTAGTTTTCTCATCATCCTACTCCCTTTTTGCTTTTGTTCTGTTTCTTGTAGGTAGTACAATAAGCTTTCTTGCTTTTGTCTCCAAGTCAAGTACTGGCGTCTGTTTTGCAGACAGCCCCCCCTGCCCTTGTCTCCATCCACAACAACCTTGGTTATCTTTTTCCTTCCATCTCAGGAGGCTGGGGCCTCTGTCATCCTAACGAGGGTGGGGGTGGATGGGGAGCACCGAACGAGAGACTGTCAGTGGTGCGGCTGTGCTGGCTGGGCCAAACCATGATACTCTCCATCCTCTTGTCATCCACCTTTTAAATACTTTAAGTGTTAATGAGATCCCTCCTCAGTCTTCTCCAGGCTGAATAGCCCCAAGTCCCACAGCCTTTCCTTACAAGAAGGATGCTCCACTCCCCTGATCATCTTGGTGGCCCTGCACTGGCCTCTCTGCAGCAGTTCCCTGTCCCTCTGGAGCTGGGGAGCCCAGAACTGGGCACAGGACTCCAGATGAGGCCTCAGCAGGGCAGAGCAGAGGGGCAGCAGAACCTCCCTTGACCTGCTGCCCACACTATTCTTGCTGCTCCCAGGCTGCCATTGGCTTCTTGCCCACGAGGGCACGTTGCTGGCTCATGTTTAGTTTATTATCAATCAGCACTCCCAGGTCTGTCTCTGCAGAGCTGCTCTCCAGCAGGTCACCTCCAGCCTGTGCTGGTGCAGAGCGTTATTTCTCCTCATGTGCAGGACTCTGCACTTGTCCTTGGTGAATCTCAGGAGGTTCCTCTCTGCCCAACGACCTGCCCAGCTCTCACTGACTGGCAGCACAGCCTCTGGTGAATCGAATCAGCCAGTACTCCCTGTCTGATGCCATGAGGAAACTTGCTGAGAGTCACTCTGTCCCCTCATCCATGTTGTTGATGATGATGTTGAATCAGACTGGCCCCAGAACTGATCCCTGTGGAACCCCACTGGCCATAGGCCTCCAACTTGACTCTCCAACTGGGATCTTTCAGTAAAGACCAATTATGTATGGTTTTTACAACAGCATTCACAAAAATGTCATTTCATTGAGGAATTTTACTCTACAACTTGGGGCTGTTTTTTCTTCAGCATAGTTGAATTATTTAGGTCCTGCTACACAGATTAATTCAGAATTGTCAAACTACTTTTGCTGGGTTTTTTGTTCTTTTTCAGGTCAGATAAGTGTGTTTTGTAACTGCTTTTTTAAGCCAGAAGAATTCATTTTTCCTCATATCCAGAAAAGTCAACACAGCAGCAGACTTGGCACAGAAGCTCACTAAAAAACCCCACTAAACAAACCAAAACAGTAGAAAAAGAAGAATGAAACCTTATGTATCTTTTATAGTTCTCCAAAATACCAGCCACGCTCATTAAGTTAAATCCGTTTATCTTCTAGAAAGGTCCCCTCTCTATAAGTTCTGGATGGACAGGAAACATGGGTATAAGGCAAGTGCTTCTGAAATTTCAAGAGCTCTTATAAAAGTATTGAATGTAACATCAGATACACTGCAAATGGGAACCACACTTCTGTGTTAAACTTCAAAGCCTCAAATCAATGGAGTTGTTCTCTGTGACAGTATTTTCCCCCAAAGGCATAAGAGAATAACTCTGCCTTTACCAAAAAAGCAGCATCTGCAAATTTGGACAGGAAACCTATGACCAAGTCTACTTCAGAACACTTCCACCTGGTTTTGGAAATAGCTGCCACTTTCTTTTCCGTCCTGAAGAATAAGTAGTCACCTAATTTTCCAAACAATCCTGATCCTGAATATGCATTTTTCTACCCTGACCATCCTAAATCCATTTAAGGAAGAACTTCTTAAGTGCTCTCAAATAGATTAGGGGGAAAAAAAAAGGCACAGAAAAGATATTAATATGGGACTGATGTGTAAAACCTTCAAAATGGAATGACATGTGATAGGACAGTACCTTTAGAAATATGAACCACCACCTGAGGTTTAAAAGCTGCCACGCACTTTATGTTATGTGCCACTTGGTGACTCTCAGAGAAACAGCAATATCAGTATCCAAACACAATGCAAATCCAAGGCTCATAAGGAAGCTCTTGGGATTTAAGAGCAGCCCTGCAGACGAGTCTCAACTCAGGTCTATCTGCTGCAGAACCCATCTTCTGCAGAACTGAGCAAATGTTGAATCACCTCCAACGTTCGGCTAGCCATACCTTGAACTTGAACAAATATTTAAGATATAAGAAAAAGTTTGCAGTCAGCTTCATCACAACACTAAGTTATTCTTCTAAATACAAAGCTTGGTATTTTAGTTATATTGCCCAGCTCCAGGACTGATCAGGCACAACCTGGGATATGGCAGCAGTGACTGGTGTGGTGTAGATCACTGAAGAGCCTGCTATGACATGCTGTATCTTCTGCCCACAGCACACTCCTAACCATCAGGTTTGGATACCACCTTAGGAGGTGACCTGAATCCTTGCAGCATCACCTTCACTGGAGCTCTGGAGGTTGCTGCAAGAAGGAAGAAAGGATTTGGAGTCGCTCCCTTAGGTACTGGAGTACCTCCAGCCATAGCATCCCTATGAACTATCCTTGAGTAACAGAGAGGGCCCAACATGGAGAGAACATTGCTGAACAGATGCCTGTTGTCCTGCTCCTAAACTAATTAAAGGGGAAAAAAAGTCACACAAATTAGGATGACAGAAAACAAGGATAAGACAAATCAGGAATATGCTGAAAAATACTTTCCTCAATTTAGGACTAATCAGTGTTCACACTGATACAGTTCAGGCAACAGAAACACTCAGAAACCACCGCAAGAGACAATGCTGTCCGGAGGTGGGTGGTCTGTAGATACTGCTCAGTGCAAGATCACACATAAAGTATATGTATATATGTACTGTGTGCAGTTCTGGGCTCCCCAGCTTGAGAAGGACAGGGAACTGCTGGAGAGAGGCCAGTGCAGGGCTGCCAAGATGCTGAGGGGACTGGAGCATCTTCCTGCTGAGGAAAAGCTGTGGGACCTGGGGCTGTTCAGCCTGGAGGGGGAAGTCATTGGTGTTTACAGATAGCTCACTGGTGGGTGTCAGGAGGTTGGGGCAGCACTTTTTACTGTGGTATCCAGTGACAGGCCAAGGGGTGATGGGATGAAGCTGGAACACAAACAGTTCCACTGAAACATAAGGACAAACTGTGTCAGTGTTTGAGTGAGGGAGCCCTGGCCCAGGCTGCCCAGGGAGGGTGTGGAGGCTCCTTCCTTGGAGGGCTTCAAACCCACCTGGACACGTTCCTGTGTGACCTGATCTAGGTGGGAGCTGCTTCTGCAGGGGAGTTGGGCTGGATGAGCTCTAAAGGTCCCTTCCAACCTCCATCATGCTGTGATTCTATGACAAAATACTGGATGTTAAATCCTGACATGATTCCATTTAAGGCCTCAGAAGTTTCCTGTACATTTCCATCCTGAAGGCTCCTTTCTCCATCGGAAGGTTTTGCAAACCCAGTACAAGCTTTAACAAACATCCATTTTCTAGGAGCCCCTTTCACAAAAACAAAAAACCCTCTACTTCTGATAACTAAGAACATAGCCACCGGGTTATTCATGTCCACAATGACATATCTGCCTTAAGCCTGGAATCTTTATGCATCACACGACTGGCATGCAGGAACACACTGCACACGAGGCTTTCTTTCAACTACAGTATCTCAGTATGTTTCATCCACTTTAATGCTTGTAACTACTCTTTGGTACACAAAAGTTAGGAAATGGTACATTAATCTGCTGTAGAGATACTCCAACCCACAAACACAAATACGTGGAAACCTCAAGTGCACTCTTACGTATTCAATTCAAAACTCAACATCTGGATATTTACAGGGCAAACTTTTGAGAATCAATAAATCCTTCCAAAATCACTGCTTACTCAGGAGTTACTACAACCACTGCATAGATCACTGATGGGCAAGTCAATGGTGACAATACAGTCACCAAGGTGCCGAAACTGCTGTTGAGGCTGCACAGAAGAGATGTAGGGAGGATGAAAGCTGCAGAAAGACCCTGTGAAGGGATTTCAATGGCTTGTAAACTGCAAGGTCCTAATTAACCTCAGCTACCTTTTGGACATAGAGCAGTTAGAATGTACCTGCATATCTTTGTGTCACAAAAACTGATGAACTGCAACAAGATGCATCAAGGACAGGGAGCTGCTGGAGAGAGTTCAGTGCAGGGCCACAGAGATGATGGAGTGGAGCATCTGCCTTGGGATGAAAGGCTGAGGGAGCTGGGGCTCTGCAGCTGAGAGGTGAGCTCATTCATGTTACAAATCCATCAAGGGTGGGGGTGAGGAGGCTGGAGCCAGGCTGTGCTCAGGGATGGCCAATGACAGGACAAGGGGCAACGGGCACAAGCTGCAACAGAAGAGGTTCCAAAGATACACAAGGACGAATTTCCTCCCTGTTGAGGTGAGGGAGCCCTGGCAGGGGCTGCCCAGATGGGCTGTGGATTCTCTTTCACTGGAGACATTCAAACCCACCTGGACAAGTTTCTCTGTGCCCTATTCTAGGTGCTCCTGCTGTGGCAGGAGGGTTGCACTGGATGAGCTTTCCAGGTCCCTTCCAGCCCTTCAGATTCTGTAAGTTGCAGCAAGAAGCATTAAAAAACCCTCCCAAACATGCTTGGTGCAGTGTGACAGGTCAGGAGCTTTGCAGGTTGAGGTTGCATTCTATTTTCATGCATTTAAAAAAAGATTATTATGGAAAAAGTGGCATGTGAATTGCCATGATTCTCAACAAATCCTGCCAAATTCAGCACCATCAATTTAGGATAATGCACCACAGACAAAACTGAAGGGAATATACAACAGAGCCTGACAATCATAAAAGTCTTATCTTAATTGGCATTGCTGACTTTTAATTACCATCTGGAAGGTCCCACACTACAGATTAGGTGCAACACAGAAGCAACAGAGCTTTCCATACCAAAAGCAAAGCCCACCAAGATTTGTTTTGTACAACGTTCCATCTGATTTACCGCAGCTATGTTGTATCAAGGACCAGCTGTAGTCTGGAAACAATTTAGCCCCATCATGCAGTGCAGAAAGCAAACTAATAAGGCACGCTGTGCTTGAGCTGGCTCCACATAAAGCATCATCAGCTTGCACGTTATTCCCAGAACTAGGAACGTCCAGCAGAGCTGATCTGGATCCAACAAAGCTTCTGAAGCCCAACTGGCCGTGGCCCTGCCGAGCCCAAACACATCCTCCTGGCCTCGCCCACGCAAGCTGCAGCGCGACTGAGCGGAGCTGCGTTTACCGGTCTCCTTGCAAAGCCAACGCAGCGCGAGCGCGGCTGCCTTGAGCCGAGGCCGCCTACTGCTGCCGGCCGGGCGAGCAGCCCCGCCGCGCCTCGGGCACGCGGCGCAGCCGGTCGCTGTCACCGCTGACCTCGCGCGAGCCGCNCGCTCGGGCCGCGGAAGTGACGGCGCGGGCCCGGGGCAGCCGCAGGGGCGGCGCCGGGAGGGAAGGAGCGGGCGGGGGGCTGCGGGAGCCCCGCGGCCGGCTCGTGCCTCCGCGTGGGGCTGGCTCCGTGCTTTGCCGTCTCATTGCTGCAGCTGCTGAGAGCAACTTAAAATAGCTTCTGCTGAGGCCTCATCTGGAGTCCTGCGTCCAGTGCTGGGCTCCCCAGCTGCAGAGAGGCCAGTGCAGGGACACCAAGATGATCAGGGGATGGAACGTGTGTGAGGAGGAAAGGCTGCAGCCCTGGGGCTGTTCAGTCTGGAGGAGACTGAGGGGGGATCTTATTAACAGTTACAAATATCTCACTGGTGGGTGTCAGGAGGCTGGGGCAGCACTTGTTTCTGTTGTATCCAGCGACAGGCCAAGGGCTGATGGGATGAAGCTGGAACACAAACAGTTCCATTGAAACATGAGGAAAAGCTGTGTCAGTGTTTGAGTGAGGGAGCCCTGGCCCAGGCTGCCCAGGGAGGGTGTGGAGGCTCCTTCCTTGGAGGGCTTCAAGCCCCACCTGGACACGTTCCTGTGTGACCTGATATAAGTGGGAGCTGCTTCTGCAGGGGGTTGGACTGGATGAGCTCTAAAGGTCCCTTCCAACCCCACCATGCTGGGATTTTCAACTAGAGGCTCAGAGCCGTGTGTTGGAGTGTCTGCAGGGCAGAGAGTGCTGGGCAGGGTTTGTCTGGGTGGGTTTTGGGGAGAGCTGCACATTTTTCAGCAGTTATTTCCTTTTCAAAGTTATTCCTTTCCCTTTTAGTGGGTCAAAGCTTGCTGAGTCTTTAATTTCCCTCTCCCAGGAGCTCATGTAGTGACTGAAAAAAAAATAATACCAGCCTAGAATTTTAGCTGTGTCAGCATGGTCCTGAGGCACTTCCCAGGAGTGTAAACACAGCAAGAGGGGAAGGTGAGAGATGTTAAAGGCCAAACCACATGGGGAACACACTTTACTTAAAAGCCCCCACTTTTGAGGGTGGGTTTTGTTGCAAAGTGAAGCAGAGCACTGCAGCACTGTGGTAAAAAGGAGAAAGTCATTCCAGGAAGCTCAGAGTGGTTTGTAGTAACCGTTACTGACTGCATTCCTGCAGCATAACCTCGATGTGTCTTCGAGGCTTTTTCCTCTGTTTACCCTTTTGGTTAGATGCAAGTTTGCATTTCTTCTCTGAGCCCATACTGGCCTTACAGCTGTTTCCTGTGAAGTAAAACCTGTTCCCTGCAGTGAGCAGCCTAAACTGTGAACTCTGTCGCAAACTTTCCAGGAATCAGTAAAAGAATATCACACCTTTACCAGGTCTCCACATAAAATCCCTTTCCAATTCCCCCTACCGGCTGCCAAACTCCATCTGTGCAGTGCTTTAGTGGCTATGAAGCCAGAGAGCATCAGATGGCAAGGGGAAATGAGGAAAGCTCCACTCTGCCTGCCAGCTCCTCAGCCAGAATGTGCCACCTGGGGAGGGCAGAAACACAGAGACTGATTATTCCTTCAGCAAACAGGATTTAGGTGTTTAAGTTACAGACATTTCTTCCCTTGCCATGTGCTGAAGCTCAGATGAGTGCAGATTCAGAGCAAAGCTGAGTGTGGCTGAGGGACAGTCAAGGAATTACCTCTGTGCTCAGAGGTAATAATAAAGATCCAATAAAGATGTTCTTTATTGGGTGGACTTTACTGGAGCAGGGACCAAGACAGGAGGGAAATGCGTTCATGTTATGATGAGATTCTTTCCTCTGCCTGGCAAGGGGCCTGGAGTGCAGGGCTGGCCCTGGCAGATTACAGTAGAAAAAGTCTTAGTTCTTTGTCTCCCAGAATCACAGAATCTCAAGGGCTGGAAGGGACCTGAAAAGCTCATGCAGTGCAACCCCCCAGCCAGATCAGCACCACCCGGACCAGGGCACACGGGAACTCATCCAGCTGGGTTGGAATATCCCCAGAGAAGGAGCCTCCACAGCCCATCTGGGCAGCCCCTGCCAGTGCTCCCTCACCTCAACAGGGAAGAAGTTTCTCCTTGTGTTGCTTTGGAACCTCTTCTGTTCCAGCTTGTGCCCGATGCCCCTTGTCCTGTCATTGGCCATCCCTGAGCACAGCCTGGCTCCAGCCTCCTCACACCCACCCTTGATGGATTTGTCACATGACTGAGCTCACCCCTCAGGCTCCTCCAAGCTGCAGAGCCCCAGCTCCCTCAGCCTTTCATCACAAGGCAGATGCTCCACTCCAGCATCTCTGTGGCCCTGCACTGAACTCTCTCCAGCAGCTCCCTGTCCTTCTGCAACTGAGAAGATCCTTCTCTTGAACTGAGAACTTTTCATTCACACAAATAAGCATAAAAACTGCCTGAAGGTCTTCAGGAGATATATCTGAAGGGCCTGTGTCTCCAGGGAATATAGGGAAAGTCTGATACAAACGTTGGTCCTGTCTTTGGAAAGACTTGAGCTTGTTTTTCACTGGCTCTGGTGGGTGGAGGCAGGCTGCTGGTCCTGCATATGAATTATCAGTATTACAGGTCAGATGACACTTTTCCTGTCAGCAACCAGAATCTCCTATGTAGTTAAGGGAACCAAAAACTGTTGTGCAAACAAGTAATTTCCCTTCCCTGCCCAATTTCCTGTACTGGGTTGAGCAATGTGGGTCAGAAAAGGAACCTCAAGCATCTCATGATTGGTAATGAACTCAGCATGTCTGGAAAAGCACTTTGCCCTGGGCCTCCACTGACTGCAGCCATCCCTCAGTGAGGAATGTCCAGTCTTGCTGGAGTGAATGGATTACATGTCTGTCAAGTGAGCTCTGTCACTATGCAGCACTGATTTGCTCAGAAAGTGGCCATGACCTGACCTAATAAATCAATGGTAGGATATCAAGAACTGGTTAGCTTTATTTCTTTACAGCAGAAATACAAAGGCTGAGGGAAAGAACAATACACAGTTTCTTGCTACAGCCTCAATTCAAATAAATAAGAACAAGGAAACTAAAGTGTTTTATAAGCTCTTTTTTTTTTTTTCCCCTTCTTATCATAATGCCCATGTTTACAATAACCTTCCCTTGTCTGGAGCCTCCAACATGAGGTTGGATTTCAACAGATACGTGCATTCAGCCAAAAATCACTAAACTGAGTGCCACTGAGTGCAAGGGGCCACTGGTTTGCCAGTTCTGCTATCATACAAGAAGCCAGGACAGACAGTAGTCCTCTTTGGACCTAATGCTGACCTGGGGATTGGGGATGAGGTGCTGACAACTGCTCTTGCTTTTCTTGCCTGCTAGTCCAGTCACTTGAATGATCCGAGAGCTGGGAGCAAAGGCAAAAGTTCATAATAGCTACTGTCAGACCAAGCAGGTCAGAAAGGGATCAGAGGTGTGGATCTCTCTGATGGCATGTGAGGAACAACTCTTCTAGCCACTCAAGAGATTCTTCAGCTCAGATCTCTTCACAGAGCCCTGAAAGCTGCTTACAAAAGTCACTTGATGCCTGTTCAGCTCAGTCTGTTCTTCCAGGTCTTTTAAAAGTCTCTTACCACTCTAATACTGGATTCTTCGTAGGAGTTGGGGCAGACAAAGGACCAGGGATGGTGCTATTTGTGCTGGCACAGTGGATCATTTCAGTGCACCTGGCTTCTAGCTGCTCACTGCAGAGACTCAATGACATATTTCTTTCACATCACAGCAGATCCTCAGAGCTGTTCTCAGTGTCCATGAGAACATCAGCCCAGACAGAAGGTGTTTTTCGGACAGATGACCACAGGTTCCAGTTCTGCCAGTTGCTTGTGCTGGAAGAAACGAACATCCCTTCTTCTGTCTAATGAGAAAAGAAATGTCATATCCAGGTGCTCTGTTGTGTCCTTGAGAAAAGGTGAGTCACTGATCCACACATCTCAAACCTGCAACCAGAGCAAGGCTGAACTAGATCCTGTGGGCATCCTCATGGTGAATGGTGCTCTCGATCACCGTGTCCATGGTGTGCCTGGAGCACTTGCGACTCCCTTTCATGCTCTTCAGGTTTTCCGAAAGGTGCTTCTGGAACTTCTTGGTGAGGAAGCAATAGATGATAGGGTCCAACACACAGTTCATGCTCAGGAGACACAGTGTCACCTGGTGAGCATCGTTGAGTTGTTGGCGCAACTGGCAGTTTTCCTTTTTCCACTGCTCCAGAACAGTCAGCGTCCAGGGCAGATCCACTATGTGATGAGGGACAAAGCTGATGATGAACACAGCCAGCACTGTGCAGACCATCCAGAGTGCCCTTTGCTTGACATGAGCACTCTTCCGTGGCTGCCCTGATTTGGAAAAGAGAGTCCTGATAATGATGATGTTCCAGCCTAGTATCAAAAGGAAAATGATGTAGAAGAGGATGCAGATGATGACATGAATGGCAAGAACAGCTGAAACGTTGCCAGAAGAGTCATAGCGCTCAAAGCACCTCGTGAAATTCTTTGACTCAATCTCCTCCAGGTTAGTATTGTTGTCAAAAAGGTAATACAAGGAGCTGCCCACTATTATGATCCAGATAGCTGCTGATATGTAGATGCCCCTTCTCTGGGTGGTAAGCTGAGCAGCTTTGATGGGGTTAGTCACAGCTTGGTAGCGGTTGTAGGTGATGACCATCAGGAAGGCAACGGAAGAGTAGGTGTTCACAAAAAATAAACAGCCAGCCACGTTGCAGAGGAACTCGGGCATGATCCAGTCTCCATGGTGGTGATAGTAAACAATCCACATGGGCATTGTAACCAAGAAGAGCAGGTCGGCCACGGTCAGATTCACCATGAAGATCTTGATTTCGTTGAGTTTCTTAGTGGGGTAAATGCGGCTGAAAATCCAGAGCACGTAGCAGTTGGCCATAAAGCCCAGAATGAAAGTGATGCTGTAGAACACAGTGAAGAGGCTGTAGCGAAACTCAGAGTCAATGTGGCAAGAAACGTAGGACTGGGCACTGCCTTCATCACCACCTTTACCCTTCTCAGACATCATGGTGCTCAACGGGCACGGCCAAGGCAGAATTTCCCGTTGTAGCTTCTTACCTGAAAATATAAAGCATAAAACAAGCTGATTGCTATGGTGGCAATGCTCTGTAACCATGCCTTGGCTCCAGCCACAGGCACCTGCCCTGACCCCTCAGTTCCCTCCTTGATCTCATTTCCACACCGTGCTATCCTGTGTTGTCATCCAGCGTTTCTTGCTGCAGTGTGGATCTCAAATCACTGATCTCTAATATCAAACACTGCATGACATTTCTTAGATAGAATCATATTCTGCTCTGTTTCTTCTCAAGCTTCTTAACGTTTTACTACAAACAAGTTTTCTGAGACTCTTTTCTTCCCCATGTGGTTCCTAATGCTTTCTAACATGCCTACATTCATTTTAGAATACAATAGAGTTCTTTCAGTTAGAAAGGACCTTTTAAGATCATCAAGTCCAACCACTTGCCTCAAATTGCCAAGCCCATCACTAAACCACGTCCCTCAGAACCTCAGCTACATGTCTTTCATTTATCTCCAGGGATAGTGATGTACCAGCTCCCTGGGCAGCCTGGCACAGGGGCTGACAACACTCTCAGGGAAAAAGTTTTTCCTAATCTCCAATCTCAACCTCCCCTGGGGTAACCTGAGGCTGTTTCGTCATGTCCTTTCCTTCATTACTGCGGAGCAGAGACCAGNCACGCTGCTGGCTCCTGTTCAGCTGCTGGCACCAATCCCCCCAGGCCCTTTCCCTGCAGAGTCTCCAGCCCCTCTGCCCCAGCCTGGAGCTGCCTGGACTTGGGGTGGCCCAAGGGCAGGACTCAGCATTTGCTCTTGTTGAACCTCATCCCATTGCCCTCAGCCCATAGCTCCAGCCTGGCCAGGGCTCTATGTAGCCCCGTCCTGCCCTCAGGCTGTTCCTCCCCAGCTTTGTATCACCTGTGATTAACCTCGAAATCCCAGTCATGAAACAATATCCGACAAAAATGTCTCACTATTGCCATTTGCAGAGTCATCCTCTATTGGTTGTTTTCTGCATTTTTGCTGCTTACACTTGTAAAGATTGTCTTTGGTCTTTTAGTTTCAGGCTCTCCTGGTGTTGCCTGGATAGAAATGAGCCAGAGTCATGGGGGAGACAAAAGGCATTGGGCAGCATTTGGGATTTTTCTTTTTTTTTTATTTAACTCTTTAGACAAATAGTACATGACTCTTTGCTTCACTTCTTGTTATCATGTATTTTATTGCTATTATTGTTATTGTAATACTTCTTTCATTTTGGTTGTTAAACTGTTCTTATCTGACCCCATGAGCTGAGCATTTTTGGTCATTCTCCTCCCCATCCCACTGGGGACAAAGTGGGAGTGAGCAAATGGTTCTATGGTGCTCAGCTGCTGGCTGAGGTTCAGCCACAACACAGGCACCATAAAATCTCACACTCTTTTCATAGGCTACCAGACCTCTCAATTGTTTTACTCAGTGAACGATGTAAAAGACCAGTCATTAACCTTAAAGGGTGATGTCTGTGTACATTGTTGATTTTAACTACAGTTAACCTCTTAAAAACCTGGCTGTTGTCCATCATTCCATCATTTTGAATTCAAGCTGTCAACAAAACAGTCAATCTTCTTCCTCCTCACCCCATTTCTGCATCAAATGCATATTGTCAGCAGCAGCAGTTCCCTGTGTTGCTGGTGGTGCTGCTGACACTGCCCCTAAAGAGACACTTTTGGGTTTTAAATATTACCAGTCACACAATCACAGAATCTGAAGGGCTGGAAGGGACCTCAGAAGCTCATCCAATGCAACCCATCTGCCAGAGCAGGACCAGCTAGAGTAGGTCACACAGGAACTCATCCAGCTGGGTTTTGAAATCTTAGCAGTATGACAGGCCTGTTTTCTTCTAAACCTCCTCTCTCTCCTCAGTATCCTGCCCACTAAAGCACAGAGAAAACTGCTGTGATCACCCCAGTTTTCACAACCTCAAAGACAAACAAATGACCACAAAGCTGCTTGTTCTGAGTAACAGATACTGGAGTTTATACCTGATAGACCCCATTTCAGGTCTGTACTTCTAAAGCAAAGGATTCTCTTTCACAACCTGCAGTCTCCACCTCAGTATTTGTTCAAATCTTGCCTATAGATTGGATTTACCAAATACATCAATACTGTGCATGTTCTTGTCTCAGATTTACATATATTTGATCTAATCCCTTGTATACTTCAACCTGCTGCTTTTGCTATCAGAGGACAGATATGCCTGTTCTTGGCTCTTGCACCAGCTCTCTGCCTTACACTGGGCAGGCACTCACCTCTCTGTGACACAGGTTGTTTTCCTTGAGGGTGAGTTAACTGTACCACCAGTCACGAAGCCCAGACTTCATGTGTGAGCTATGATGGGAATGCCAAGCTCTGCATGTTGGAATACACTGGTCTCAGCTCTGTGAGCCCCAGAGACAACAGGCATTTCCCCCCAAAGACTGCTGCCTCCTGGGAAAGCACCCTTCTGCATCCAACCTGTCTGGATCTTCCCCAACAGGAGACATGGTGCTGAGAGGAAACACCATACTGCTCTCTCTTGAGTCAAGTCTCTCTTTGTGCCCATGTGCTGTTGCTTCCTCATTTACACATTTGCCAGTTTGCATTTTTCCTCTGCAAATGGGGAAGTAGCTCTAGCTCAAGCAAGCTCTCCCTTTCTTCAGAAAACTCTCCAAGCCCCTTGGTACTTTCCAGTTGTTATGAGAGGAAGGCAACAACCATCTCAATGAGCCTCAGCCCTCACAGGTCCCCAAAAGACATGACAAGACAAATTGTGTTTGTACCTTCCCAGGCTGCTGCATGCTGGCCAGCTCTGGGATTGGAGTGCATTAAACTCAGTCTTTCAGCCATGTTCCATATGAATTAACCAGTAGCTGTGGCAGTACTAGTAGTTGGATGGGTGACACGTTATCTGTCCTCTTTCACCTTGATCTCTACCATCCTGCTGAGAACCCGCTGATCTCTAAAGGGCAGTAGTTGATTCAGGTGGTGGTAGCCAGGAGGTGAAGATGATCTGGGCTATGACACCTCAGAATCCCTGCTGCCCTGTGGAGAGGTCCCAGAGTGGGCAGGGATCTATGCTCTGTTCCCTGTTCTACCTTCAATTGACACAGGACCCAAGGCAACTCAGGGATCCATTTCCACACCCTCACCTGTTCATGAGAAGTTACAATTGTCACAACACAGCCTTAAATAAATGTCCTTGTGTAAGCCCAGCTCTCAACCACAGAAGGACCATCTCTGATGTAGATAGAGCCAGTTGAAAGTGTTTGCATCTCTGAGCTTGGGAGGGTGCCTGGCAGATGCAGACATTCAGGGAAGGAGTGAGGCTGTGCAGGAGAAACTAGTGGGGAGCTTTGTGTTTGATACACTACTGCTGCTGGGGAAAAAAAAAAGATAAAAACTTGACCTAATTACCTGAGATCATTAGAGGACTTCATTTGTTTTTTCAGACTTACATTGTAACTCCCCTTTTCTGACCATCTGCCAACCTCAGCAAATGGTTTTGGTGCTTGGGGCTGGAATCTTTGCAAGGAAATGTTCTCTGACAATATGCCTGAATATGCCAAGAGTGAGGGGGAAAAAAAAGAAGTTGGTTCATCACACTAGAAGAATTCACGAGGAGGAGTGAAGTGTGCACATCCAATATGCAGGTACAACTGTTACTCACAAAGTCCCTTTATCCTGTGCCACAGGGCACTGTCAGTCTAACCCTCAGTTTCTCCTGCTATATGTAGGCATGACATCCTTCAAACCTTCCCCAGAAGCTCTGGAGGTGTCTCCAGGCTGGCCCACCAGCTGCCAGATTTAGCAAATGGGGTACAAGGGAGAGCAAACATCTGTTATAAACACCTGCACAGAAGATGGGTTTGAGCTAAGGGTCTGCACTCTCACCTGGAGAATTGAATGTGGGGATATGTTCCATGTTTTTAAGTCTGGCAAAGGGAGGCTGTGGGAAATGGCTCTGCTGTCTCCTGGCTCCAGCAGCACTTGGTAGAGCTCATCTGTCTTTGTGTAAGTAGTCTCAGCAGTGCCAATACCAAAGTCCTTCAGGGAGTCATGAGAAAGTTGGGTTTTTTTCCTTCTTGCTTGTCAAGCCAGATATTACACAAAGTACAGCTAGAAGACAGTGTGGCACCATTCCCACTAAATTTACTCAATACCCACTTCCCTCTTCAGCTTGAGGAGCTCAAGCTCACATCTCACATATACCTGATGTCCAAAGCACTAGATTCTGGAGCACCACATGGGGGATCTTGTTCAGCCTTTCCTCTTGCATAAAACACGTCAATATTCCCTTGTGCCATCAGAACGGAGAACAGGCACAGCAGTTCAGGTGCAGACTGACAGGCATGGGTTCTCTGCTGCAGCAGGCTCTGCTGCATTGCCAAAATACCTGGCAACTATAGCACAAGCCACTGCCTTCTACAGTGCACCAGCTGATAATCCCAAGCTCTTTATACCATCAGCTCTGTTTTATGCAGGAGTAGAGGTGGAAGTAACCAGCTGCACAGCAGAGCATGGCTGGGGCAACTGCAGACTCTCTCCAATTGTCTCCCAGCAAAGATTTACTATCTCATGGCTGCAGGGTGCAAAGGCCACGCTAACACTAGATGCCATCAGCAAAAATGTGTTCCAAGGGTAACAGCACAAAGTGTATTTTCTGCTTACCACAGTTGAAAAGATTCAGCACGAGATGTCCATCTTCTGCTTTAGTAGAGGGGTGAGAGGTGTTCTACTGAGGATGCTTGGTCTTCTTCCAAGTGTTCTTTTCTCTGACGTGGAGCTGGAAGCTCTTCACTCAGACAGCTCTCAAGAATAACATGCGAAAATGGGAGCAACATCAGCATGACTGCAGAGTCACTAGAGAAGAGGAAATGTATGACATCAGCTCAAAGGAAATGAGAAGTAAAATAAACTGTAAAGGAAAGGCAGTTAACCACAGCAAAGAGCTGTCAGAGTCCTTAACACTGTGTCCTGAAAGAGGGCAAAGTTGGGATTTTCCTCTAAAGGCAGAACAGGAATCTATTCCCTGTCCCTAGATAGATCTGGGATTAGACAGCATTTGGAGCATCCTTCTTCCAAACAGATCAATAGTGGAAAATGAAAAGGTTTTCGCTTACTAACTTTGAGGAAAGGAAGTGCCAGGAAACTCATCTATCCCATGGACAGCCTCATTCCCCACCAGAGCCTCCTTCATCCTTCTGTTGGGGATAAATGGACATAGGAATCCAGCCATCCCCATTTTATTTTTATCTCAGGGACTTTCAGCAGACATTGAGACACTAAAGCCTGGCAGGTCCTGCCTGGCTCATTCACCTTTAAATCATGATGGCCATTATTTGTGGCAGCCTGAAGACCACTCATCACAGTGATGCAAATTGGTGGGGTGCCTGGGAGACGTCAGTGACAAGAAAAGCTGCCCCTATGGTGCCAGGTGAGCTGTGAAATATGTAAGGATGGAGCCACAAAGTCCAGCATGAAGAGGTGCCTGTGCCTGCAATGAGGCTGCTGAGGAACAACATGGACCCAAGCAGAAAAGGCCAGGCCACATTGGTGCTGACCTGGCAAGGTTGGTCTCCTGGCTCCTCCCATGAAATGTTATCAATGACAAACAGCCCATGGTGGGCCCTGACCATGTCTATGCTGTGAGAACTACCAGAGACCCCAGTGGTATGGTGTCATGTCTTGGGAGAGCCATCAGTGAAAGCCTTAAGGTTGTGTTCCCTGGGCCACACGAGTTAAGGGCAATAGCCAAACTTCTCTGAGATCCAGGAGCTGGCATAGGCCCTGGAACACCTGCAAGTCATATCTCTGCTGTTGGACTGGTAAGCTCTGACATAGTAACATAGCCAGGACATAGCAAACTCCTCATCAGCTGGGGAGATGGAATGCTGATGGAGAAGTCCAGGTGGATGGCAGCAATGCTGCTCTGCCAAGATGATGACTTTTGGCTTGCCTGGGCTCAGGCATCTCAAAGTGATGTGGTGCCAGAACCCACCCTCTGTCCGTGCTGGTGACTGCCTGTCCCCAGCCAGGGAAAGGCAAAGCCCCAGCAATGATCTCTGCCTGATTCAGGTCTTTTCTGGCTCTTCTCCAGAGGAGGAATACACTTCAAATAGTACCCCAGGGGAGGCAGAGGCAGACTGTGCCCCAGAGCATCTGTAGCCATTGGGATCCCCAGCTGAGCTCTCACCCTGGCAGGGTGTTTTGTGAGTGTTCTGCAAACTTCTGTGCAAACCAGGATGTGCTACTGCTCTGAGCCCTCCTCAGAGGAAGCTCCAAAACATCCAGAGGTGTATGAACACCACAACTGGAACCACAACTAGACCCACCCGGAGCTGCTGCAGGATCACCCTTGTTCCCCACAGCAACACCCCAGGGAGCCCACAGTCCTGGGAACCCACCTAAACCCAACAGGACCCAAACCTCTCTAGCATGAGGGAACTCTGCAGCGACAGCTGTGCACAGGGTGGGAGACCTGCCTCAAATAGAGTGGGCTGCATCAGGAGGCTGGCTGTGTGGAGCATGGGACCAGGGAACAGCCAGGTTCTGTCTCTGCCAGGCCATGTCAGGGTAACCTGCAATGAGACTCTGGATCTGTGCTGGGATAGAGGCTACAGCAGCATCCTTCCCTCTGCCACTGTCCTCCCTCTTTCTCCCTTCCCCATAGGTTTCTCTAAGGATAGACTGAGGAACCTGACCCTTCCTGCACTGGACAAGAGACCCAGTTATGTCTGTAAGACTGCTTCTGGGAGCTTAAATTAAACCCCAAATCCAGGCATGCTAGTGAGGTTGTCTGGCAGCCAGTTCCATGCCCTTGGGAAGAGTAGCCAGTGGGATGTCTGGTCAGAGGGAAGGGGAGCACTTGCAAAGGCCAAAAGTAACTTGCTGTCCTGCCACAGCCCAGTTTGTTAGAGGAAATGAAAAGCTATAAAGGGCGAAGAAGCTGCCATCAGATTTCTTCATCCTTCCTCTGCCCAGCCCTGCTCAGCTCTGCCACTGATGGGGCACACACACGTCACTGAGGTTCAGTGAAAAAGATCTTTTCCAAAACCCAGAGAACCAAACAACAAAAACACACCCAGTTCAGTGGTGAAAGATGCAAAGAGACCTGATCAGTGAAAGCTCTGGCAGCAACACAAGCTTTGCTTTCCGAATTAGGCACTCCCACTGAAGTCTGGACACCTCTCACTGCCCCAAGCAGGGACCTGACCATGTCAGCACTGGCCAGTGCCCCGTCACCACTCTCCAGATTTACCCATTTTCCAGCTTTGCCTCAAATGCTCATGTTAGGCCACAAGCTACTGAGAGTCACAGAAACCCAAGAAGAAATGCTTGGTCATGTAGAATGGCTTTTTTTCCAGGCTTGCACTTGTCCACCTCTTAATTAGTTGGAGAGTTCCCTTCCTCATCATCTCCATTTTCAGCTCTTGCATTTAAAGCATAAAAGCTAAAAGACTCAGATTCAGTGCTCCCAGTGCCAAGGCAACAGAGAAAGGGTGAGAACAGTCCCCCACTCCCTCCTGAGCTGCCTTGTGTGTGTTTTGCATTGACGGGTCCCATTACCCCCTGTACAGCACCCACAGGCAGCACTCCTCCCTCTCACATTCCTTCCAGCCTGGAGATCCTGTTCCTGCTCTCCTCGGACTGCTGTTTGTTTCCAAGTACATCACTTTGAATCCAGAGCTGGCGTGTTTTGTTTGCTGTGCCCTGGCCCGTGAAGTGGTCCCGGCAGTTTTTGCCCTGTTGTCAGTGTTCTTTGCACTGCTCCAGCTTGAGGGATGCACACAAGCCTGACAAAACCCAATGCCATGCAAGGCCACATTCAAAAGAGAAATCCTCAATGTGCCTTTACTTTTATCAAGGAACCTTGAAATCAATAAAAACAAATACATAAGCTTCTTTTCCTGTAACTCATTCCCATGCAACGCTGTTAATGAGCACTAATGGTACTTTGGGTTGTTCTATTAGGACACTGAAACCTGGAGCAGCTCTTTCAGGTGACATTTCCTGGGGCTAACACGGTGCTGGTTGGCAGGCAGCAGAGAGCAGGCAGCCCTTGGTTCTGGCACTGTGTCACCACACTCATGGCAAGCACACGCTGTCATGAAGGATGCTCACTGCCTCCTCACATCAATTCTGCAGGTATCAGAAACTCTGGGTTTTAAAAACACAGTCTGATAAGAAAATAGCCAGAGATCTCTTTCCAAGAGCAAATTCACATTGCACTAGCAGAGAAGAGCTCTCCATGGAGTGCAAACAGAGGAACAGCCTGTTAGCTGACAGGCTCTGCGTGCACTGCTGACTGTTGAGTGACAGCAGCAGTGAACAATGGTAAGACAAAGTCATGAGCAGGAAAGCTGTGAAAGCACCAGCTGCTGCCAGTGGAGTTGTCCAGTGCATTCTCCTTGCAGGACCAACACACAGCTGAACATCATCCCTGCTGGTCCTGGTCACCAGGACTTGTTCTCAAGTGCCACGATGAGTCTTTGGAAAGACACGAAGTTCCTTTCAAGCAGGAACAGCCCATGATCTAACTAAACATGACTGCCTATGAGTTTCCACGCCTGCTCTCACACCCTCTGCACAATTTCCTTTTACTTCTGCAGGAAAGAAATACTAAACAAACTCTGCAGCTTTCCCCTGTGAGTGTTTCAGAGCTCAGCACAACGTGTCCCTACCTAATAACCAACTCTGCAGGGACGTTCCCTGGAGCTTGGGCTGCTCAGCAGCAAAATCCATCCATGGCAGCAGCTCCTGGGGCAGCAAGCAGGAGGCAGCCAGGCTTCCTCGCAGCCATTTGACAGCAGCAGAGGCTGGGCACAGCTCTGTCCCTTGCTGTGGTGCCGCTGGGATAACCCAGCCTGGCAGGCAATGGCACGGCTGGAAGCCAAGTTGCAAAGCAGGGAGAAGGGCTGACTCAGGCTGACGCTGGAAAGTGGAGCCCCAGTCCAGTCCTGCTGTGCCAGGCAAAGGGCTGAGCTCCATGGGTCATACTATTAGCATTTGTAAGCTGCAGCCCCTGGCTGCATAGCTCTGCCAGAGGGGAAAACCCCCCATGCCTTTGTCAAGCTGCCCATGGCTGGCTCACTGCTGTAGGCTGCACCGAGTTACCTCCAGACAGCAGCTGCCTGTCCTTTGCCCTGGGCAGGCTCTGCCCTGTCCCCCTGCTCCAGTCTGACCAGGGCAAGGGCAGGGGCCATGCATGAGCATTGCCTCCTCTTCCTCACAGGAAGAAGGTCAGTGACAGGGCTCCTTACACTCAGCCAAGCAAAGACAGGGTCTTTTTTGCCACCCAGGGATGGGACAGGACCCAGATGAGGGAGGGTAGTCACCATCCCCACACCCCGACAGGCCTGACTCACCCCATCACGACACACCTCACCCCTGCTTGCAGGGCACAGAGAGTGGACACATGTTTTCCCAGCACACCCGTATGGGGAGGATGAGGATGGCTCTGAAGTCCCTGGAGCTGTCTGAGATGCTGTAACTCAGACAACCTAGGGGGGATGCACAGCCAGCCCACATCCCAAAACAGACACAAAAGGAGCCTGTGGAGCTCAGGGAGGAAGGCCAGTACCATGAGAGAGCAAGCAGAAAGGAGAGGAGCCTCTTACCTTGAGCCACAGAGCATCTGGCCCAGCAGACCCCAGCCCACCAGGTCCCTGCAGGGCTGGTGTCAGTGTGCTTCTGCCTGGGAAGCTGCTCGGACAGGAAGGAGGGGGCTGTGCTTGCTCACAGGTGAGTGACTCACTTCCCTCTTGGCACTTGCAATATCACTAAGACATGCCCTGGCTGCACCCTTGAGCTTGACACGGACTCTGTGGCCCTTCCTTGAGCAGGCAGTGGTAAGGAAACAGCAGCAGAGGCTTCACCCTGGGCTGGGGTCTGTCATGCCCCCCTGTCAGCTGGTGCCTCAAAGACCTGAGATGGGGCAGGTCTGTCCTGCAGCAAACCCAGGGCAAGAGCACACCCCAGATAGGCCAAGGTCTGGGCATGGCAAGGGAGCCAGTGCCCTCAGCAGATGTGCCCTCTGGGCATCTCATTTCCTTTGGGACTGGGAGTCAGCACAGCAGTGAGCACTTGTTCAATTGCTTTCTCTGGAGGTGGAGACTTGCTGTGTCATCACTATGAGACTGCTTTGCTGTGTGAGTCACCAGATGGGGAAATCTTAGCCAGAGAAACATTCCAGGTTGTGGCACCTAGTTTCGTTACCCTCTCAGCAGTATTATAAGCCCCTTGGTTCTTAATGCTCCTTCAACCTGGGAAGAAAAGGTGAACAGGCACATGGGGGACCCACTTGCTCTTGCAGGTGCCAGGGCAGCAGCTCTGGTGTTGTTCTGCTCAGGTTTCACATGGGATTTCCCCAGATGTGTACTGTGGCATTGACATCACTTAGGTCATGGACATAATATCCAGCTGAGTCATGTTATAACAAGAAATCACACATGTTTCTGTCTGCTTCCTTTATTCACTGCTGTTTAACGAGGAAATGGTGTCAGATTTTCTTAGCTGTTAAGAACTAGAGTTGGTTTCTGCAAGATAAGAGGTTTCTGAGATAGCCCCGAGGGGCCAGACAATCATAATTGGGCAGCGCATAAAAAGCACATTGAAAGCACATCAGAGCAGGCACAGAACCCGCATCACTATCAGAAGAAACTGGCTGTTTTGCATGTCCCTGTAGTCTCCCCATCTAAGCCTGCCAACTGCAGTATGCAGAGCTGCAGCAAATACTCCCAACTTCCCAACCAAACAACAAAGCTGCAACACTTTAATTATGGCCTTTCTTAACAGAGAAGGTTGCTGATGTGCTCTTGTGAATAATGAAAGTTGGGGCTATGTCTGTGGCCAACACAAGGAGGAGTTAATATCCTCTCTGTTTGGTAGTGGTGATGCTGCACTTGGGACAGCGTGTGCTACTCAAACGGGATTTGCAGAACTGGAGCATAGGGTCTGAGTCCTGGGGCAGGTCCTGTGGGGGGGGCTGGGCTGGGCTGGGCTACTCTGAAGGCTCAGAGACCATCTGATCACTACCTACAGCTGTTGGAAGGGAAGCTGCAGGGACGTACTTACAGCTATTGGAAGTTGCAGGGAGGATGGAAGCAAACTCTCCTCAACAGTGGCAAAGGGGGTGACAGGGGACAACGGCCACAAACTAAGGTGCAGAACAGTCACAGTGGCTGATGGTTAAATATATTCGCTAGAAGGGCTATCCCTGAGACAGGAACTCAGAGAGGCTGGAGGCCTCATCCTTACTACCTGGCTAGATAAAGCCACAGCAGACCTTACCTAGCATTAGTGACAGCCTCACTTCAGACACAAGGTCAAATGAAAGAGCTGCAGAGGTTCTTCCTCAAAACATCACGGTTCTGTGATTTGAACTGCAACAACTGCACTGGCATGTGTGCCAGTGTTATTTTCCTTTAGAGGTGCTCTCTGTGCCATCAAAATGCACCTCTGTGAACCTCCTTCCACTGAGAAAAACTGTCCAAAAGTGCTCAGGGCAGGTCTGTGGGCATTGGAAAAGGAACAGTTTGACCAGGCCTGAGAAGATGGATGGCACATAAATACCATCAATTATTTTCAGGTTACATCCTTGTTGTTTCAATGGGAATCTGGTAGTGGCTGTGAAGCAGAGGACTTTGCACTGTCATGTTAATTCCATGTCTGGGTTTTTCTGGTGCTGTGGGACAACTGACTATTCACAAAAGGGAATATGAATAAAGCAGGCCAGGGAGGGCAGCAATGCAGGAGAGTCTATTTTATGGCACTGCATGAGCTGAGACAGAGATCTACTACAAAGGAAAAGCCTAATTGTACCAAAATATGTGTCCTTTCTGGACCTGAGAGTCCAAACCCCTTCAGCTGGCATGACTATCAAGTCTGATAGTGACTCAGACAGCTCAGATATATCCAAGATCCTGGATATCTACCAAGATGCTGAGGGGACT
>WBNH01008011.1:89404-105321 GCA_013401255.1 Urocolius indicus | reverse complement strand
AGACAAATGGCAGAAGCCATCAGGAACGGACTGACTGAAACCCCCACTCCCTGCCCCCCTGGGCAATTCAGGGGGAAAGGAGGTATAAGACACCGGGATCAGGGTTCTGAGCCCGGGAAGAGGGGAGGAGTGGGGAGCAAGTGGTCTTAAAGGGCTGGTTGGACTCTTCATCTTTGTAACATTCTGTGTTGTTTTGTTTTGGTTATGTTTTGGGGTTTTATGCTTTAGTTGGTATTAAATGATTTTCTGTTTTCTTCCCCAAGCCGAGTAACCTGGTCTGTTTTGTCCTGCACCTTAAGTGGCAATTAAGCTCTCCCTGCCCTTTGGCAATCCTCAAGTCTTTGGTACTTGAGGCTAATCGTGGCATTGTTTCCTGATGGGCCTAAACCAGGACAAACAATCAAAATCTGTCAACGTGACAGACTAATCTCACTGTGAATGGTAGCACAATATCTACAGCACTTTGATCCTGCTAGCTTATCTGTATGTGAGGAAGTGGGTTTCTCCAGAGAAAGTAGTTTTTATCAGTTAGGAAGACACTCTAGGCTCAACAAAACAATTATTGTAAAGCAAAGCTAGGAAGTTTGGTCTCAAATTATTGTTAAGTTCAGCTATTTTTGTGGGAATATCACACAAGGGGTTAAAAGTTTAAGTACCAGTGCGTGCTTAGCTCTTTTGCAGACTTGAGAGGTGGAGGCCTCCAAGATCCCACAAGAATCAGCTGAGGGAGGAAACCCTCTTGCAGTGGCAAGATGGTCAAGTTTTGGCTATAAATTATGTGATCAGACAGAAAAACAGCTTCAAAATAGTTTCAGCAAGAAGGAATACCTTTGCTTAATTATCCATAAAACTAATACTAAAGTTAATACCCTGAATATGACAACAAGCTAAAAGAGGTATGTGCTAAATACATATATATGACAATATTCCTCAACTTTCCACCCAAAACATATTAACCTTCACTGCAGAGAGGTGATGAGGAGTTTGGGATATAAAAGTTCACAGGGAGAAGGAGATATGCTTTTGAGTTCCTTCAGTTCTTTTAGCCTTTTTCTTTTTAGAGTGAGCTTTTTTGCTTTTTAGAGCAACTTCTCTAGCCTTTTGAGCGTTTTCACTCGTCTTCTTCTCTACTGACTTAGAGAAAGAGGTATCAGGGAGAGTAAGACTGAAGACTCAGATGAGACAGCCAACAGGCTGTATTCCTCCACCAAGACAGGGAGGCCTTCTTGGTAAGAATTGCACTTTTTCTCTCTGTGATGAAGAATCCCTGGGATAAGCAGTGCTGCCATTTCTGTCATAGAATCATAATTGTATTAGCACTGTTGAAATAAGTTTATTTATCAACAGTAATTTTAAAATATTTGTCACCTTAATAAATTAGCCATTTTCCAGCCTCCTGAAATCGTGGCTCATAAACCACAACTAATTTTAACCCTTCACTTTGCAAAACAATGTACAGTGAAAGTCCCTGGGAGGGAACCTAACATGCAAATGTCAAGCTCTCATCCTTAATACAACAGCAGTCCACACTGAAAGAGAAGGGTGAAGTTGCAAGAGATCTGCAGAAGGGAGGTGATGAAGTGCACAGTTGATCCAGATGTTGTGGCACCTCTGGAGGTTACAGAGGAGCAGAGACAGTTAATGAGCAGGGTGTTCTGTGAACAGGCTGCCACAGACCTTTGTGACCACCATTTTCCTTTCTACCTGTTTACTTCTGTCTATATGCATGCCAAATATGTCCTATGAGTGCTTAAGTGCACATATTTTTAAGCATGTACCTTGGGGTACAAAGGTGAGCTAAGGGAATGGCAATAACAGTAAAACCTGCAGCAACAAGTATGGGTTAGTCTGACATTAAAGGGTGCAGTATAGATTTTGTGTCATTTTGCCAGAATGGAGCAGGAGTGTCAAGACAAATTCAATTTGCCACAATACTCTTGCAAGAATATCTGCATAACAAAAAGGTCAAGTGGTCCAAAGGAACATCTTTTCATGTATTAGAGCTGAATAGCTGTGTGCGATCTACCTACCAAAACACACTATTTCCTACACAGCTTACCCCTGCATTAAATAAGATGGACTGTATTCTGCTGCTCTGATCTTTTAAGTTACTCTTTTTTTCTATTAGAAAATTAGAAGTGAAAATGGATCTAGAAGAGATGATTTGTGACAGCCATGGCAGATTGTGCATCTGACAAGTAGAAGCTTTAAGAATAAAAGAGCTTTTGATAATTTTATTCCAAGTGACATTCGATGGGATTTAGGCTTCTACATTGCTCAGACACTTTTTGAAATTTGTGCCCATAAAAGGAAAAAAAATGAATCCATTCATCAGATGAGAAAATTACAATCTTAGCTCCAAGCTGCAAGAGTCTTCTCAGAGAGGCAGTTTCAAGATGTAATGGTGGTTTATACCAGAAATGACACAGCAAGAAAGCCTGCCAAACTGAGGCAAACCTTCCCTACTTCTGCCACTCAGCTAAGGACTCCTCTCCAGGCTGTGAGATGCTTGGGTACTTCAGTTTCGATGGCTGATAGTCTTTCTGCCTCCCACTGGATGCTGAGGGAATGTGGATCAGAATCCTATTATTTTCTTTTTAGACTTGAAGATGGTGATATAGAAAACAGATGGGGAGAAAAGGCCCAATGACTACGAAAATTGCTGAAAACATTTTACTCAGTGCTGACATTTCTGCTTAAGTAGATCATGTTTTCTCTTGTCTTCTCTTTGTTTTAAAAATATCCAAATAAATGACAGTCTGTTCTGACCTTCCTTCCATTGTTAAAAACATGTCAAAAGCCAGGGTGTCTGTTTTCCTGCTAGCAATTTCCAAAAGAGAAGTGCTGTAGAAAACAGTCAAGAAGTGGAAACACACATAGAGAAGATGCATAAACTGCAAAAATATCTACTATGACCATAAAAATTTTAATCTCCCCAGGTCCCTTTGGGTATGTTTTTGTTGCACTTTGCCTTATGGAGTTACTTGCACAAGTGCAGAGTAGGTGTAAGGTTAGAGAAAAGACAAATTAAGTTACTTTAAATACAGAGGAAAGTTTGTACAAGTAGAAAACTGGTTACTATTTTCAAACTAAGGAACTTAGCCACATAGTTACCATTGAAATTAATTAGAAGTGAGCAGATTATTGTCAGCTTGCTTTACGTCTCAAGCACAGAGTATAAATGAGAAAAAGGATGGGGGGAAGGGATGAAAGTGAAAGCCCTGTAAACCTTTTAAACAAAAATATTCTAAGCATAATGCATGTTTCAGTTATAACAATCAAAAGATTTGAATGCACCATGTAATATAATGCATACAAATACACAAAGCTTCTTATGATTAATCAAGTTTCTTTGGTTAATTTGTAAGTATTAGTTAATTTATAAGTCTATCCACAGTACAGGTGCATTTAAAAACATAGAAAACTAAAAAAACAGAAAAAGGAAAAAAAAAACGTAATAAACCCCTTCCGTTGGAATTTAAGACTGTAATCTCCCTTAACCTTCCTCTTGGGGGTTGGAACAAAGCCAAAAGTCAAATAACAGCTTTAATAATTGTAGTACAAGTTAACTACAGATATACAACAGCACTGCAAACACCCTAAAATGCTAAAAAATGCATAAAAAAAAGAATGACTATCTAAAGTCAGGGATGGTGGCCTCAAATTTCCTTCTTCCTCTCTTTATTGTTGGGAGTATTTTCGGAAACTCAGTGCCCAAAAAACACATACTGAAAAGCCATTTTTGGCTTCCCACATGGATTTCTATGACAATGTGGGTTTTTTTTCATTGCTAGAAACAAAAGCTACTTCAGAGCCATGACACTACCTTTGGCCTATTGTTAATAGAGTCTATGCTGTTGATTTTATTCACATTCAACTGAAACATTAGTAGACAATAACAGCAATAAGAATGACTAAAACAAATTTCCTTTAAGGACGTAGGCATTGCCTCTACCATGGTGGGTTCCAACAATGTAAATACAAAATGATTTGATTCACCTCTTTCTACAGGCTTCAAATTTACAAAGTACTCTTTATCAGCATCTGACCATAGGTCCACACAGATCAGACCTATATTCTTGGCTATTTTTGTGCGACACAATAGCTGATTGTGTTAATGAATCCCAAAATCATGTACTTGAAAAATGAGTGAAAATATATAAGGACAAGGTGGTAGTATCTTCCAGTTTGTTGCCCTTTGGTTTATGGTAGTAGCCTTTTCAAGAATAAATTGCATAGATCACCCATTGAGAAGTTATTTTCACTTAGCAATATTTCAGTAGCTTTTTCCTAAAACCATTATTTGTTAAACATGCTTTGTATTTTGACAAGAATCTGCTAAGGTTTATCTATTGCAAAAAGATTTCTGAGAATTCAAAAAATGACAATTGTTACACCATGAAAACATTTATTGATAGCTTTAAAGGTGAGGAAAGCAGGGTTGAACAACTAAGATTTTATAGCCAATTCAAAATTGGAAGACAATATAAAACTTTACATTATTCATGATTCTTTTGGAAGCTTCTTTTTTTTTAAAAAAAAAGGAAAATTAAAAAAGACAGTACATGTTTTACAATGCAGTTATTTACATGCTGTGCTTGGTGCATTACAAAACAAATAAAAGATGCCACCCCTGCCAGGAAGACTTTATGATCTAATTTTTTATATTACCCATATGAAAACAGTGCAGTAGGATGGAGCAAGAAGAGAAGACCTTACAACAGTAAACTTAGACAATTTATTAGTACCATTCATGTTTCCTGGTACCTCAACTATATATTATTTAATTTTCTTGCCTGAACCCTTTTCTCATGTCACTTTTTATGCCACCATGAGGCAAGGAAAACTTTTGACTGATAACACTTATAACAGCAGTGATGTGCATCTTCTGATGAAATGAGGAAAAAGAAAGTTTTGGCTTATGTAACTAGGGAAGACATTATAGAGGATCCCAGAGAAATCCCAAAGGATCAAAAGAAGATCTGAAAAAAATAAGTGAAAATAGAAATAAATACTCAAGCTATGAGATCTGATAAGTAGGTCCAAACACAACTATGTGGAAACTCTAAAAAATACCATGCAAAGACGGAAAAAGAAGGTATATTATTGGAAGGTCAGTAAAAAGACAGACTTTTGATGAAGTGGAAGAAAACACCACTGACAACAGAGATGAGAGCGGGTAGAGTATCCTGTGGAGAAAATTACAGAACCCAAACAATGTTTTGAATGGAATAAAAGTTCTGGGTGGATTTACAAATGGACTCAGCAAGGAAATATCAGAAAAACTTCAACTCCTCCTGCAAAAACAACCATAGCAAATTGTCCTTGATACCGTCTTCAGGAATAGAAAGGCCTTGGCCATTTTATCTATTAATTTTTTCAGCTATTCAGTTTTAACACAATAAATTTGATCTTGATCCTGTGAATATATGGGAGAAAAAAAGATGAGAGAAAACCAGATAAATAGGATTGGGCAGAGGGAAACAGAAGCACTTTTTCACATCTTGGACAATAGCTATATCCAGAAAAGCTGACACTGTCCTACAGAGATACAGTACAGAAGAAGAATAGAAAATAGCAGGACTCTGGGTAGCTGTTACACAGAGAGAATGTATGAATTTGTACCTTTCTGGAATGCTTAGACTTCTGAAGATGTAAAGCAGGCTACTCCCATTTCCACACTTAATGAGCTTTCATTTTGACCTCCGCATGATCCTGTTTAAACACTTTTTTTCTTAAAACAGAAGTCAGGTTGCTTACATCTAATAAGTTTAGCAGAGAAGAATCACATCATTTCTTGGATCAGAATCCAGAGATTTAGGTTATTTGGAATTCTTTGTCTTTGACATAGTTTTAAGTTTGGACAACAAATAGCTTCCCCTTTAATATTTTGTTTTTAAAAATTAACACTTCTTCTTCTAGTAAGATCGCTCGTGAAAATAAAACCAGTCAGTTGTCAAATACCGTGAAATACTGGCTTTTAAAATACTTAGTTGTGATACTTTTACTTGACGAGTGAAGTTGTAATTTGCATTGGCGTATCTAACATCCTATGTACATAAATATCTTGCTTGTCCTATAATGTAATCATTCTTATATATAGGTTTAATGATCTTTCTTCTGCTTCCTTCTTATGTGTCAATTGCCAGTGACCCTCATTACAAGCTTCAGGAGAATTCCAGACTCTCCTCCAAAATCACTTACAGTGGGGTTTACTGAGAAGAAAGATCAAATACATTAAAAATAACACAAACAGCACAAATACAAAAGGAGAGCAGTGCAGTTAGGCAGAAAGAGGAACCAGGGGTACACTGGTAGCTGGAGAGGAGTACTGGGTCCAGTTTTCTGCTCCCTAGTATAGGAGAAATATGGACAGACTAGAAAAAGTCCAATGAGTGGAGACTGAGATGAGTAAGACATTGGAGCATCTCTCCTTTGAGGAGAGACTGAGAGAGTTCAAACTGTTTAGAAGGCTCAGGGAGATTTTGTCTACGTGTACAAGTGCATAAAGGGAGAATGCAAAGGGGACAGAGCTGTCAATGTTACCCGGTGACAGGATAAAAGTCAGAACATATGAGTCACGGAAGACTTCATTTGAACCACCCTTTCATTCAGGTTGCCCTGAGAGGCTGTGGAGGTATTTGACCTTGGAGATACTCAAAAACCACCTGGACATCGTCCTAGCAAAACAGCTTCAGGTGTTCTGCTTGAGCTGAGCATTTGGACCAGAATACCTCCATAAGTCTCTTCCAGTCTCAGCCACTCTGTGATTCTGTGACTGAGTCTGGAACAGGAAGATAAAGAGGAAACTTGAATATCAAAAAAATTGCAAAAAATTTCGAAATACCAACAGAGCTCCTTCAGAGGTGTACAGTTTGTAAAGACCATAGATCTTGTATATACAGACAAGGTAAATGTTTGGGTTAAGATTAGGAGATCTCAAAAGCATCAGATATTTTATGTGCTTCCATCAGTATTTTTAACCCAAAGTAATTTAATTAAAAGAAATACAAAGAAGGCATAAGGTTTAGCTGTCAGACTAGCAAATAGTTTCATGCAGTTAAAATTAGTAGGACATCAAATGAAGTGGAAAATGACTGTAGCTGTGATATTACTGCTTACAGCAAATAGAATTTTAAATTAATAAACATGAATATATTACCCCACTGTATATTGTGCAATAATGAGGGATGCTGTTGTTACAAATGCATCAAATGTCAGACAGCGGTGTGATAGAACAATTCATAGCAATGCAGTAGAATTTGCAGAAGCCTGGGAAAACGCCTCCACTGAAGAAGTGAAATCACCTTAATGATCTCATTGAAACTCTTTATTCTAAAACACATTGTGATATCCTGAGGTACAGGGGGGAATAAAAGTATTAAAAGGGTAGATATACAAAAGAGCTTATTCTTCCTAATCTTTTTGTCATAGAGGGAAAGGCAGAAATGTTTTCTAACTCTGCAGAGAACTGCACATTGATAGTCCCAGGAAGAGGCAGAAATACCGCCTGCTTTCAAGATGTGAAGAAAAACCTCTAATACTACCCAATATGTAAACTCTTTATCTATTTTCCCTATCTGCTGCCAGCATTTGGCCCCAATTCTGCAAGCAGCAGGAAGCTCAATGGCCATAATTAGGCTTCAGAACAATATTGGCCTCCGTATTTTTGGATCTAAAAACAGGACTGCCACCCACTTTTGAGCTTTAAATTTGTTCATATAATTTAATCTCTTCCAAAATTTCATTTTCAAAAAAGTGTAAAAAATTAACACTTAAAATAGCATGAAGGGATGCCTTAGATTTTATTCAGTCTAGAACAAGATGATCTAATAACCAAGGTCACCAGTCTTGAGATTCTATGTGACATGTGGCATAACTAAATATATGTACTTATTTGCATGGATTTTTGTTACAAGATAATTGAATTTGCAAATCATTTCCATCTGCATACTTACATAATTTGACAATTTTGCCCATCCTTAACTAACTTATTTTTAACTTGCTACAGCAATTCAGAAACATTAAATTATTATTACTCACACTACATTAGTTTGCAAGGGATATTGTAAACAAGTCTGCAACCAAGACTGGGCCACCATTGGAGACTACTCACTGTGAGTGTCTTTGCCTAAAAAGATTTTAAACACAAATGAAGAAAAAGAATCGAAACAGTAGCACTAAGTATTGACTTATGTAATGTCATTCGTTGGATCCATGTCCTCTCTGTTAGGCTCAGGATGCCTCTCAAGTAATCAGTGCTTTTCCTGTTAACTTTTGCATTAAACTTTCCTCAGTTCATTCTGTGCAATTTCTTTTTAACTTTTCAAAATATCATTTCACAAAGTTTTAGGATCCAAACAGTTTTCCACAGACACGTTTGTTAAATTAATTTCTAATTCAAAATGTCATGCTTTTGCACTTCATGCATTCAAAATGTCATATACAAGTGCCATGGCAGCAGACTATGGAAATCTTGGCTTGTGGAGGGAAGACGGGAAGGAATACAGTAACAGATGCTCACACATATTTATAGACTATTGTACATAGAGACAGACACACAGCAGGTAAGACTAGGACAGAAAGGGATGCAGTTCTTCTCTGGAGTCTATGCGTGCTCATTTAAACTCGCTTAAATATTCCTGGTTAGAATATGACTTTAAACTCTATTGCCAGTATGGCTGGAAATTTCCAGTCGGTCTATGTTTCCACAACATTCTAACAACAGATCTGCTGTCTACCAATGGCTCAGCTAACCCCAGTGCAGAGCATAATCTGTTTTACCCTGTCATCACCACCACATTTGCTGACCTGCAGCACATCATGCAGAGGAGACCATGAAAAAACAGCAATTTTATTGTTTAATTTTAACAGAGCTCAATGCCATTTCTTTGGCATCTTCCAGCTTCTCTGTGCAGTTCAATGATTCAGATTAGCCATCAAAATAATCTGATCCCTAGTCACTTGCTAATCCTGTTAGAGCAAATATTCTTCTTTTCCTCTACTCCATGCTCCTCCACATCTCTCCAGCCTGGAAGGCCCAATCTCTCCATAACTACAGGAGCAGATTTGGAAGATGCTGGCAGGTGGCAAAGATTGTAAGGCAACTCCAAGACTGATCCATTCTCTGTCTGAAGCTGCTTCAGTCACCATCTTTTTCACACGTGCCTTTAAAGGGTTCAAGAAGTGTTTAAACACTTTCTTAATACTGATTTTTAATTTAAACAGTCATAGGTATCAGTGAAAAATGCATTATGTTTTCATCCAATGAATAATCTTCAAAAGATTGTATGGTATTAAAATGTCTAGGAAACTATTACCTAAGTAATTTCAACAATAATAATTTAGATATTTATTTTTAAATATTGTCATCTGGCAGAGAAGCAGAAAATGTTTACTACTCGGTGCAGCTGAGAATTTCAGGAGAATCATTCTGGAAGCCCAAACTATCTATAAACATTCCACTTTGTAAAATGGCAAGACACTGTTAAAACCTCCTCTTTAGTAATTGGGGTTTTTAACCAGCAACAAGAAAGTCAACAATCCAGAAACTGAGGTGGCTTCTGAGCCTGTTTCATCATAGCCTTGAGTGAAAACAGGATTTAGCACCCTTCCCCTTAAATGCAACTTCATGGCTGCAGAGAAATATAATGCTCACAGACAAAAAATGACAACCTTTCTCACCTTGGGGCACTGCAAAACTGTGTTTCACAAGATACAGAAAGATGAGAGAAAAGGTCATTTTTGACTGTCCTTTTTTTTTCCCCCTTTTTTTTTTTCCTAGCCCTGAAATTCATCTGCAAAGCAAGAAAGTCTCACAAAAGAAAAGAGGTCACACACAAGATGGAGGAAAAGGAAAACATTCTTCTTTTACATGCCACTCCAATTATTTTCATTATATTAGGGTCCAAATGTTAATAAAACTGCTAACTTTACAAAATAAATTGACACTGAATCACTTGATACTTAAGGGTATAGCAGCTCCTAGTAAATAATAGGGACACAGTAGCTGTGATTTCTCTGTTGCAGCTTATGGCAATTCACAGTATAGCTTGTGACGAGACTTTGCAGAACAAACTCAACACCAATAGGAAGAGGAAAAATCATCTTACAATGATGATATGTCTTCCTGAAATCTTCAAGATGAAAGTCTAGCATCTATGACACTTTTTATATCATACATTTATGCATTATATTTCCAAATTTCTGTAATATCACAAGGGAAAACTGAACTACGGTGGGGACAAAAAAATAAATTGGAATAACTTGCCTGTACTCCTGACCTTTTCTGGCTTCTCCACATCAGTTGTATGTCAGATCTTGTCTCAGTCACAAAAAAGAAAATGAAAGTACCAGTTTAAATTAAAACCAACTGAGGAATCATATTGAAACAAAAGCAAATTAATGGCTTCTTAAAAAAAAAAAAAAAGCTATTTAAGTCAATCTTTTAGTAGGCTGGTATACTACATATATACTTTACACATATATGTACACATAAACCTATATATAAACTAAAACTCCTCTGAGTGCACACACAGACACAATTTTTGCGTGCTCACACATACGTGCATTTATTTCAACATACAACAAAGCTAAAATAACTGGACTTCTTGGAGCATGGAATTGTTCAGGCTGAACAATTTGTCTCACAGACACAAATTCACATTTTAGCTCTACTCTTTTGACGCCATACAGGACTTTCTTTAACTTGTCAGTTCACAAAAGGTATCAATCTGCAAACCCTTACAATACTACAAAGGTTCTCTAAGTCTTGGCCTGGCCTATCATATTTTGGAAGTGACTACGGAGTACAGAAGCCAAGTATGGATGTAAGATGCCACTCCAAATACAGAACACAAATCACTGCTTCCATCATGAGAATCGAAACAAAAGGCATGTTTGGGCTTTCAACGTAGCCCAGTAACTAGTACAAAAGGAACTGGGAGTTCTTTGAGATAATACCAGTTTCTACTATCAGATTTGTTCTCCTTTATTTAAATTACTTTGGGAGTGTTCATGTGTTTCAACATAAATAAGCACCAACACCTGGGGTGGAAAATAAAGGATGAGAGAATGATCCCTTGCCTTTTCATACCAAATGCTGCAAAAGCAAAGGTACAAGAATAAATAATCAAGAAAGAAAGGGGAGGGGAAGCAAATACAAAATAAAAACATTAAGCATACCTTTGTGGTGAGATGTTTGTGAAGTTTAGAGCAAAATCTGCTCCTTGTGATTTACTGAACTCTCATCATTTTTCTTGAAGGATTAGTAGCAATTATCATTAAGGTTCAAGCATTTAACTGTGACTGCTGCAATAAATCTTATTAAAATAACTGAAACATACTTTTTTTGCATGTGGCAACCTGTCTCTGAATCACAACCATCTGTACATAGTTATTGCCTGGTGCACACAGATGGCAGTAAAACAACTATAAAGCTATACCATTCTTTAATCATAACTTCTAACACAACTAAACAAAGTGAAATTTGAGTCAGACCATTAGCATTTGAAAGACTATATGATCACTGTAATTAACAAATACATTTTAGAATCCCATTAGAAAATGTTTTATTTGTTTCTGATTGAAAAAATAATAGCAACACTTGTACTGGGCACCAGCTTGTTTTAATCTTTGACAGCTCATTTAAAGAAATCATATGTTAACAATAGAATTGCAGTCTTAAAGTTTTATACCGCACAGTTCCTTTACAGATTTAAAATGACAGTGAAAGGTTGTAGAATAATTTATTCCTTCTTGCTTAAGGCACAGAATCATGAATGCTTCAGGTCAGTAACTGCAGGGCTACACTAAACCCCTGTCACTCCAAATCAGTTACAAAGTGAGCATCTGTACTCTCTGCTTAGCCTTCAAGCAAAAAAAAAAAAAAAAAAAAAAAAAAAAGGGGAGGGAAAATAAAAAAAAAAATCCACATTACTTACAAATGCTGGGCCTCTGAACATGAACAGCTCTAAATGAAGCCAACAGACAGCTTCTCAAATGTCTTTCTTCTGCCTAATGCCAGATATTGACCTGCTAAATCCAATACCATCTTATTAGATAGACGGCACCTGCATATTTCTACTTCAAATATCTGATCTTGTGCTGTAATTTTGGGTTGAAGACAAAAAGAGAATTTATACTAATGGTTGTCAACTGATTCAAGATCTTAAAAGTGCACTCATGGGGCAGGTTTTGAGACCTGTATGACTACTACCAAAATAAGCTCTCCCACAGAGACATATTAATATTTCTACTAGAACATCTCTTATGCACTTCCAAAGAAGCTATGAGCACAAAACATTTTCTGAGCTTATCACCTCACTGCATTTTCATGGCTTAAAAATTTACCACGTCCTATCTGACCTGCATTAACTAATAGCATGGGTGCTTTTACCTCATTATAAAAGCAAAAGCAAAGCTCTTTCCAGTTGAAATGAGCCAGGAGCCTGAACAAGGTCAGTTGCATAGTTCATTCAAGGAGAGGTAGCTTGTCAACCTATGGTAGCTTGCTTCAAATCCATTAATGTTTCAGAAAACATTTTGCAGAATCCTCTCCTTGGTTCAGTCTTTGTGAGGATAGCTCTCAGAGAAATAAAAAAGGAAATGAAGAAGGCAGCAGGTCCCCAGATTAAGGTTGCTTGTACGAAGTTGTGAGACTGTCAAAGCACCAGATGAAAATGAACAAATTTAGATTTAAAGTACTTGAATAGACTGTCTTGGTATTTAAATGGATGATTTGGTCTTTTATAGTTGAAGTATAGATCAGCTACAGAAATATTTTACAGAATATACAAAAGCAATTTCATTATAAAGTTATTTACAAAGATGCCTACAATGTTTGTCTTTTACAAGCCCCTTGCTCTTGTGCAGTATTGAAGAGGCACATGTTTATCTCAATTCTTTGTCAGTTCCAAGTATAAATAATAGGAGACAGATGTGGTGAATGTATATGTATCTTGTGAAGCATAATAGCAATTCCTTGATGGGCTTAGGGTAAGCAATTGCCCTCCCTGGGGCATATTTGAACTGTTTGAGATTCTTTGCTGCCAGCTACACAGCTTGCTACCTGTCAGGAACTGGAATTGGCAGAAAACAGCTGGTAGAAATCAATGCATGTGCCAGTTCTGGTTCATCCAGCAGAGACACTGTGGAACAGTGCCTTAACTCTGATAGGAATTAGGCAGCACAAACACATTTTATTTGCACATAGCTTCCATGCCTTTTCAGCCAGGGAATATTAAGGTTCAAGTGATGTTAAGTGATAATTATATTTTAAAATCTGATATTCACATAACAAATAATACAAGAAATCAGTTGTAAACAAGGAAAACGCCAGTTGCTCAATAAGGTATACCACAAATCCCATTGTGGGTCTGCAACAAGAAATATCAGCAGTGTTATTGGATGTGCCAGCCCTGGGAACATGAAAGAAGAGCTCAGGGAAGCTATAAGTCTTTAAGGACAGTAGCTTTTGAGTGCAAGAGTAGTCTATGAAAAACTCCAGAAAAGAAACAGAAAAACAAGGAAAACAACCTGCCTTGGTGAGTAACTCATGATAATGCTCCAGTACAGAGATGCAGCATACAGGACAATGAAGCAGAGACTGGCTACAAAGAAAGAATTTGGAAATGGTATTAGGATGTTGTTAGGAAAACCCAGCTTAACTGGAGTATTGAAAGGAGTGCCAAAGGCAAAAAGAAGAGCTTCTACTTTACATCAGCTGCAAATGGCTGAACAAAGAAAAAGTGGGGACTTTGCTGAAGAGAATGGGTGGTTTCCGATAGCAGACACAGATGAGGATGAGGTACTCAATTCCTTCTTTGCCTTACTTATTGCCATGAAGGTCTTCCAGGCCTCCATGCTTAGAGGCAGGGTTCAAGGTGAAGACCTAAGAGCAGTAGATAAGGGTTGAGTCAGGGATTATTGGAGAGAATTTGATCCATACAAATCCTCAGGTCTAGACGGGATGTGTCCAAGAGAAACTGGAGAGAACTAACTAATGTCCTTGTAAGACCACTCTATTGTCTTTGAAAGGTGATGTAGATCAGGATTGACCTCTGACAACTGGAAATGAGCATACAACACTGCCATCTTCAAAAAAAGCCAGAAAGGGCGACCTTCAGAATCAGTCACCCTCTATCAACCAGGAAAGTCACTGAACAAATTCTCTTGGAAAACATTTTTGGACTTGCTACAGAAAGTAAGGTGATTAGAAACAGCAAACTCACATTTACCAAGGACAAGTGACGACAGACCAACCTAGTTGCTTTCTGTGACAAAGTGACTGGGTCTGTGGATGACAGGAAAGTAGTGGATGTCATTCATCTCAGCTTTTAAGGTTTTCAACTCTTGTCCCCCACAGTATTCTTTCATTCCAAGTTAGGATGTTATGGTCTGGGAAGGTGGAAAACCATAAGGTTTTTATGATTGGGCTCAGAGGGTGTTCATTAATGGCTTATGTTCTACCTGGATGTTAATAATAAAAAGAGTACTGTAGTGGTACCTCCTGAGACCTGTCCTGCTCAACACTTTTCTCAATGACCTGGAAGAGACAGTGAATCTCATCCTCTTCAAGGCTATAATGATATATGACAAAATCATAAATTACCAAACAATAAGCTTGAGGACAAGGCCATCTTACAGAGACACTCAGAATGGTATTAACAGACTACAGAAACTCTATGAAACTCAGCAAAAACAAAGTCTTGCATGTGGAAAGTAGTCTCTTTCAGTACTACAGGATGGAGATTGACTGGCTGGCAAGAAGCTCTGCTGAAAAGGCTCTGGGTATTCTGGTAAATAATCTAAGCATGAGTCAGTAGTGTGCCAAAGCAACAAAACAGGCCTTCTGTCTCCTGGAAAGTCTTCATGGCAGCATTGCCAATGCCAAGGAAATCACTGTTTTCTCTCTACTCAGTACTTGTTAGGCCACAACTGGAATGTTACACCCAGCTTTGCGTACCATAATGAAAGAATAATCTTGACTGAAGCAGACTGCAGTTAGTGGAAGGCTGCCAAGATAGTCCAGGACTGGATGTCACAGATGTCTTGTGAGGACAGACTGAGAGAGTTGGGCTTGTTCAGACTGGGGAAGAGTGAGGGCTTAGAGGGGCTTAATAACAGCCATCCTGTACCTCTGTGGAGTTTATCAGAGTAATCTTGAAAGTTATCATGAAACAGTGCATGGTAGGAAGATGAGAGGCAACAGGTATATATGGAAGCAGGAGACTTTCTAACTGAAGATAAAGAAATACCTTTCAGCAGAAGGACATCCAAGTAGTGTGACAATTGTCCCAAACAGGCTGTGCAGTTTCCATCTCTGGAGTTTTTCAAGATGTGAATAGATTAACTCCCTGACAATTTTGACCGTACAACTGCTTTCATGAACAGCACATTGGACTGGGTGACTCCTTAAGATTGTGTCCAAATTGAGCCATCCCACAAATGTGTAAGAAGATAACCGTTTCATGGTTAAAAATGTAAAAAAGTAATAAAACACTTTCACAACATATCTAGATAGATAAGATAGATATACCTAATTTATCTGGCTAGTTAGACACAAAATTCATGTCCATACCACTGTATTAAAGCCTTCTGCTTTCAGATGTTTTGCCTACATACTGGTTCAGCATCACAAAGTAAGTTAACTCTAAAAAGAGAAGGACGAATACCTGGAGACAAAGGGGAAGTCGATTTTACAATACTTCAGTTACATGGAATTCTCTTCCATACCAAACATAAACACACCACATAAGAGTCACATTTGTGTACTTCAAAGCTGAAAATGTCATTATTACACATGATTTGATAAGACAAACATCATCACATTGAAGGAGGAAAAAAAAACCACTATAAAAAAGAACAGAAAGAGAAGATTGCATCAGAAGTTTGGGGAAGGGTGACGGTTTTGGGGG
>WBNH01008011.1:59206-89297 GCA_013401255.1 Urocolius indicus | reverse complement strand
GGGGGGGGGGGGGAGAAAACACATCAATGGAGAATATCTGAAACCTACATGTAATTTAATATTTGCATCACAGAAGTTAAAGGTTTAGGCTAACTCACAAAACACGGCAAAATGTAGAAAAAAAGAAACCCAGCATAGAATGAGGTCTTAGACACAACCCAACTGAGTTTGTAATGTAAGCATAAGCCCTTGTGAATAACTTATAAGTGAAATGAGGCACCCTGGCAGCCCACCAAAGCTTCTCTATCACTCCCCTCCTCAGCTGGATAGGGGATAGAAAATACAGCAAAAGGCTCGTGGGTCAGGTAAGTGCAGGGAGAGATCATGCATCAGTTACTACCCCTGGCAAAACAAGACTTGACCTGGGAAAATTATTACCAATCCAATCAGAATATGGTAATGCGAAATAAACCCAAATCTTAAAGTACCTCCTCACACTCCCCTCTTCTTCCTGTGTTAAAGTTCAGATTTTCTCTTCCTCCTCCCCACCAGCAGCACAGGGGGGATGGGAAATGCTCCTGCTGCATTGTGGGATTCCTTCCATGGGAGAGTCGTCCATGAACTTCTGCAACATGGGTCCTTCCCATAGGCTACAGTTCTTCATTAATTGCTCCAGTGAGTATCACTTCCATGTGCTGTGATACTCCAAGAATAGACTGCTCCAGTGCTGGTTTCCCACAGGGTCACAAGCCCTGCCACCATACCTACTCCAGTGTGGGCTCCTCTCACCACAAGTTCCCAGATCCTGCCAGGACCGTGCTACAGTGTGGGTATCCCAGGGTGCCACATTCTTATTCAGGCATCCACCCACTCTGGTGTGGGGTCTTCCCTGGTTTGTAGGTGGATCTCTGCTCCATGGTGGCCTCCATGGCTGCAGAGGCAGAGCCTGTCTCACCATGGGCTGCATCACAGGCTGCAGGGGAACCTCTGCTCCCAGAGCTGGGGCACCTTCTCTCCCACCTTCACTGCTCTTGATGTCTTAAGAATTGTTTCTTTCACATAGTCTCATCCCTCTTTCCACCCGAGGTTTCTGTTGTGCCGTTTTCCCGCCCTCCTTGTTAAGCATGTTATCCCAGAGGCACTGCTACTATCAGTGATGCCTTGTCCAAAGGTGAGTCCACCTTGAAGCCAGCTGGCATTGCCTCTGTCAGACATGAGGGAAGCTTCTAGCAGCTTCTCAGATAAGCTAACCCTGTAGACCCTCTGCTACCAAGACCTGGCCACACAAAACCAATGATACTAGTTACACCATCTCTACCATGGCTTTGATTGAATTAATATCACTTAAAATCCTCAAAAGATAGTCCTGATAAAGAGCCCTGGTATGAAAAGGGCACCAAATGTCTGTTTGGCCAAGTCCTTTATGGATGTATATACATGTAAATACATACATGCAAGCACAAAGAAAATAAAATGATGAAGGATGTAAGCTTTTGTAAATGCATACGTAGAAATAGAAAACATAGACATATTTGTGGCTGTCCAGAAGGAAAATTGAAAACAACCACAGCAATTTACACTGAAATACCACTCTTACAGGATCTCCAGAGCTAAAATCTTGATTGTCTGCATTTTCAGCAAAGCACAATGGTCCTAAGGAGTCAAGAGCAATGGAATTCCTCTGGATGCTGATGCAGTGAAGAAGCCAGTCAGGACTCAATAGCCAATGTGTTATTAA
This sequence comes from Urocolius indicus, assembly GCA_013401255.1. Taxonomy (NCBI): domain Eukaryota; kingdom Metazoa; phylum Chordata; class Aves; order Coliiformes; family Coliidae; genus Urocolius; species Urocolius indicus. Next base: position 87,619 of record WBNH01008011.1, on the reverse strand, counting down.
GCAATGATTCTTTATTGCAGCCCTTGGGAACATAGAGGATTTCTCCACCAAATCTGCCCACCTCAGCCTTTGGATTTTCAGCTTATATTTACAACAACCATGAATATTCATCACATTTCCAGAAAAGGGCCCACCCATTGTCCCGTCTCGGTCCACCCATTATGCCACCATCATGCCGATTTTGGTGTCTTCTTGTCTTCTTTGGTGGTCGCTGGGGGTCACTGCTGAATCAAGATCTGAGTCTTCCTTGCAGTTTACTTTTCACCTCTGGGCCTTTGACATTTGTCCAAACTGCAGGACAGGACAAACAGCCTAATGGTTTGTTATCCTAGGTAAAAGCTCTGTCATCCTCAGATAGTAGCACCATTTAGGGCTAAGCTGGTCTTGTATTTATTAGTGTTAAGCAATGTCCAAACTATAGAACTGACCTAATGATCTGTCATTGCAAGCAATAGCTTTGTCATCCTAAGCAATAGCTCTGTCATCTCTAGATAGTGGCTCTGTTTACAACTAAAGGACAAAATTGGCCTTGTGGTTGTCAGCGCTAAGCAATAGCTGTGTTACAAGAAATAGCTGTCATTCTAATAGCTCTGTTTGTGGGCTTACAAGACTAGCAGTTTCATAAAACTGTATGTGCAATTTTCTAACTAATATTGTAAGTTTTAATAAGCAAGCTTCCATAACCTAAACTTACCTATCTAACTCTGAATCAATGCAAATGTAACAAACTGCTAAATGTACAGAGCTGAAGGATTTAGTTTCATCTATGAAGAATGAAAATCATCTAGAGCCTAATGGGCCAGCATGCAAATACAGATAAAGTATCAATAAGACATACAAAGATCTCAAAGTCTGCCTAGAGAAGACTACTATTTTTATAGCTGAAATTTACTATAACAATAGTCAGTAGGCACCTGGGAGCTAGGGCACACACTCAGAATGGAGTCCTAAATTTTACTAACTAGGCTGTTCTGGTTTGAAACAGAATAATTTGGTGCTGACAATACAGCAGAATCTTTGCGTATCTCCCAGACTTTCAGTAGATTTATAAAGACTATTGAGAACCATTAGCAGGTAAGAAAGAAGTTTGATCACTTCAATGATTTTCTTTTTTATAGTTCACAGGTGGATGAACAGGTCTCTATTTTATCATGCATGTCTTTTGAGAAAACAAAGTTTTCAAAACTACTAGAGCTATAAACAACTATTTTCAAACTGCTGTTTAGAAACAATGAAAAACATGATAAAAACCATGCGCAGATAGAGTCAGGAGTTTTATGTAACTGCTCCCTGGTCTTCAGAGATCACAGAAATACCATGTAAATTGGAGGATGGACCATAATGTCTTCCAGCTAGGTACAATAACAGAAAAAGAGCAACCAGGTGACCATGATGGTTTAAAAGAGAACAGGAACCTACTTTTGTAAAAGACTGGAAGTGAAATCAGTGAGAGTAACCTGGTGAAGAACATTGCCCTGTGATATACAGGAGTATATTTACATTTAGCAGTAGTCACTACAAGCCTCAACAACTATAAAATAAAAAATATATATCTAGCTGAAAACATTTTTTTTACTTAACACTGCAGATGACCAAGGCTTTCACCTATGTTTTAGTAATGTGAATCACTGAAAATCCAGCACTGTTTGTGATCAGGTTGCTATTCTGTGTTTTCATTTGATATGTACTATATTTAATACTAAAGTGCCTCTCAGTCACCATGCCAACGCTTCTCTGCTTTTGCATCTTTTGATACCTGTTATTCTATCCTGACCTCCAGAGTCAGTCCAACTTAATTATGCTTCTGTCCTTCTATGCCTTCTTTTATAAAGATCCTTATCTCCTTGTGATACCATGCATCACACCTTTTCCCTTCCTCCATTTTGTCTGCAAATAATAGCTCCAATTAAAGTGAAAAGCTCATACTACCCAAATAAAAAAAATGGTTTTGCAGATGTGTCTGATAACTCCTAAGGTAACCATGCAAATCAACAGTCCCTTTCTATGTCTCCTCATCAGCACATTGCTTTCTGTAGCTATTATTTTTTTTTCAGCATTGTAGAATTGATATACAAGGAATCCAGTTTCTGTTTGTTTCATGGACTACCATTTGTGTGATTTGAAATCATATGAAGTCACCAGAGCCATGCTGATTTATTCTAGTTTGATGATGATCTGGGCCTAAAATACAGTGTGACTGCTTCTGCTTTTTTCAGACAAACAGAGAAATATCACAAATTAAATCATGTATTCCAGTATTTACTTGTCCCTATGCAATGAGGAAAATTCTTGCCAAGACCATAGCTTCTGATATAGGGAAGCGGACATTCATTCACTAAAGAACTGGAAAGAAAAATACACATCAGCATCCTATATTTTACCAGTTCTGGAATGAATTAATGGCAAAAGCTAGAACACAAAGCGCAACAATCTTGTAAGCCAATTACTAGCCTTTGGTTGAGGGAAAAAAAAAAAAGAAAAGAAAAAAAAAGTCATGTGAGACACTTCAGCTTGTAGAAAGTATCCCTTGACAGGTTTATATATGGGTACTATGTGCATCATTCTCTCATAAATCTAAACACTATAGGCTGGATATGTAGAAAAAGGGTTTTCTTTCTATTAGCTCATGAAGTCAGCAATGCGTGTCTGCAAAGTGAACTGCTAGGGAAGCCATCTGTGAACTCTCTGCTAATAAATATATAATGCAAGCTTTTCAGGAACATTCTTATCTTGGAAACAGAAGGCAAATTTCTTCCATTTTAAGTCTCATGCTTTTCTCCAGAATTCTTCTAACATTAAAAAGAACTTCCGATATTTTGTCTGTTGCTGAATTACCATAATTCAAACCTTTCAGGAATCATGTAATCTGTTCTCTGCAAGAAATCAGCTCCTCTGTGTAATGAAGTCTTTTATTTTGCATATCCTCTGCCCAGTTTGGGTCATTATCAAAATAATTTAAACGACTGACATTTGGAGTTCATGCACTTTCCCTCTTCCACTTTTTTTTTCTTTTTTTTTTTTTACTCCTACTAAATCTGACTCTTTCTAGGCTGGCATAGAGAGCAAATCAAAGTCCTGATGCCTTTGAATCACTAGCAATGTCTCAGGGCTGAAGATATGCACATTTACTTCAGAATAACAACCATTGCTAAAATAGCAGCTCTAATATTCCTTACTGAATATTGGTATTTGCTTGCTGGGCATTTAATGTGTCCAATACCAAACAAACAATTGCTGTACTGTTTGCTGCCAGGAAGAAAAATTTTTGTAATACTCACTGAACATTAGCAGCAACAAAACATGGAAATTGTTCTGGATTACACTCCGTAGTCAATCCACGAACAGACAGTCTTCAGATACGAAACTCCTTCACCAGAAGGTCAGACTATCAAATACCTTTGGTAAAATTTCCTCTGCATTATGCTTTCTTCAAAGAGAGTAAAACAGAACCATTATTTTCAGAATACACTTATAAAGGGGAAAATAAATTTGAGGTTGCCATCTGCTATATCTGTTAAATTCCTAATCCCCCACGAGTGTGATTTCAAGCAGAAGAGGGGCAAGAAACTTGGGAGGGGTTCTGCTATATGTTCTATCATTCCTGTGGTGGTGGTGGTGTTGTTGTTGTTAAAGTCTCATAATGGATTCCAAGAGTGCATGTTTTTGAGCAGTCATCCTACCACAAATCACCAATCTCCATGGTTCCCCATCTACTGTATCATATGACAAATTCGTTAATCTGAAATCTTTTAGAATTTACACTATTTAAACTTTGAAATTATGAACACATTCTGTATTGACTAAAAATTATGACATGGCACTGTAGCAACATCCTCTTCCTCCCTTTTCCATCAGCCAGCTCACACCCAGAGGAGAAGAGTAAATGGGTTTAATGAAATTACTAACCAGTCAGGAGTTTAAAATTTCTGTTCAAAAGCTCTGGAGCATAACAGTGTTGCTTGACTAAGGGAAGGCTGATGAAGGATTAACTGTGTTTCTTAGTGAGAAGCAGATTACAGCTTCCAGCTTCCAGGACTCCAGGCAGATGCTCAGCTCAAAGACAGCCAGCTCTGAAGTCACTCTCCAGGCAGCCTGGGTACACTCATAAGGCTGCTCTTCCCATGCTGTCAGTGGACTGGGAACAGCTGCTCCACTTTCTGGTCAGAAAGTCACCTCCTCTGCAAGAATGGAAGAAAAATTTTTATGTCTGGATAACAGACACTTTCTTCTTCAAAACTCTTCTAGTCACCAGCTGTAATTTCCCTTGTAGCTCTAAATAGCTTTAGCAGATATCATAGAGCAAATGTGCTCCAGCAGAACTACCCAACAGGTTTCTGTAACTCAAGAGAGTTGAAAGGGAGCTGAGATTTTTGTGGATCCCAATTCACTGAAGTCAGTAGTGCTATCAAAGTAGCCCACGCACAGGTCTTTGCTTTGCCAAAGGAAACTCCGCACCGTTTCCCCAGGAAGAGTGAGGAAATGCATGCGTTCTGTTCCAGAAATCAATTCCTGCCCTGTAAATTGTTTTGTTTTCTTATTTTACCTTATTCGACTTGAATATCCGGCCCATAGTCATGATTAGGTCATATCTGTGCAAGACCTCCTTGCTTCAGAGATGTCTAAAACCAATAATGAGGCTTTCCTGGAAAAGATGAAGAGCTTTTGTTTGTTTGTTTGCTAGATTTTTTTTCTTCATAATAACCTAGTGCACTTGTAGGTGGAGTGACAGAAGGCAAATTTACTGTATTATATCTCCAGAAGGATTATTATCTCTCTCTCAAGTAGAAAGTGATGTGTAAATGCATGCAAAGCCACTCCAGCTGTTGCTAATAAGCTGAGTTCTCCTTGTGTTCTCTGTGTAAGTGCTACTAATTTCATTGCAAAAATACAAAAGGCTAGTACAAGAAAATATTTCGGCATAACTGGGGGGAAGGGGATATCTCCCTAGCATCCCTCATTTTTATAGTATTTTTGTTATCTCTATCTTACTACTTCCCTATGATTTGTTTTTCAATTTTTGTTTTTCAGTTAGCTTAAATGAGACTGATTGTTTACTGTAATTAAAAGAAAGCAAAACTTCAAAAACTTTTCATGACATCACTTTCTCCAATTTCTTAGAATTTCTATGCCAGCTTGATTAAGAACTTGAAAAAGACAGGAAAATCATGACATGCAAAATTATTGCAGATCTCCATTGAGTTATATGTCCTTACAAGCAAAAGCAGTACCTAAATAAAGATTGTTTAGGTCATTTTGTAATCCTTAGCCAGTAGAGAGTTTTGGTAGCCAATAAAACTAAACTATTGGCTATTATTGTCCTCATTAACAGACCTACTTTTATATAGCTCATATTATATATATTAAATAGCAAAGAATTTTGAAAATATGCAAGTAACAGAATGAAACAGGGACAGTATTAGAATAGATAGAGATAATATACACATTTTTCCTCAGCAGAAAAACTAAAAGTTTGATTTTTTTTTTTAATTATTATTATTAAGATCGTCTCTGGAGCTTGTCTGTATTATAGAAATTAGAAGACCATTATCAGCAAAAATTTCACCCCAAAAAATTGTGGAAGTTGGAGAATGAAAGTAAGCATTTCAGAAAGATATCTACTGCTGCAGGTGGAGATTAACTATTGTATAACAGTGTAAATCAGGTACACTGAAATCAGCTTCATGGACTATAAAAGGGCTGGAAAGAGACCAATGTTTATTTCCATATGTTTCTGTTTCACTCATTGGCTAAAAGGTAACTTGGTTCATGAAAATGTTAGACACATTTCTGTGACCAGAAAAGATCAAACATCCTAGGTATCAAGAATGCCCTATATCCACAGTTCCCTTCCTGGCAGGAAAGAAGAGTAGGAACATAACAGAAAAAATACAAGCATGAAGTTCCCAGTCCTTCAGGGACTTGTTCTGAGAGCAGAACATAAATATTCTGCTAGTTTTCTCCACTGCAGTTTACAAAAAGTCCAGAAAAGGCTACAAAAACAAACAAAAAAAGATAGAAAATCTCTGCCTCATACTAGAACTGTATTCTCATATACATCAATATCAGAAATTTCATACCAGTGTCCTGGGCAGGATGTAACATCTAGCAACTCCCACACTGTTTTTTATGAGAAGTTGCATGTATAGGTCCATCATAAATAGATCATGTTTGCAGTTCTTGTGCCCTTATATTGTCCATTTTGTGGCCTCCAGGACTCTTAAGTGAAAGTACATCTCACTGGAATAGCTTGATTTAATACCCAACAACCTGAATGGGAAATGGTTTAGTTCCTCTAGACAGAGAAAGATTTCTGTGATCAAAGTGTGGGTCTGGATTATTATTGACATATCTGTCTGCCATTCATACAATGTATTCATCATAGTTTATATCAAATGATTACATTCTATCAGAAGATCATATTCCTACCCAGATGGCACTACCAATTCAGACTACACAGTTTCAAGAAAGCAGATGGGAAGAGAAGCTCCTAAACCTCTGGAATTATCCCAAATACACGGTATGCTACAATTGGGGAAAAAGGGAAAAAAAAAAAAAAAGAAAGAAAAAAGATGAAGAAGAGACTAAAGGGTAAGGCAACTGCCAGATAATGGAGGGTCCAAGAGAATTTAGCCACAGAATGATTGAGATTATATAAAATCACCTTAAAGTCTAAATGCAAAAGAAAAAATATAAAGCCCATACTTCTTTATTTGTATATAAAAAACAATGTCATGTTCTATAATGTTTAATACGTGAAGGAAATGAAAAATAATGAGCATCTTTAATTGGTTTACAGATAGCAAAGCAGTTTACTAACATAAGCAGCTCAGAGTTTCTTCTTGATTTTCTAAAATACCAATTTATCAAAATCAAAGTGTTTGGAGAGAACACTTTGGTTGTTGTTAAATCCCAATAAAACTCTGAGGAATCTGCCTGGCATCCCGCCAGTCTGTCCATCTGGCCTCTCAGCTGCCCAGCAGGCAGGCTGCTGCAGACACCATGCATCTAAGCTCTTTGCCCCTCCACACCCCAGGACCATCGTGCTACATAGGATCCCCAAATCCTCTGGTTTCTACCCAGCAGGTGATTGGAGATGACCCAGGAAGCCTCAGAAACTCTCTCAGTATTTCACAATGAAATGTCACTCTGACCTTCTCTAAGCAAAATGTCAGAATTTTCATTACATGGAAAATTTCAAAATGTCATTTTTGTTACAGTTCTGAATGGCACTATTTTTAATTTCCAGAGGATAGGAACTCTAATGTCTGTTTAGCTCTAGTCAGTACACATTTCCCCTTTCTAGAGATATCCAAGCTCGCTGAAGTATTGTCTAATATTTTAATGTATTCTCTAAAGTAGCGAGTGAATCAGAAGTTAAGCATACGCTCTCCAGTTTTATGTCCAAAAACTGCCCTTGCACTTTCTTTGTGATCAAAATGATTTTCCAGAGCTTTAATTGGAGCACACAAGACTATCACAACTTTAACTGTACCACTATATCAGAGGAAGAAAATTCTAGTATCATTTCAATTTTTTTTTCCAGTAAAAGTTTCATAACAGCAAAGGAGTTAAACAGCAATCATTTCCTCTGCTCATCACTGACATCATTCTAGTTCATAATGAAAATACTGTGCTCAAACCATGTTAAAAATCACCAATTTGAACTGAGCAAATTAACACAAAAAATGTCAGTTCTGAAATAAAAAAATATTAAATTGTCAGATTCAGGAGAGAAAGCAAGCTGATGAGAAGGCACGGAAAGTGACTATTTGACCTCTCTGGCGACATACCCACTGTTTACTTCATGCAGTGTTGTTTTGGGAGATACAGCATCTTAGCCACCAAACCTGATACAAAAGACAAGGACGGCATAGCGCCTGAAAAATATTAATTCTTGAAGAGAGTGCCACACTATAATTTGTTGGCATACCTCCAGCAGGACTCAACTATTTTAGCATTCGCAGCTCCTCCAGTTAATATTCTTTAACATCCATCCTGAACAGATGTTATTACCGAGGTTATCTATAGCTCTGTCTTCTCTGCTGATTGAATGGGAAGGTTTGGAAAGACAAGCACCTTAGCTGAGAGCGACACTCGTTTTTGTCTGCTCAGGCCTTAAACAGTTTTGTTCCTCATCATCCCCTTTCCACACTACTTTCTGGCTCCTGTTGGCTTAATTTTTTCATCCAAAATATAAAAGGTGTATTATGAACATAATTTTGTCTTTTTTTTTTTTTAGTCTAAACTTCCAGAGTCTCAATAAGTGTTGTGGTGTTTTGTTATTTTTTTCCACCCTCCTCCATTTAAGCTACTCTCTCTCATCCCATCCAGTAGCATCACTGGTATAGAGATAAGAGACAAGAAGGACAAGATATTGTTCTAAATAACTCTGGCCTAGGTCACGTTCATGCAAAAGCAGAAATAGTGGAAGATGAACTGCCAAGGGGAAGATGTAGAATATTACTGGCGATAGACGAAGAACTGCCAGAGGGAGACTATCCATACAAGGAAGTATTTTGTCACTGCTCTGATATACACTTTCTAAAGCAGAATATGAGAAAACCTGTCTTTTTGAACTGTAACTTACAATAGCATCAAATCCTAAGTTCCAAACCACAGAAGAGGAGAAGTCTGGAGACAGCTTTGCAAAAACATAATTGTACTGTTACGAGCCCAGTTTGCACGTATCAATCATACAAACACATGAGTAAACAACTGAAAAAGCTTCTAAATGCAAACTGTTAGTGTCTACACCTACTTGGTCTCTAGCAGGTACTTGATCCCCCGCAAATGCAATGCAAGTCTAATTTACAGCTTTGCTTCATGCTTCTGAAATTCCTTTAAAAAAAGATGTACCAAATGTCTACAATTACAGAAAGCTAGGTTCAGCAGCAACACCACAGCTTGAATGGACTCTCAGAGAAGAGTGAAAGCATCATTTTTTTACTGCAACCTGTCAAATATATACTACTGAGGCATATGTGTTTCTCTCCTTTCTTCCCATGCTAACAACTCAATCAACAATAAGAAAAACTAGCCGGATTTCTCTGCCTAATCCCCCTTTTTATCTCCAAATTGACTATCATAGGAGACTCTAGAATTTACTGCGACTTCTAACTTCTTGATGTCACCAAAAAAAAACCTAAAAAAACCTCAACAAAACAGAAACAAACAACCCATGTTAATTTCTGATGAGATTCATGAGATTCAAAATATTCCTGTAACCTTGTTTTGGTGTGTGTGCTTGCAGATACCCAGTAACCAAATGCTTTCTAATTGAGATTGCCCAGTGGTGATGATGTTCATGCAGTTCAGCAAATTTTAGTGTTTTGTTTGCTCACCTCTAGAAGCAGAATTTTTTCTGATAAGATAGCATTTGAGCCAACATCTGCTGAGGTTCAGAGGACATTGCCAGAATTTGTGTTTTCCTCACAGAGTCTAGGTCAGGATTGTACTTTTGCTGCCAAATTTAACTTACATCACATGTGTATTTAGCAGAAAGTGAATGATTGCGTTATGTTCATATTAAAAGCAATTATATCTTTCTTTTATTGTGAACAGATGACATGCATAGCTGGGACACTTAACGTGGTGAAATAAAGCAGCTTCAATAAGCAAACATGAAGTTAGGAAAATGAAAGCGAAATATGAATTTGTAAGGTGTGTGACTACATCTGAGCTGTACTCCTAGTTCCATTTTGGAAAGTGAAACGTTGATTTGTGTGACAATTAAAAACAGATCCAGAAAAAGGCTTTCAGAGACCCTATTCCCTAATTTGGAGTATTGAATGCATTCCTGTCTTTCAGGATATGCATGCATACACAGAACACCATATAAATGTTACGCTGGTTCTCATGTATTCCTCATTAATAATTAACCAAAAAGAATTAATTTTCCTCAATTATGTGTTATAAAATAAACTGATCTGTAGGCAGAAACAGTGAGTAAAACTGGTATTACAAAACCATAAATACGTCTGGCCTACGATTAACCTTGCAACCAATTGAATGCAAAAATTGACCACTCGACCTGCATGTTAAACCTAACCAGAAAAAAGATAAAAAATACTGTGTCTTTAGTCAACTTTTTTTTCCTCTCTGTGCTAGAAATACTGCAAATAGAGTCAGGTTTGTTTTGCAGTTGGCCTCTAAAAGAGATTTTCCTCTCTTTCTTTCTCACAGCCTGCGTAATAGAATTTTTTTTATCAACTTCTATTAGGAAACAGAAAATATTTTCTTAAATTGAGAAATGACATATCAGTCCTGCCTTTGCAAACCCAGCCATAGGCTTATCCCTAATACTATCGGCTTTTGCTAGAAGCCCAGCAGACTCAGACACCAGTGATGTAATGCCAGAAGCACAACTACACTAATATTTTATATTTTTAATAATATGCTCCTATTTTCACTTTTACTTTATGAGCTGCAGAACGATTTGCTACCTGCCAGAACTCCACAGACAACAGCATTCAACAGCTCTTTAACACCTGCAGCCTTACCAAGCTGAACTGAGAAATACCGAGCAATGCCGCTGATGTTATGTCTAGTCCATTAATATAAGTGCTTCTTTAAGTTGCTCTAATTACTTTTGACCAGAAACATATTATTTTTTATTGCCCGTGCTGCCAGCAGCACGACGCTGTGGGAGGGGGTGCCTGCAGCAGCTTGGCTCCCCGCAGTGTGAGAGGGTGGAAGCTCTACCTGTCCCCAGCTTTACCCTGCACATCAAGGATTCACAGTAAAACAGTCCTGACACTGACCTCTCAAAGACCCAGCAGCTGAAACAGCCTTAAGAAGGTATTAACACAGCAACATGCCCTGTAAACTATTACCAGCTGCAGGCTGGGGAGGGGAGTCAAATCAGAAGGGAGGGAGGGAAGGAGAAATGGAGAAGGAGTGAGAAAGAAAGAAAAAGCAGGAAGAGGAAAATGGTCTGTTTCACAGCTGGAGGAGCCTTGGTATGTTCTTTTAACCTTTTTTTTATACTTACCTCATAGTCATACAGCAAGGTGTCCTGAGCTAAGGGTAAGCTATGCCATATACCCCTGTGTCTTGTGGTGCCTGATCTGGTTTCTCTGCCAAGTCCCACCGAACCCCATCATGCTGCTTTAGCAACAACAAACATGCTTAAAACAACGCCAGATAGAGTAGAGTGTATTTGCCTTAATTGCCAGTGGCTAGAAGCCTGTTGAGCCAAGACAGAGAGCAGCAACTGGGAATATGCCAGACCCTGAACAGCCCCATTAGAGTTTTATGAGTCTACTACATCGAAAAGTATGTTTCTATCTAATCCAAATTTACAGTTGGTCTACCTGCAATATATTAATTAAGATAGATTTACTTCACTGGCAATTCTGCCTTTGGGATTCTTTGAGCTACATCATTGCACTAATCAGAAACACTTAAAAAATGGAACTTTAATTTCATTTTACATTCAGCTGAGTACGTATAGCATTCACCATGCAGCAGTGCTCAATGTGGGGTTGTCACTACAGTGCCCAAAAACACAGTTCAATAGTAGACTGCCTGTTGAAGCTATACCATTGAACTTCAAGGACAGCCCACCCAGAAACTAAAGCAGCTTGAACAGTGGCAGATGATGTTACCAGGTCTGAAAAAGTTAGTAAGTAAATGGTTTATAAAAGTATCAAGAGCTACTACAATACACATTAAAGGAAAGATTGCATGAAAGAGAAAAAGCCTCGGGTTTCAGGACACACGCTTAACACTACCTCAGCTTGAGAAGGCAATTTGTTCCATACGGCAGCTTGTACTCTGACATATATGATTCTTGCTTCTATCTAGTCTGGTATCCCCACCCTAACAAAGGCTCTCCTGATACGCTCTAGCAATGCCAAAAAAAAAGCCTCTCCTTTGAGCTAAAAACATTTACATGAGTAATAAGAAGCCTGAGAACTGCAATCCTTTTCATTAAGGGGTACAACAAAGGAAGAGAAGGAGCTGTTCACCCATTAAGCCTTGACACAGGATGGGAATGGAATTGTGTTGCTGTGCATTGCAACTCACTCCCCCACCCTATGAGCACAGCTGAAATATTTCTATGTATTATCTTTCATTGTCCAATTGGGTGAGCAAAAACAATGCCTTGTACTAGAGGCTAATCAGCAATCTCAATTAATAAAGAGCAAATAGCTAAAATGAAAAGTCCAGCAAAGAGGCTATAGTCATAAAAGATTATGTTTAAACTATTCCAAGTTAAGTTATAAATAACTAAATATTAGTCGTATTGTAGCAACTATGGTCTAAAGAGGATAAGACCATGTTGTAGAGTGATTTTGCCTAATGATTTCATATGTTTGGAAATAGTGTGCAAGCTTCCAGTCTTGAACTTTCTCTACCAGACATGATAAGAAACATTGAAATCCATGCTGGTAGACGTTAGATACAATTTTTATTAGTTTAGACTAGTGATTATAACATTGATTAATCAGCTGGAAAGAAAGCTAGTTAGCACTTCCAGCATTGAAAGATAGCAAAGGAAGAGATCATTGGAATGCATGTAAGAGAGTGTAAAGCCAGGGGTTTTATTTACTCACATTTTGTAAACTTCCATTTGAGTCAGAAATTTCAACTTCCAAGCTTAGGCCTTTTGAAGAGACCTTATATGTCTTAATTGAAGCCCAGAATTGAGCAATCAGTTCTGGGACAGTGGTATGAAACATTTTGCAAAAGTATTTTTTTTACTCATAAGTGCCCTTATCACCTGTCTCTGTGTCCTATGCTCAGTCTGATGCCTACTGATTATTCAATTTCAATACTTAAATTGAAAAAAAGAGACATTAGTGCATAGGTCTATAGACTCCACAGTTGAAAACAAGGAATAATAAAGTCTTTGAGAAAAAAACAGAGTCAACCTAGGAAGCAAGTCAGGAGCAAATTCACAGTCCAAGTCACAAGGCATTATTCTGCCAGCTGCAATGGAAAACAAGACTTTTCAGTACCCAGCTGCAGCCAAAGTCAGATCTGACTGAAGTGGCAAAAATTGTTGGCCAGGCAGTCATATGTCATTACATGTGTTTTCCCCCTTGTCTCTGAACTGATGAAAAAAATAGCATCTAAAAGTACACGTGTACTTTTTGAAAGAGGTGTTCAGTAGGAGTGGGGAGAGTTCAGCTGATTGAGATAGAAGAGTAACAGGAACAAAATAGATAAGAAAATAAAATAATGAGAAAATATGACATTCAGAGGGAACACAAAACAGTTGTACGATAGGGGAAAAAAAGAGAGGGGGAGGAAGAGGAAGGGAGATTGTAGTTGGATGAACCATGGAAAAAGGTGGGCAGAGTAAAATGTTTAACACAACAGAGTGAAGAGGAACATGACAGAAAAGAGAATCTTACTGAAAAAAAAACCCCAAGTCTAAAGGTCATGTTGCATCCAGAAACAGAACATGGAGAAAAAGGAAAGAGTTAGAGAAAAATATAGGAAAGAGAGGATTTTTTTAACAACTGAAAACATGCTGAAACAGTGAGTCAAAGTGAGTTTTGATGATAGTAAATAGAGATAGGAAACATACATGAAGGCAAAACAGAGAATGTATACATATGTTAAAAAAGTAAAGTTGAATATGAAAGATAATTTTTTAAACTGTATATACCAAATGAAATTTTAAAAATATGGAAATGTTTCAAGCTGAGATTGGCTTGTTTTACTTTTGGTAAAAAACCTGTATATGACATTTAAAAATTATCAAAGTCCCAAATCTTGTATTTGACTGCACACAATAGTAAATAAGCTCACTAGTGTCCCATCATTTGTAGTTTTTATTTCACCTTTGTAAATTCCATTAAAGGCTTTGAGACCTAAAACCACAAGTATATTACACTGCAAATCAACAAGATTCTTGCAACAGGAAAGCTGTTTGTGTCGCATTTGCTACATCCTTGAAGTCACCAGTTCCAGGACAGGGAAATACATTGGGCTTTGGGGTTCCTGGCGGGCTGTGCTGGCGACTGGGCGGCTGCGGCACCTGGTCCCGGAGGAGCGGGAGACAACCGGCAGGAGGGTGCACGGCCGCGCTCCGCTCCAGTCCCCGGTCCTGCAGTGACATCCAGCGGCCGCGAGCGGGACAGACGGCTCCGGAGCAGAGCTCTGCCCCTCATCTCTGCTTCTCTTACCGATTGCCCGATTGTGTCAGAGGGATTGTTTTCTCCTCGGAAGGAGAGAGGGTAAGATGTTGTTGCCCGACTCGGGATGAGGCTTTCTAAAAAAATATTGGCGCTGTAAATTGGCATCGGCGGTGCAGGCAAGGTCAAAAGCAATTTGTACAATAGCATGAGCAGAACAAAGGAAGTTTCCTTTCAATAACTAATAAAAAATGGACAAAACCTATGGAATGTAAATTAATGAGCAAAACACTTCACTTTTCTCCCGTTTAAAGATTTGGAAGAATTGGCATTGACTGTTGCAAAAGCAATGCACTCATTTATTTTTAATTTTTTTTAATGTGGTTCTCCATAAAACAAGCAGAAGAAACAGCTTCATAACAGTCCATTGTACAAAAGATTACTTTTTTTTTTTTTTTTTTTTTTTTTTTAACTTCAGGAATGTATTTGCAGACATTGGTGATAGAATGAATGCGTTGTATAAATCCAGAACTCTCTGCTCCTAATGGGCAAAGTACAGGCAGGCAATCAAAACGCTCAAAACCCCTTAAATTCTTGCTATGGGATCTCAAAGGCCTCAATTATAGCCCTCCAAATATAGACTCGTAACCATCTAGAAGAAAGTTTGTGACAAATAAGCTTTTAGAGCAATCAGATTGTATAGGAGGAAAAGAAAACTTCTATGAAACAAGACAGCTTTCCAGCCTCCCACTTCCCTCCACCTACAGAAAATGCTAGCCCTCTAAAACTACTTGCAAAAAAAAAATATCTGGAGGTGCGATTGTCATTTTGAAATTTTATGGTTCCTACGAGAAATCTGAATATTTCTCAGGCACTCTGTACATTGAAAAGCTCAGTGGTTTTAATTATGAGGTGCCCTTATTGTTTTCCCTTTTAATGAAGTGTATGACTATCTGGGTGTGTGAGGAAAGAAAAGAAGCCTGTAAGAGAGGAGCTAACTTTCAGCTAGAGTTTCCAGGGATTTAGGCTGCCAAGGTACCTTAAGAAGGCTTTAATAATCTGCCTGAATTCACAAACTCTTAGTTTTTCAAGATGACAGCTACCCAGCTCTTCAGTGTTTAGCAGACACGATTTGCAAGGGCTCTATTCATTCACAACAATCTGCAACCTTTGATGTCAAAGAAGCTGTGGAGTGGTTGACTGCAAGCTGCAGAGGGTCACAGATTTCTGTTCCACACCCAGCCTTAACTATTCATCAGAAATTCATCCAGGCCATGGAAACTTTTTTTTATTTTCACTGCACAGGCCTCAGAAAGCCAAATGGCATGGGAAATTTAATGTAAGTCAGTCTCACATTCCCTGACCATGAATGTGAAAAAATTAATCCTCTGCAGCTAAATACTTTTGTAGTCATTTGGTATAAAAGGCAATGGTCTGTCACTTATATCCTGCTCTAAACCAGTAATGAAATCTTGAAAGCAGAGTGTGAAGCTGGGGGCGATCACCGCCACAATGAAGCCAAAATTAGACCATTGCTTTCATATCTCAAACCAATTTGAGAGTTAGCATAATTGAATGCACGATGTTATTCTCAGCAGCACGGGATGCAAGTGGACCTTGAGAAGACAGGTGTGATGGCAAATGTTTTCTGCTGCATCTGCGGAGCTTTTGCCCTTCCTTCTACTGCTCATGGGAGGTCTGCGGTGATATTCAATACCTGGGTTGTGTTCACCTTGTATAACTTAACTAACTCTGTCGTAATAATATTAAAACCAATCAAAGCCTTGTGGGGCTCCATCAGACACTCACAACCAGCACTTCCCTGCTGTGCCTCTTCTTGCTTTGCAAGCTCCTTGGGGCAGATCGTTTGGTAGAGGCCAAGTGCCACAGGTGACAAATATGGACATTGCAGTGGTCTTCCAAGCACAAATAAAGAGATTAAATACAATAACAGTGTGGGAAAACGTTTAACTTATCAGCAGGAGGAAATGGAAGCACACAGGAGGTGATAAGGCTCCGTGACTGCGGCTTCGAAAAGCACATGTGAGTTATGACTGTCCTTAGCATTCATGGCACCAATTCTCTCTATAAATGGTCATCAAAACCTAAAAGAATGCAGTCTTTTAAATACTATGCACTTCACATTCTAAGAAATAAATATGCTGTGAATGGACTTTAAGAAAAATGATGTATTTGTGTCCCTTTAATTTAAAAAGAGCGCAAAAGATTGCTAGTATTTTGAAATATGGGAGATCAGCTTCTGATGCAAAATCTAAATGTTAAAAAAAATCCACAGCAAAGATCAGAAACATTTATCAGAAGAGTTCATGTTTCTGATAAATATTTAAGTGTGCAAGGCAGAACCACTGAGAACAGTAAATACTTTATAGCTGGCACTTTGTCAAAACTATAAGTGGCTCTGCCTTTGAATTTTACATCATCACTAAATTTACAGTCATTTGATAAGTGGCACAAGACAAGAATTACTTCTTTCTAAATCTAAACCAAGTAATAAATCTAACATCAGGATTCCTCTTATTGTCCGTTATCGTCTGATGACAATGCCTTTTACCTTCATTGTCTTGACAGAAATATGATATGTAAAATTGTAATGTCACATCACTCACTATGATTTAACACTATCCAGCCCATACCATTTTAATCAATCAAAATTGTCGCTTTTTAGTGTAATGATTTTCTGGTGGCTTCCCTGTGTTTAATATGATATATATGTCTTATCAGCAGTTGATTTACGATTTCATTTCAGAGTCTAACAGCTCAGAAGGCCATCCTTGCCTCCTTCAGACACCACTAGAATTAACAAACAAGAATCAGTTTAGGTTCTATCTGAGAAATAATTGTTCTGGAAAGCAACTGGAAGATACACAATTTTTTTTTTGCCACAAACTAAAGGTGTCTGGGGGTAAAGAAAGATGAGTAGATATTGTGAAATAAAAGAGTTGAGGGAAAATGCCTCACCAAATATGGTTCAGCACAAGCAGGAGCAGGTTTTTCTGTATACGGCATACTGAGATGGACACAGGCAATCCTAATTGGGTAATGCAATTGCTGTGCTCCACAATTTACTTTTAAAACAATCTGAGCTGTGCAGCAGGTTTCTCTAAGGAAAAAAAAAAGCTCTTTTCATTATGTTTCCCTGCATATTGTACAGTCTTTTTATTTATTATTCACAGAAAAGTACTGCATTTATTTCTGAGACAGTTGCAAGAAAAACAATTTGTGCTTGTAAAGCTCTTTCAAACACTATCCAATATAAGATTAAAATAGCCCACCTACATTAAAACATGTCTTTACATTAGGCTGCAGCAAAGCACAGATGCTTAGAGCTATCAAAGAATATCAAAACAACAAGTTTAACATGAAAAATTTTCTTGTGCATTCTCTTGCAGAATACTAGAGACTGTACATTCCTATATAGAAGAACGCACACGTTCAGGTAATGAAATAATGGGTGGAAACTGTCAGATTTCAAGGCAACAGGTTCTTTGTAAGTATCTTCAGTTAATTAATGTTTGACATTGCATAAAAAATAAAATTTTAAGTGGAAAAGTCCCTCCAAACTGAATAAAGATATCACAAAAAAAAATGAGGGGAGACACAAAATCCTTCCTTGCTTCAACTAAGCATTTTAGCATATCTTAATCTGTCAATTTTTATTCCTGTTGAATAGTATTTCCATGAAGAACTTTGCTGAAGTAGACAGTTGTGCAAGCATAAACACATACCTCTGGGTAGGTCAAAGACTGATGAACCAAATTTGCAAGGCTCATATGGCTCTGAATAAATATGACATGTCCAACATGTAGACTGTCAGCCCAAGAAGTGCTCCACACCTACCTTCTTCTGCAACTTTTCAGAATAATTTTAAAAAAATATTGGGAACTGCCAGTAAATAGTAGAATCCCAACTGTGTCTTACTGTGCAATGCAGAAATTTGGTTTACTTTGACAGTGTTTGTTTTTATTCTCTGTACAAGAAATCACAACCAAAGTGACAAAAGCTAGTTGCAAATTACGAAAATCATACTTTCCCTAGTGCAGAACAACTCTATTGAGAACTTTTAGTCCACTTCTTTTATTAGAAAACAACATCTGTCTTTGAGCACAAAGAGACATTACATCAAGTACCATTAAGGTTTGCTTTTTTTTTTTCCACTTCTCCTTAAAATACTTTGTGTCAATAGTATGTCTTACAGCAGTCTAACTGCTTCCTGTGGGCCTTGTGAATAACCAGCTTGACGTCTTCCTGCAGTCTCCAGGTTCTCTGCCACTCTGATGGTGGAAAAAAACTCATATGTGGTGTCACAGTGTCCTTTAGATACTACAGACTTGGATCTTAAACACTGAAAGTAAACACGGTTGAACAAGAAATGCAAGCACATTCATTAAACTCTTACAAATACAAATGCACCTTTTCCATATATATTTTACATATTTTGCAATGAGATTTGTTTGGGGGAGGAAGTCATATGCAGATTCAAAATGGCTTAGATGTTGGAATCAGGAGTAATGGGAACCACAGAATCATAGAGTGGTAGGGATTGGAAGGGACCTTTAGAGATCATCTAGTCAAATCCCCCTGCAGAAGCAGGTCAACCTAGATTAGATCACATAGGAACATGTCCAGTTAGATCATGAAGACCTCCAAGGAAGGAGACTCCACATCCTTCCTGGGCAGCCAATGCCAGTGCTCCATCACTGGAAACAGTAGGAAAAATATGAAAATTAAAAGAAATAAACTGTTAATGATGAGAAGTCTATTTTTGTAGTCCAACATTCAGTCAAGTGGTAATTTACAGCTGTTGCAAGCAAACATAATTTGTATCTAGACACTCCCTGGGTGTAGGGAATACCTGTGAAGGTCATGCTGACCTGCAGCACGTTGCTGCCCTTCACACTCACCAGAAGATGTTGCATGCAATATTGCTTTTTGATATTTAAATAACTTTTACAGCCATCTCTGGAAAAGCAGACATAGGCCAAGGGAGTATCTTCTTCATTAATTCCTTGGCTTTCTTGAACTTTTGGATTGGGAGTATTTCACAGTAGAAACCACTTTACTCCCACTTCTCCGTACCCATCCTATACTTTTAGCAATCCATCATACAGAGAGAAAAAATAATATCAACTTAAGTTAGGAAAAATCTTTTTATGTGATATGGCTATTCTCTAATTTTCCATCACAGACTTCCTTCACCTTTCTCCAAAGTCTTCAGTATATCCACAGTCTCAGTTGTGGCAGAAGTCTGGTCTGGTATAGAAATTCCTACCATAAACCACGTTAATATATTTCAGATATCATTACTAGATTTGACTAAGGAATACAGAAGCCAGACCTTTCTGCCTTGACCCTGTATCTACTGCCTATATCACTCACTGTTTTCTCAAGAAAGTGGCTGCAAATCTTGAGTTAAAATATTTCAGAACTAAAGAAGCTTCTAAAAACACCTACCTTACAGCTTAATACATTGCAATTAGTCTGTAGCACTCAGAACTAAATACACCTACGATGCAATTCAGTACAGTACTATCAGTCTATAGAGGACAGACTCCCACATCGCAATTTCCAAAATACCATCTACTGTTTAACAGGAAGAAGATACCACATGTCAAACCCAAGTCTTCATTAGTTTTGTGCAAAGCATGATTTCAAGTCTGAAATGTGTTGTGATAATTTAACACTCTTCTTCCTAGTTATTATCTCATTGTTATGCTCTTCATTTTTTAGGTTATTACTTTTAGCATGTGCTCCCTTACAAATATTTGCTTTGGAAGAAGAGCTTGGCCTAATTTGTAGACACCTTGCAGACCTTTTTCAGCCATACCCCTTGGAATGAAAAATAAGCATGAGAAAAAATAGTAGATTATTTCCTTAGCAAATGGATAATATTTTTTATTACATTAGAGAAAAAAAAAGAAAGAAAGTGGTAGATTTAAATTCCATTTTAATAAACCTTTGGCTCTTTGCCCTTATGAAGAGCTCAAATAAGCTTAGTCTTTCTGCCTTTTTCTCTGCAATTCTTTGATCCAAGGATTTTTCTTACATAGTACATAATAAAAGTACTTAAAAGTAGCTAATACAATTAAGTGTTAGGGCTAGATCTAGCTGATAATGCATGCACAGGCATCCATCATATCAATGGTGAAAAGAGGAATTTTAGATCTGCTAGATCTGTCTACAAAAACCAGCTTGTGTTCTGTGTTACCTGTGTCTGGCCCAGAGACTCCTTGGTGCTGTCTGAATTGAGCAATACCATCTTTAATATCAGAAGACAAAGATATTATAATTAACCCAAAAGTTCTGTTACCATTTTAATAATACAATTGCAGTGGGGGAAGACTCACATAACTCACATAACTTTATTTTTGGATTGTCATTTAATTGACAAAGTATTTCCCCAATCCTAGATGGAGGCAAGCATGGGAGGAAAAGCCATGAGAGAGAGACAGAATACCTTGCAAGCTACATCAGTACTTCTGTGAGGCTGAAAGCACCTCATTTTTAGAGCATTGTGCAGTACTGAGGTTAGTTGAAGGTCATTTAATGGTCCAGTCGTAAAGAAAAAAGACACCCCAACAAGACAGAATCCCTTACTCTAAACTCAATGCTTCGGCTGTATATCTGTAGATTAAAGATTGATATGTAGCTTTGAGATTAACCCAGAAGATTCAGATGAGTATGCAACACTACCTTCTTCTATAATATTGTACAGAGCAGAGCAGTCACTGAATGTCTCAGGCTCAGCAGTTCTGCAAGTCAAAATTACCACTAACAGAAAACAATTCTCCATGCAAAGCACTTCAGCTTACACAAATCAAGTGACACAAAGAGGGTTTCATCTACTTAGCCAAGACCAGGTTGATAACCATGACAGGTTGATATTGGTTTTCAATGCATCCTCCCTGATAAAACTGGACTGCTGGAAACTGTACAGAAAACACTTTGCCTTATACTGGATTACAGACATCCAGACTAGTTACTAAAATCATATTTCTTCCCACCAGATTCCTTTACAGATACCAGAAAGGCACCTTTTATGAACAAATAAAGTTTAATCTGTTCTTTTCTTCCCAGAGAAAGGATTTCCGGCCTGAATGGAAACAGCAAATTTGGTTCTGTGCTATCAGATCTGGCTAGATAGCCATGACCATACCAAGACTGCAGAAAATAAAATATAATGGTATCTCAGTCAATATCTGGCCAGTGTCTTTGTGACATTTAATGTTCAGGAATTGCATCTCCCATGCATACATTACCACAGTGCAGGTCTGGGACTTGTTTGCCATAGCAGCCAGTTACAGCAACATGCAGAATACTTTTTAATCAGATTTTTCTACTTCAAAAGCCGTTTGAATGGGCTGAATTTTGTTAAAAATAAAAATATCATTACTCATATCCATGAAAGGCATAGGAGGTGACTCTCTTTGTTCCCTTTCAGGAAAAAAAAAAAAATCACCAAAAGCCTAAAAGTTTAGCTCAGCCATAAAACATATGGAATATGCGAGTTCATGACCTGTATCCCAAAACATGGAACTCTCATTTCTTTAGACAATATAATGGTAATATTTCTTCAAAAGTACACAAGCTAGAAGACAGTTCCAAAAACAAGATATGGCTGCAGCCTCACAAGCTACATAACTTGGCCATCTGTATTTGTAAAAAAGACATGGATGCTACTGAATTAAATAATAAGTAACCTTATCAGTGCAAAAACAAAACATTCTTATCTGCCTTTCATTCTTGAGAAAGTGAGACTATGTTATGAATTCACAGCTAATAAAGCATGACATAAACTCTGCAAATATCTAAAACAATTGACAAGTTAGATTACACAAAATGAATTACATTGAAAGCTGGTAGATGTAGTAGAGGCAGTTGTGGTGGTCGCTCAGGCTGCCTTTCTGTAAATACAATACAGTATCTTACAACATCTTACAGGATCTTACACTTTCTCTGCGTATATTGAATCAAATGAAACAGTGGGCAATGACTGCTTGATACACACACCACAGTACTGCTTCCATAGTGTGACATTCAGCACACACGTCCAAACATACTCCCATCAGTAAATTAAGGTTTTCGTTGAATTATACTGCAGCTACTCTTCTGCTTGTGTTCAGCTCAAACAGTAGAGAAGCACAAATGAACTTGCTAACAGACAGCATTCCAGCAGAAAACATCTTCTTAACTATAAAATTGAACTATCTCTAACTTCTTTACATTTTTAACTCATTCTGATTTTTTGCTTAAGAAAAGCAGTAAGGTAGGTACAGTGACAAGTATGCAAAGCAAAAGCCTGTATGACCTATTTTACTTCCTTGCTACCAATAACTTCAGAAAAGTGCTTGTCAGGCATACAGAAGATAATGCATAGTCTTTTCAAAAGCTAAAATAATTGATCACCTAATAGATAGCAATTTAATTTCAGGTTTTATTTGTAGCAGTAGAGAGAGAGGAGGAAAAAGAGAGGCTTAGGCTTGTTTTGATGCACACTTTGTATACACTGAATTAATTTGCTCTACATATGCTCTACATAGATGTTGAAAAGCTGAGACAGCCTCCTGTAAATTTTAGCCTGTAAATAATGGAACTAGCTCTTTGTTTAAAAAATGTAACTCCATTGACTCCAAGTGTCATCAGTGTTTCAGAGGAGTACGTCGAAATTGTACACTTAAATTTTTTTTGTGGAATGTCAAACCAGTTCAACGTATTTGGTCAAATTTGTTAAAAACAGGTGCGGAAATGATTATTGCAAGAGGTAAAGAGTTAATGTACATGCAAGCCATTAGAGGTGGCTGAGATTTAGCTTTACAATGGTCATCTTCTGATGGTAAGATGAGACATTCAAGCAAGAATTGTGAATTCAAGTATTGTTGGCTTACTTATGAATGCAACATACTTAACATATGTTACTTTCTCCGAGCTATTCATGTTTGTCAGGAGGCATTCTGTATAGAAAAATGAGAAGTTGTGAGATTTAAGTATTGGATTTTATCCAAAACAAAATAATAAGAACTTTAATTAGATAGGTGACAATAAAGTCACGTTAATTTCAATATTAGATAATAGACAATGCATATATTCACAGTTAGATGCGGCCTGCACTAGGGCATTCTGCTCAGGGACTGAGAAACCTGGTGGAAAAAACATAAGTTTAAGGAAGGTGACCTGTATCTGTACACCAATGCCACTCTAATACTTCATATTTAAGTAACTAAAAGCAATGAATTCTTTAGCCTAACAGTTGTTCTATGTTCTAAGAATTTAAGATTTAAATTATCATATTCCCTAGATTGTTCTTTAAAACGTATAAAGCTAGATGAGGCAGCTCCACTATTGACTCTCCTTCCTTGACCACCCCTGCCTTTCCCAGCTGTTCTATGCAAATGATTTCCTCTAAATCCAGCAAGGTCCCCAGATCACAGAACCAAATCATAGGATCACAGAATCATTTCTGTTGGAATAGACCTTTAAGATCAAGTCCAATCATTACTCCAGTACTACAACTTCCACCACTAAAACGTGTCTTAGCCACAGCTACATGTCTTCAGAATACATCCAGGGATGGGGACTTCACCACAGCCTTGGGCAGTCTGTACCAGGGTTTCACACCACTTCTAGTGAAAATTTTTTTACTAGTAACTAATCTAAACCTCCTCTGGCATAACTTGAGGACATTTCCTTTGACTTGTTCCTTGTAGGCTGGGAGAAGAGACCAACACCTACCTCAACATAACTTCTGCCAGGGAGTTGCCAAGAGTGCAAAGGTCTGTCCTCAGCCTCCTTTTCTCCAGGCTTAACACCCCCAGGACTCTTAGCCACTCTCCATCAGACTTGTGTTCCTGATCTTTACCCAACTCTGGTGCCCATCTCTGGACATGTTCCATCACCTCAGTGTCACTCTTGCAGTGAAGGGCTCAACTCTAAACATAGCACTTGAGATATGGCCTCACCAGGGCCAAGTGTACGTGGACAATCACTTGCCTGGCTTTGCTGACCATACTAGTAATACATGTCTTCCTGGCCACCTGGACACAGTGATAGCTCATACTGAGCTGCTGACACTTGCCAGGTCCTTCTCTGCTGGACAACAGTGCTGGTCTTGCACATGGGTCACAACAACAGTATAGGTTGGAAAGGTGCCCAACTGGTTAGTTGAGCAGGATCTGCCTTTCATAAATCCATGCTGACTGGACCTGTTCAGCTTGTGCTACACATATCGCTTTCAGAACAGTTATTGGGTCCTATGAGAACTCAGTACAGTTGCCAGAGTTATGCACTGTGATGGTGCAATAACGAAAAAAAAAAAGTTTTTTATTTTTTTTTTAACTTGCTTGTCATAATGCTTAAGTCCTATTAATTTCATTTATTTTTGAGGACTGGGAAAAGCACTTTTCTGTTAAAAACATATTTGAATGTGTTCATAAAAATACTGCTACTGTATTTTCTGTATCACCTGAATTTCTAACAAAGTTGAAATGTGTAGCCTACCTGTTGCCACATACTGTGGTCACTGTTGCCTTGCCAAATGAGATGGTGGTACATCATAAGTCATTAAAGAGTGCATTGGAGGATTGCTTCTGCAGTGTTGGCACACAGTGGCTATAAGAAGCAATTTTATTGTTTTACTGGCAATGTGCGTGGAACATCTTGTCATGATATGATAAACCCTTACAAATGACAAACTAATCAAAAGCAACAAAGAAAATGAGTAAGTAATTCCCTGTATTCATCAGACTATTTCTTTTGATTAAAAAATCTGTAGTTTAATATAAAAATTGTGTGGTTTCTTTTCATCAGAAAGTGTTCACTTTGACTATGAGAACTAAAACAGCAGCAACATAAAACCAAAAAACTGTGTA
Organism: Urocolius indicus; assembly: GCA_013401255.1. Lineage (NCBI taxonomy): Eukaryota > Metazoa > Chordata > Aves > Coliiformes > Coliidae > Urocolius > Urocolius indicus. Next base: position 62,649 of record WBNH01008011.1, on the reverse strand, counting down.
AGCTCATATACTGCAAGCTTCCAGGCTGAGACGTATGTAGCTGGGACTGATGCTGCACTGAGGACAAAATCAGTGGCCTAAATACACAAAATGGTAATGGTAGTAGAAATTTTCAGCACTGTTCATTGCTGAAAAGACTCACTTCCTTCTGAAATCCATGGAATTTGTACTAAAAATATTAGTAAAATGGTTTCTAGACAGCTATTGAATACTCTGGGAAATACTGAACAAAAAATGACACTGAGTTGTGAAGGTCAGCATTATTGGGAGCATAATCTAAAAATGCTGAAGGCCCTGTAACAAAAACAGAAGTGTCCCAAAGGATTGTGCTAAGCACATAAGTTACAATCTTGACCTTATAATAATTAAAAATTGATGTTTGGAGCATAATACAGCTCTACAACCATATTTAAACCTACTGATTTCATAGAAAGAAAGTTGTATCAAAAGGTCACAGTCTAATTTCATGACCATATATTTACTCTTTATTCCCACAGTGAAAATGTCTAATTTTCAAAAGAGCAAACCAATAATTACTTATTATGAAAGTATTTTAGTCAATACCTAATTTCTTACTATTGATTACTATTTAGACATTTAAAATCTACCCTACAGCAAAAACAATATGTTTATCATGCTGTTGTTCTTACTTGTGCTTGTAGGTATTAAAGTTATTGATTAAAAGTAGTGAGCTAAAATGCCAAACATTGCTCTCATTATAATCCAAACAAATTTTGTTTAGCCATCTCAAAAATGGAATTTAATTAGCAAGTAATTTAAACATTCAACAGACAAAGATTTGTTGGTAAAATCATGCAGAATTTTGTTACAAAATGTATTTAGTCCTTGATTTTATTTGACATCATGAAGTTTTATTTCTGTTTCAAAGATAGATTATAGGAGAGAGAAGGGGCCAGGTTTTTTGGGTTTTGGGAGTTTTTTGGTTGATATTTTTTCCTTGGCTGGAAGGCATTTGGTTCTTTAGTGAAAGAAGATAAAAAAAATGATGAAGAGGTAATTAATTAAGAGTTCCTTGAGTACCTCATTTTAAATTACTAGCATCCTGATATATACAACTCACCTATACTTTGTTATAGTGTGTGGTAGGTATTCAGAAATCAGAGATCACAAACAGCTCACTGAACAAAACTGAAAACCAATGGATGGTTCAAGCAAATAAGACATTTTCAGGTTGATTTTTCCTCTCAGGAACCTGTTAAGTAAAGTCTGCCTCTCAAATTTTATCTTCCTTGATTCCCTGTTGATACTATCTGAAGCAAAGGAAATTATGTCTTCAGATGAGTTTCCTCACATGAGAAATTTCCAGAGCAAGTATGCATGTTCCTTCTCTATGGAACAGTGACAAAAGTTTATATTAAGAATACAAAATGGAGCAAATATTCAGAAATGTATTAAGTTGACATACAAATAATAAAAGAGTTTAAAGTTCTTACCATCTTCAATTAATAAGCTATAGTGTTTGATGTTTTAAAATACCATTCTGTCATTATAACCTACTATTGAATTGCCTTCTGCTGCCAAATACTTCCACACTTTTTTCATATAGATATAATAAATAGCACTAGGCAGTACTTCTGTTGTACACCCTGTGTACAAGAGAAATATTATTAAGATGTAGTTCTTAGTAGGAAACGTATGAAAACATGCTTCTCCATTTCTTAAGAAATTACTAGAAAAAGCACAGACTGCACAGTGAAAGTCTATCTCTAATACAAAACTATGAATATCTTACTCAGATTTATGTTCTTGTTCTGAGATTCTTCTAGAAATGTATGATACACAGATTTTTTTTTTCAAAAAGTCTTCATGTTAAAAACAAAGTTAAGTATAGATTCCTAAGTTTTTTAATGTGCCATAAATTTAAAAGCTGTATGTTCTTATGGGTATGCTGTCTTTACGTTAGGTTAGTAGGACAGGTGTTACATCAATGCTTCCAAAGGCAATTTCTAAGCTATAAACAAACACTTCTCTCTATAAATACATGTGTATACAAAACCAACCATGATTTATGATTGCAGGTGCTGCTTAACAACATTTTACGTTGAAGTGGAATACAAAGTAAGCTCTACCTTTCACCCTATTTTAGTGATATTTGCCCTTTATGAAACATGCCAGCCTGATGTAATATCTTTATCAAGAGAAAAAGTATGAAGGTAGTACAGGCTGTGAATACAGGGGAACAAATATAGCTATTCAAGATTCATTTAAGGCTAAATTAGAACCCCTTCTGCAGTTAATCAATAGCTTCAAAGAGACTCCAACAAAGCTTGCCAACTGTGCTGGTGATAGTTTTAGCTTTTAACATTGATATACAAACATAAACCTAAATCAATAAGCAATTCATAAAGCCACTAAAAAGTAATGAACTACAGACTCTACTAAGTAGATCTTGAAATACTAGCTTGAAATATTATCAGACTAGGAGGCTACAAAGTTGTCAGGTATCTGCCCTCTGGGTGTTTTTTTCACCATTCAGTAGTCTTGTGTAGCTATTGAGTTTGTTTTAACTGTTCAAGTTAGATCCTCTATTTGGCCAGAAAACAGACTTCTTTATTTTATTGGTGGGGTGTTTTTTTGAGTTTTTTGTTTTGTTTTGGTTTTTTTTAATTATGAACCTCTAGTCCTATTATTTTTAAAATAAGATGAAAAACGAGGTTTGGGGAGTGTGTGCTGTGCATGGGAGAAGGAAAGGAGAAGGCAACATTTAATTTCAAAGCTGAAGGTGCAATTTCTGTTTACTTTTGCTTAGGACTTTTAAATGATGGCTTTTGTAATTCCTTTCAAATTGACACTCTACAAAGACAACTTCTGTGATGAACAGTCTTCAACAGGCAGAGCTAGAGACCAAAGTATGGGGAAAACCAGCTTTAGGTGAGGTACGGGTTAGATAGTTAAACGAACCAGCAGAAAGTAACTCCAGCCCATTGCAGACTATAATATTTGTTAAAAACATGTTCAAAATTAAGGTCTGCTTCTCTCCTGCTGTGCAGGGAGAAACCCAACAGGTCAGCTGCATGCAGTTCCTACAGGTCATTTTTCATACAGTCCCTTTAACAAAGGAAATCCAGAATTGTTATCATAAGGAGCTGAAGAATGCAGTAAAAACAGTGACATTAACTGCAAAGGTTAATTAAACATTTCTGTAACAGTAAAAGGAGTTCAAACAAAGTGCTTATCTAGTTCTTACCATCTATACACAAATATATTTTGTGCTATAAATGCTCCACACAATCACAGCTGGTCAGGGAACATTCCACATTAATGTAGAAGGTATTTTTATTACAAGTGAATGAGCATGACTATTGAGTTCTGTGAGATTCCCAAAACTAACTGTGAGTTAATGAAAGGACTTAAATTTAATAAAAAGAACTATTTATAATTATTATTACAAGTAAATAGTACTTTTCTGTCTGGTTGCAAAG
>WBNH01008011.1:21438-58881 GCA_013401255.1 Urocolius indicus | reverse complement strand
TATAGACAGTTGGACTACATGATTGTTGTAGGTCTCTTACAGCTCTATTCTATTCTATTCTATTCTATTCTATTCTATTCTATTCATCCTATCATGTGTTACTAATAAGGGCATAAACACATATGTATGGGATCTTCACAAACAGCATTTTAGTTTTATTGCTCTTGACTGTTCCCAGTGCATATCTGGCCTACTAAACATGATGATGCTTCTGTCTGGAATACAGAAATCAAAACGAAAGAAAAGTAAGGTTTAGAACTATTAACAAGCAACACATGTTGCAGATGGATAGCACAGTTCAGCTATAAACACTGTCACGTTTATGAATGGCAAGAATTAACCAAAGCCAATCGAAAACAGAAAAACACCATGAAATGAAAATAATGGGTACCATTCAGACACAGCTGAAAAGACCAGTCACCCCTTAATACAAACAAATGTTGGCTCATCTATCTCCGTCTATCTGCACAGCTTTCTTCTACAGTAATATATCCATTTCTTTTCTCCCTGTTTGTATAATAAAGTCGGGCTGCAAAAGGAAAAGTCACTCTTTGTATTAGGAATAGGAAGGCAACCTACTTCTCATCATTTCCTCAGATATTGATCTCATTTAATTAATTATAGGACAGAACAACTGGCATTACAGCTCATATTTCTGAAAACCTATGTAAATCTAAGATTTTCAGAGACTTTAAGTGTTTCTGGCTAGTTCTCTCCTGAGGAATGATGTTTTAGCAAGACATCTTCACAGATGATGCTGAGGTGAAACATTTGTTTAAGAAGCACAGACAAAGGTACTTTAGCAGAGTTTCTGAGCAAATGCTCCCCTGGAAGTGAGGAAGTTTGAGCAAGACATATCATCATAAAAAGGTTTGAGTGGGAAAGGACCTTCAAAGGTCATCTTTTCTACTAGCTCTGCAATGAGCAGGAACATTTTCAAATAGATCAGGTTTCTCACAGTCTCATCCAACCTGGTGGTCCCTGCAACTCACAGAAACTCACTGAAAAACATGTCAGTAAGGAGAGATGCTGTTTCCTGGTGTATTTGTGTCTTGAGACTGTTTCCCTGACGTCTTGTAAGTGTTCCATTTATTTAGCCAAGAAGAGTCAATGAAAACCCTTCCCCTCTTCACAGATGTCAACTGAATCTGTAGGGACTGGACAGCATCTCCAGTTCATCAAAATATAATCTTACCTAAAAAGATTATACAGTAGATTCTTCTGCTTTTATTTCAGCAAGCCAAATGCCTGTACACAGGGTAGAAGAATTTAATGATGTAATTATTTAGTCTTCAAAGGCCATAGTTATTTTTAAAAGGCATTTTTGTGATATGTGTTTCTTTAAAAATACACTTGATTGAAAATATATGCATCTTCTGAGAAAATAAATTAATGTAGTGACAGTAAACCTGAGCTTTACCAGATATCTTATAATAATAGACTCAGCCATTCTAAATGTTTCTTGCTGTGTTTCAACAAGCTGAAAAGTCATATTTCCAGACTCACTGTCATTATCTAAGCATACCTTTATGTGTTGATATGCTACTTCATCCTCTCCCTCAGTATTTATTATACATCAATCAGTTTGATTGCATTATATGCAGAATAGAAAGAAAGATTCACAAATATTCAAACAGTTGCTTAATATATAAAACACTGCACATTGGGAGAGGTATTTGTATGATTTTCTCAGAATGCCATGGTTCTTTCAATTATAGCTCTTATGAATTTATATGTCTCATTATAAAGTCATTCTGATGGAGTTTGGGGATTAAGAACTGTAGTCATTAGCTGTTTCTTCAGAGGAGAACAACTGTGACCTAAAATATGCAAGTAGTAAATAATAATTTCATTTTTAATATATATTCAATGTTTTATTTACAAGCAGTGCTTCCACTTATCTATTAACCAGTCTCCTTGAATCTGACCATTTTCAAAAGACTGACCTAATCCTGATTGTCTAACTTTGAATAAATCATGACGTGATCCTGGGAACTTGGCAAATACATCAATGATTTTACATCTGGCATCACACACTAGCTTCATGTTGAGGGAATGAAAAAAATTTCAATTTCTTTACCTTGCCTCATTAGTCATCATGTGGCAATGCATGCATTACCAAGTGCATGCAGTCTGCAGCTCCCATGACAGTTAGAAATCCAACAATCTCCTAAAATTCATGAATTACTTGCTGCAATGTTGATTATCTTGTGCAAAAGCTAATAAGAGTATTAGCTCTGCTGAAAGGTATATTTATAAATCAACATATGCACCATCAGTGAGAATATTAACTTACAGTATGTTAGAAGAACCTGTTGAAGAAGCAATTAATGAATAGATAACCTTCAAGTGTTACAAGAACTCTGTCAACCCTAAAATCATTGCACAGAAAGGCAACAACACTCTTTTTGCCAAGTCTGCATCCACAGATGTTTTTCAATTAGCTGTCAGAAAATGCTTCATGCTCAAGTCATCTGAGTCAGATGGATTTGATGACATTTTCTTTAACCTCATCAAAATGCCTTTTTATTTTAATTAGTGACCTAGGGTCTTGGGTTACTGAAAAGTTAAATGTTCAGTTTCAAGCTGCAAGGCAAATGGGTTATAATGGATTGATATTAGTGCTGCATAGTTAGTGCTGCATAGTCAACTGAAAATTTCCTACCTGTACAGCTACTTTTTTATCCACTGTTTAAGTCAGAGGATTTGTAAGCATAAGTGAGTGTCATCATTTTCTGCTGCTGAAGCCTGAATGCTGTTTTCCCACATCACTTCGCTTGTTTTATTTGAAAACCAACTGCATAAAATGGATCATTCCAGTCCATGAGTTAGTAAAACTCATATTTAAAAAACAGCAGTGGTTTTCCACATATTTCAATGTTTTTATTTTTCACAGGCTTTTATGTAATAAATCATGTTGTTTCTTGAAAACTAATTATAGACAAAATCCCATGATCGCTGAAATCAATCAATATCTTTGTGTGCATTACCACAAGCTGTAACTTTTATGGACATCGTGTTAGTTCCAGTGAGAAGTACATTTTACCAATTACTGTAAAAATTAGTTGAAATAAATTCATCAATTCATGTACCATTTTGTAATAACAATTAAAAAATTTATCACTTCAGGTTCAGCAAAACATCCTCATCTATGCTCATTATTCTTATTTACTCTTTTTAATTACTGAATTTATCACATAATAATATTGACAAAGCTTTGCTGTTGAGCTTCAACTGTTAATGTAGTAGCTTCTGCTTTTCATTGTGTAAGCAAGCACTTTCCGGACAAGTAGGTGCAAGGCACACTCAAGGTGTAGCTCCTACAAATTTGTGTATGTGACTCAACCATGCTTGCCTGTCTCTTGCCGCAAGTCTCATAGCATCTACCAAAATAAAATATAAAAGAGGATAAGAATGTGCTTTAACATGCATATAAATAATTGTTTGAGATTGGAGTGGAGGGGCAGGTTTTTGTGGAGGTGGTGTTTTATTTTGAGGTTTTTGGGTTTTTTTGCATTATTCACTGAAGTCCAGCTACAAAAAAAACAAGCAGACAAAATGTCCAGTCCTAAGAGAGATCGTAGTGCAATGAACCTCCATTACACTCTGCTAATTTGAGTCTTCTAGAGTCACAGCCCAATATATTTCAGCTCATAATTCATGAATAAGATGTATTAAACTTCTGTTGAAGGCAGATGAGTGGGGAAGGGGGACAGGAGAGGATGTTTTCCAAGGCTCTTGGGAGTGTTGTGCTGAAATTCTGCAATATCAAAATTTGAGACAATTTCTCTTCTCTCTTGTTCTTCACCCCCTCTGGTTTCTGCCAATTCACCTCTGCCAGAGATTCTTTATCACTGCAGCTAATAAAATACTTGAGAAGTGTCACACTGTAACCTTCAGTAAAATAAACTACAATGAACAGACTATCAAATATCCTCCTATCACTCATTTCCCGTCTCTCTCTTCTAGGCTGGACAACCAAACAAACCACAAAACACTCTAGCTGTAGTCATCACTTAAAAGTAAACGTGTCAAACACTGCATTAGGTGTTTACATTTAGTAACTTTAGGATTCAGATTCAAAATGTCTATTTTTCTTATGAATATAATTGTAATTCCTTAGTTCAACCAATTGAAAATTTTAAATATTTTTTTAAAAATCCCAAAAACATCTCAAATCACTACAGTATTGTGAAACTGCAAGGTTTCTCCTCAAAATTAAATAATATGTGCTTGTAAATATATTTTTAAGTATGCTTAACTTTTCTTATCACTTATCACAAACACTTTAGGGCCCTTCTAGCTGATAATAAGGAAAAGACATGAACTTTCCTCATGATGCCTATGACATGTTACTAAAGTATCTTGTCAATTTTGAGAGTGTTTTTATTCCAAAATCAAAGAACAGGTTGCCTAATTCCTTTGTTCTTCCTTCTAAAAGGAGTTGTACTGATGGTTTACAGGGATTTTCGCAAGATAGCTGCTCTTTATTAATGCCAGATCTAAATCTATCTGTGCTTTCAGTAGTAATTTCAAGTTAAAGAAAGAAATACTCAGTATGATAAGTGGCAATAACCACTATCGGTAATAAGGGAAAAGAGTGATTTATAAACCCTACTTTTAATATTCTTGTGGCACTTAATTCAGCCATCAGTATTCAAATCCAGCTGATATCTGTGGGAGCTCAGAGTGCTCAGTAACTTGCATAAGTACTCAATAAATTGCTAGATTGAGCCCTAATCCTGCAGTCAATGTTATGGTTAAGGGAAAACCTAATTATAGTGAGGGGTTTTTTTTGTTTTATTTTTCATGTTTATTTACTGCAAGAGTTCAAAGCAAGATCACATCATTGATCTCAAACTATAATATGACCAGTAGGAACTATAAGCTTCTTTGCAGGTCTGATCTACTGAAAGCCTTTTATGAATTACAAGTCAAGAAAACACATCCAAGGGATTAAAAAGGAAGGAAAAAAATTATGATGTTATCAAAAAAATAAAACTGCATGATTGTGATCAATGAGCTCAGTGCTGTCTCTTGGACACTAGTTGAATGCTGGAATGTCATTCACAAATGGCAGCTGAATTACACGATGCACAGGACTGACTCTGTGTCTGTGCCAGATTATACTGTGTCATGCAGATACAACCCACAATCTTTGTTGTGTGTGAGCCGCAAGTTTTCCATCTGGTCTCACACACAGTCCCATCAGACTGAGTCAGGAGCTGTGCAAAGCCTGTCTTAGCTGGAAGTTGTTTTTTGCAACAGTAAAAATAATAACCACCACTAAAAGAAGTTTCAGTGGAATATGAAGCAACTTGTTATGGTACAGCTTGAGTTTCAAAGAACATGAACATCAGCTAGCTTGTCTGAGCTAACAGAAGCTCACATTTACTTTAAGAAATTAACTACACAGCTTAAGAGTTGAAGAACTATTTTCCATAGAAGTAGCAGAAGTTACATATGAAATAATTTTGTTTGATTTGAAAACATTAACAAATAAATTGAGGGCTTGATCCAGTTACATTCCTAATCATATGAATGGTATCACTGAAATCAAAACTGGAAAACACTATAGAGACAACTATAATGATAGTAGTTCTGCTTCGCACTGACTTACTTAGCAGCAGTATAAAATTCTCTTACTAAAACTACTATCAGTGGTTTCTTTTCAAAACTTGAGAGAACAAGTCTTTGGGGAAAAAGTAGTTCAAAACAATTATAGATTTTAAAAACATTTCATTTTTTTATCTTCTTGATAACCAGTCCAACTGCTTACATGAGCTCAGCAGCTGTTTGTTGGGGCTTTTTCAATTTTCTGCACACAGCTATGCTTTTATTCTTCTATACTTTTCCAAATTTTAATGGCATAAATCAAAGTTGAACTAGTAACCTAGTCATCTTAAAGTATAAAATATTTTTCCTTTGCAATCTCCGAAGAATTACAGTTGAGAAAACTAAATTAAATATTAAAAAAGTAAACTTGAGAAATTAAACGTAAAAGCAAAAATAACCAGACAAATTCTACCGCTATTTAGCATCAACTCAGAGGAGAAAACTTTCTCTTGAAGTGAGAAAAACATCACCACTTATAAACAAACACCACAGGATTTAACAAATTAATCTATTTGTTTGTTTTTTTAAGTTTCTCTTTTTCTATGGAACCAAACACGTGCTATATGCATCATGATCAGCCTAAAGCATAGTGATAACTGGTGCATAGTGCTAACTGGAGTGAACCTTTTAAAGGCAAAGGGAAGTTATCAATGTCCAGTGCTGTCCACTGACATCCTACACACACAGGGCTGCGAAAAAGCACCCTAAGAAAAATGGAAAGCCAAGATATTCCCAGTTCACAGGAGGCAGCTTACATTTTTTGTAAGCATGATTTGTCTACAGCATTTGTGAGAGCTTCAAGAATCAAAAAGTGAATTAAATATGAAAAAGTGTATTATCAACCGGCAGAGATGGCCACCATCTTTACTACCAGATATTTTGCAACGCTACAAAGCATGAGAGTTACTGCTATGAAACAGGCTGCAATGTTTGAAAACAAATCCCTTTACAGACTTTAATCTGAGGAAAAAATATTCAAGGTCTGTCGCCAGTGGTAAGAGATAATCTTGTAGGGTAGCAAGAAGTGCCTGAACTGTAGATAAAAGACCGAACTCCTACCGCGAAACATTATACAAACACTGAAGATGCTGGAAAGACGCCAGAGCTCCCTGGTGATGCAGGCTGGAGACACAAGGTAAGCAGCCACTATCCTGCCGAGCAGCAAGAGAAAACAGTCACAGAATTCGATCAAGCACAGCTACAGTAAGTGGCAGTGGGGACCTTTCATCTTCAGAGCTGTCAGAACACACGGCCTTTTGCAGAGAGCCTTTGCCTTCATGGTGAACTGTCCTTTGTTTACCAAGATTGACGACGACTTAGACAGGGACAAAATACAGAAATAACAGGACAATTACTTTTTTATAAATCATCCAATTTAATAGTAGTGCTTAGCCCATCCAAAATAATCCCACAGCCAAAGCTGACACCCTATCTCCATTAACTTTCTCAAGAGCTATGTACCGTAATTTTTAGAAAAAATGAGGAGGTGTAATAAGTAACCCAGTTAGAGAGCTATGCTGCATTGAGAAGCCATTTATCGCTGTCTAATGCAGGTGAGAGAAGAAAAAATTACAAAGTACATAAAATAAGTTTGCAGATAAGCAAATTCATAGGTAGTATAAAATGATCAGAAAATGGAAGCAAGTGATAAAAAAATTGTTCTCATAACACTTTGTTTGCTGGCTGTTTAGAAGATGTTCTGCACATGTAAACTTGTGCTAGGCAATGTCCCAGGGAAAAAAAAAAAGCATAAAGAAGTTGTACCCTCTGGAAATCTTGGCAGATTGGTAGTATTCAGATTGCATGTTCCAAATGAATCTAAAAGTGATTTTTACAAGAAAGTAGTGTCGATATAAAGCTCAAGTTTAGGGATGTGATGCCGTTGGCAGTAGGTAGGTATGGATAGGTGGAGATGCTCATTACATTTATCTTCCTAGAAACCAAATCTATGTTGATATGTTTCATATCTGGTTAAAAAAAAAGAAAATCATGCATGCCGACACATGCTTTCATTTTCAATTTTAGTGTTTATAAAGGCCATGCACTAAAATCGCTAACTGCATATATTTTCATTATTCTATTTTTTTATTTACTGTGCCAGTAGTAATCAACAGTGCCTACAGCTCCAGTGAGTGTTTCAGTTCTGTCAGAAACAGCATACTGAAGCAAAAGATGCAATATTAAAATATGCATGATATATATGTACGAACATGATACAGAAAAGTTTTTATGTGAATTTTTAAGTCACATTCATGTACGATACTGTAAAATCCATTTAGACTCAACCACTTCATTGTTTCAGGTCATTGTGGGGTTGCTGTTGAAATCTATTAACTCCTCTTGAGCACAAACAGCCATTCTCTGGGCAGTTATCCTTTCTTAAGCTCAAAGGGACTTCTGACTGTTTAGTTCCCATGGAAAATATTGAAAGAAAAAAATTTGCAGAGAAAAATCATAGTCTGTCACAACACTTAATAATAGGTACAAATGGAGTAATTTTAAATAGTTTGCATTAACTTGATGGGATAAATATTCTAAGGTACTCAAGACCCTTAGGGAGAAGTGTCACAGGGATAAGTTATAGTGTGAAATTGCTATTTGAGTGCTGAATACCAATTATTTGTGATTTACTGTAATTTACTTTTAAACCCAGGAGCTTACCCAAAAGTAGTTGGTGTGTGTTTTAAATGATGCATCAAAAACTAGAGATATGAAATATCCAGCAACAGCAACAGAAAGAAAAACACCCTCAATGTTCTAGTTACTTCCGACTGTGACAGGGAAAAAAAAAAAAAAAAAAAGGGAAAATGTGAGGAGTGAGGCACTGGCAGTGACATGTATGTAGACTGTCCTACCTCCAGGAAGGTGCACTGCTGCAAACTAAGGCAATTATACAACCTATTCTTTGAGCAAGTTTACTCTTCTTCCATCCAGTCATACTTACTACACTGTTGTTACACACAGTTGAGAAGCTGAGCTTTATCCTTTTTAATGAGCTTCTAAATGGAGATGGTAGGAAAACAGAGTTTCTGTTCTGGGGAACATGGTTGTGCTTGGACCTCTTCAAGTCATCACATCTTGGCATTTTAATACCTTTCTTTTGCCAGGAAAAAAATTTTCCTCTTCTTCCAACCAATTTCTTGATCAGGGAACTTCAGCATAGCCATTTTGCCCAGTCTCTTGGAAAGCAGACATTAGCCTAAAGTGGGAGTCAGTGTACCCAGCTTCAACCACATTGTTTAATTATGCAGACCAAATTTGCTGTCATGGGCACCCAAAATCAACAGTGGTGAGAGGCGGGTACAAACATGAAGCCACGTACTGCAGCTCTTGATCTTAAGAGGTAACAAAAAGATGTCTTTCTCCACTAATTATAAAGGCAAGTCAATAGCTTGGCTGTTAGTCACCTGATCTGTAGTTGGTTAACTGAGGTGAAGTTAGGTGAGATAAATTCAAAGCACAAACACGTGTTTCCATGGTGGAGGCAAAACAATCCAGCTTTCAGAAAGCAGGATATTACTGATTTAGAATAGACGTTCCTATTGTATAATAGCCTATGTATGACAAATTTTTCCTTCAAGAGCTGATGCTTGAAGATTTTAATATTAAATCCACACTGTATTCCAAATGGAAGGTTCTAACCATGAAAAGTCAAAATGTGTTCTGTCTCTGTGTTGTAAGAAATCACCTCCTTGATCAGGCAAAGGATTGAAGAGTATTGTAGAAACAACAGTGAGAAATCTGCAGAGCTCTGCTGCCCAAAATCCAGTAATGGAACAAGTTTTCAACAACTGCCACCACATATCCTTTCAGCAGCACCATTAACTCTTCAGGGAACATGTCGATGATGCTCTTAGTGATGTGGTCTAGTTTTAGATAATCATGTGAGAAGCAGGTAGTTGGACCCAATAGGCCATATAATTCCCCTCCAACTTGAGAGATTCTGTTGTTCCTACAATGGACATTTGCAGGATGGATCTGGTAATGTGTTTTGCACATGCAGATCAAAGGCTATAATGCTATTAATTCCCATTTTACAAGCTTTCCTTCTGTCAAATACACTTTTAAGTCCAGAAAGAGTTATCTCTTCATAACTCTCTACACTTCTGGATTTTTTGTAACCAGTGAACTAAACAGTATTTTCTCAGATGTTCTTTGCCTGTATTAAAAAATAGGTACTTGTAGAAGTTACCTATCACAGATCTTATGAGAAGCATCTTTTACCTGATTCATACTGTCAGAAGTACAAATCACTAGCATACCTATTTATAACACCCACAATAGTCATACAGAAGACCCTGAGTGTCTCACAAAACCTTGCTTCTGTACCTCATCACTATGTGTCTGAGTCTTCTTTTATTTTACAACACCACTTTTATGACAAATCACATAAAAATAAATGTCCTGTGAACTGATTTTAAATAGCCAGTGCTGGAAACTACAGTGATTTTGAATTAAGAACTTTGCTTTAACAAGGTCAAAGAGCTTCATTTTACATTTTTAAATCAATGTTAAATTTGAACTGCTAGACATGAACCAAAGTGATTTGAAAAGGACCTCAGGACCGGATGATTCAAGTTGAACCAAGCTGTCAATCTGCTGCTGTGGCAAATGAGACCATGTGCTAGTCTGGAGGTGGAGGAATGGGTTGGTCAGTCTATAACTGACTTTGGCATCTCCAAATACAAGATATGCAATCATATATTAGAGAAAATCTGGAGGGGGGGGGGACACTGAGGCTGAAGGAAAATGACCATGAGTGAAGGCTGAAGGAATGGAATTGTCTAGCCTGGAGAAGAAAAGGCTTCAGGGATGTCCAACTGCAAGTTTCCACAAGCAAAGGTGGAGTTATGGTGATAATGGATCGTTTTCAGAATGGTACAGAAAAAAAAAAAAAAAGTCAACAGCCAAAAGTTACAACAGAAGGAATTCAAGTTGTATGTAGGGAAAAAACCTTTTCTTGTGAGTGGTGTAGCACTGCAACAAGTTTTCCTGGCTGGCTGCAGTGTCTTAATCCCTAGACACATTCAAAAATGCACAAAGCCCTGGACCACTTGATCTACTGCCAAAGCAGAAAAGGAGATTGGACTCCAAGCTGAATTTTTTAATTATTGTTTCTTTCATTTGTCTTTATTTCATGAAGTTAGCACTTTGTCGTACCTACAGTCAGTTCTGTTTCAACTATTTTTCCATTGCTAAGTAGTTGTTTCTAAAATGCAAGATGCGTTCCTGTGTTCCACAGACTTTGCTTCCCATCTGGTTTCAACAGACCATGTCATTAGTATTTCCTCACCTTTTGGAATGAGGGACACAAAATTCAGGTTGTGAGAGGAAAAATCTCCTTCCTTAACACACAATCTTGCCAATAACAGAGGGCTCTCTACACTCTCAACTCACAAAAAAGCCTTGTCTGGAGGAGCAGGTAGTATTGATTGAGTTTTACAGCTGCCAATGACAAAGTGTTCTACTCAATGTTATTCCCAGGCTACGTGACATTCAATAGCATCCAAGACAAGATTTTAGAATATTTTTCTGCGTAATTTTGCATGATTTTAATAGAAGTAGTAGAATAGGACAGATTTGGTAGAGCATTTCTAACTTGTCCTGCAATAGCCTGAGAGATGAGAATATAATCCTCTTCACTAGATTCATTATGAAATGTCAATATACTTAACATACATATTAAAGATTCATAAATTTCCCTAGTTATTTTTGCCTCTTAAGATGGAAATGAGTAATTTTTTATTTAACCCTTTTGATTCAACCAATAGGTCAAAAGCTCTCCTATTCCACAATTTCTTTAAAATTTTCTATCATAGATATTAACAAATACATTTATATCTATACAAATGGCAACTGACACCCATACATGCATACTTTTAAGAAATAAACTGTTGTTCAATATTTTAAAAACTCAATTACCTCTGAAAAAAAAGAACCTAAAGCATTTTTTTAAAACATATGCCTCACAATTTCAATTTTTTTTCCTTTTTTTTCACCATCATTTAAAAGAACATTTTCATTTCAAAGAATGAAATTTAGCTGTGATAAATTTCTTTCACGGAAATAAAAGTTATTCTTAGTATTATGTTGGACTCTAATACTGTCTCATATTCACAATACAGAGATTTTTCTGCACATTTTTCTGTGCACAAATGTATGTACATAAAATCACTTAACATTTCACTTCTGATGTAGTGGTGTGTTTTCAATATCCTTCTGAAATATTAAACTTATTTTTTTAAAAAACCCAAATGATACACAAATCCTTGATCACTCAGTTTCATGGACGTTAACTTTTTTCTTGTTTGGATTTCTGTTGGATCCATTTTATCTAAAGGGAACAGTATGAGACCATAAACTTCTGGGCAGCAGTGAGTTCTCTCTCCTTTTAATCATTGTAACTGCTATTGTTATGAAATGTTTTATGCTACAGCTCTTATCACAGTGACATAATTCCTTATCTCTCTGCCACATAACTTGCATTTTTCTTTCACATGTTGAAAAGAATCTCAAAATTTGTTCTCTTGTTGATTTCTCATTTCTTTTCCAGAAACTTTTATATGGCAAATGATTTTATAATACTTGCTCTAGAAAAGATTGTCAGTATAGTGTAGACATCTCACATTTTTATGTTTCCTTTTCTCCCTTACACTGCAATCGTATCACACAGCTCTACAGAAAGGTATTATCTAGGTCTGCTTATGACTTTATCCATCAATAGATGCATATGTTTTATTAAATACAGCATTATTTAACTCTCTTGCCCATGCTGAAAACTGTTATTCTAATCTGACAGTTATTTCAAATTTGAAAGGGAAGGGAAGGGAAGGGAAGAGGAAGGGAAGGGAAGGGAAGGGAAGGGAAGGGAAGGGAAGGGAAGGGAAGGGAAGGGAAGGGAAGGGAAGGGAAGGGAAGAGAAGGGAAGGGAAGGGAAGGGAAGGGAAGGGAAGGGAAGGGAAGAGAAGGGAAGGGAAGGGAAGGGAAGGGAAAACATGCCCTTATTAAAAAGAAATTATTTACCAAACATGCATGGACAGAGGAAGGGAAAAACAGCTGTAGATTTAATAGTCACACCTCAAGCATCAATTCACATAACTATTGCTCAAGAAAGCATGTGCCCATGAACGTCATATTTAATCGAAATCCTCCTAAAGCATAAGTCATCCAACGATAGGACAATGGGTGACAGGTACAAGCTGGAACATAAGGGATTTAAACATAAGGAAAATCTTCTTCACTGTGAGGGTGATGGATCACTGGAACAGGTTGCCTACATGGGTTATGATGTCTTCTTCTCTGCAGACATGCAAAACCCACCTGGACAAGTTCCTAACTAACCTGCTCTAGATGGTCATGCTCTGGCAGTGGGGTTGGACTATGTGATCTTTCCAGATCCCTTACAAGCCTTAAGATTCTGTGATTCTGTGACTCTGTGAACCTTCCTCAGAAGGAAAAGAAATGCAAGGTATGGATATTCCAGGAACTTACACAAAGCCTTTGGAGCTAATCTTGTTTTGTTTTCTTTAAGGCTTTGTCCATGCTCCACACTAGTACTTTAACAATGTATCAGTTTTTTACTCTTCCTTGACTGATTGTATCTCAAGACTCAACACATCCAATATCCAACTCTGCTCTCATTTTTTTTTTTTTGTAGAAGAAGCTGCAAGTGTCAGCTACTTCGCTTCCGGGTCCTTTTCTGTTTCACTGCTCCTTTTGAAAAACAAACAGCAACTTTATGAGACATCCTAGCTATTTTCTCCTCCTTTGTATGCTCTTCTACTTTGCCTGGCATATTCCTATGGATTTGACCTTTGCAATCTAGCATGACACAGTCTTACTTTCCTTTCAAATGTAGTTTACTTTTATTCTTATGAATATGTTATTCTTATGAAAGTCCAGCAATTCATTCACAATTTATTCTCTATAATTTCCACTCCTCCCACAAATTCTAGTTAGGAATTTAGGAATCTATTTTTAGGATTTTTTTCTTAATATTCTTTCTTTTTTTTTTTCTTGGCTATGTGATTCTAATTACAGATATGTTGAAGAAAAGGATGACTTAAAAATTGCCTTTACAGCTTTACATATGTTGCAAATGCCATAAAAGCTTTTCCTTTGTGAGTGAGGTCTACACCAGAATTCAGAAGAACTGTGTTGTAGGCAGTTCTACCATTTCAAAATTGCTCTGGCATCTTAAGTTAGGTCTATTAACTGGCCTACTTTCTGTTACTTAAATGTATGCTGCTAAGAAAACAGAGATTGTCTGCCTAGTACTTTTCAAAAAATTAAATACCTTTGCTGACAATCTTTGGTAACACCAGTTAGTTTCATATAGAAATCTTCTGCTGTAGTATTAATTAAGTGACCTTAATTAGCACTTCTTTGGAGTTTTCACTTTCTCTACAATTTCTATCTCAGTTCTCTGATAAGAATCCAACTGATATACCATTTCATGAAAACTATGAAGATTGTTAGACACTAGTATTAGTATTAGAGAAAAAAGGTTGATGAGAACAGAGATTTATGTTTCTCCACAAGGCAAAACAATTAATTGACAATGGATGATTAATTTGATTGTTCCAGACTCCCCAGGGGATACCACATTGAAATTTAAGCCATTTTAGAGGGGATCAGCCTTAAATATATACTACCATACTCACGTTAGTTATGGAATATTATTGCACTGAAAGCATATTTTGTAACACAATAAGTATATTTTTATTCTCAACAAAGAGGCTGCATTTTAAGTTGCAGTGTTAAGAAAAAACCCTACACATTCCAATACTTCAATGAGTTGGTGATAGAAGTTGGACAATCAGTAATTGTCTTTGAACTTCAACTAGATACACAGCAATGTAACTATGCAGTCAACAGGCAGAGAAATGCTCATTTTAAAATCATAGATATTGCAAAATAATTTATAACACAATATTGTAAAGACAAAAAACATTTTTAATAAGACTAATTCTTAGGTCAATATACTGCTATACTTAAATTCTGCTTGCACCATACTCAAGCTTTTAAATGCCACACATCTGAAAGGTTAGTTTCGACTCAGTAAAAAAAAAAAAAAAAAATTAGACTGGTAATGTCACAATGAGTACCAAATTTTTATAAAGCTTAATAGAAATTAACCACCTCATAGCAGGCTTCTTCAGGAGCAACTGCCTTGGCATGTTTGTCAACTCTGACCTGCAGCATATGGTATAGGGTTTTTTGGTTTTTTGCTTTAAGGGTTTGAACAGGACCTATCTCAGAGACACAGGAGGCATGACTGTCACACAGTTGGCTAGTGCATTCCCACATCCCCTCAAATCTTTAAGCCGAGAATAAAGTATTTGCTGAATTTGTAAATAATTTAAAACTTTGGCTCTTTGTCTAGTCCTGTGGGGAACAGTACATGTGTGTGTCTGGTATCAATATGACGTACTGTGTTCTACATAAAAGAAACTAGGAGTCTTACTCGTAGCAATTTGGATGCCCTTTGCTGAACCTTCGCTGGTGGCACAGATGGTTCCTGAATACCAATGCCCACTGCACACTTTGTTGTTGGTGAAGAATGACATACCTGTCTCTGTAATCAAATGGATGAAGGGACTGTGATCAGCTGGTACTGCAGTTGTGGAGAAAGAGGTAGGGGAGGGAAAAAAAGCTCTTTTATGCAAGCTTGTTGCATCCCATTTGGATCCAGATTTCAGTACAGGAGTGACTCTATATCACAGTCTGTGCACAAGCAAACTGTGTAAATTGCAGGTTATATTTTGAAACTTCTGCTGTTCTGACACAAGGAGTGGTGGCTGGAAAGAAGGAAAAAGTCATGTACATAAATGCAGCATGACACATAGTCTCTTCCGCCTGCTCATGTCAGAAACTATTCTTGTTCCCAATCTAAATCAATGATCCTTTTATCCATATATGTACTACCTCTACAGTCCCTGGAAGTGGGAATCAGATCTCCTTCCCTACATTATTGGTTTGTACTAGTTCCTCTGGCCCAACAAATCTTGAATTATTTCATACATATGTGAAAAAAAGGGAGCAAAAACCAACCCCATCTCACAGTAACGGGTAGATAGAGCCTTATTCTTGCCAAGGGGAGAGCTGCAAGTTTTAGCATCTTAAGGTGAGGAGGGAGTGCAGTGAAGCCAAGTGGCGTGTGCTGTAAAAAGGCAATTAAAGAAGTGGAAAAACTGCTCCTGGTGACTAGATACAAAGACTGAGCTCTGCTGTGCTTCCAAAACACTTATACAAGATCCAAAACACACGTACGATGTTTAAAAATATATTTTAATATTCATGCTCCGTCTAAAATCATACACTATGTTGATCCTTTCTTGCCAACTTTCTTCAGGCAACTCAAAATTTTAAAGGTTCTGAGACCTTCCTTGGAAACTGATCTGTTCTTCTGGACTCAACAAAGCATCCCTCTCACCATCCTGTAGCAGGTTTACAGAAGTTAGGCACTGCAGCTCTCACTGCTGGGACATCACAGTACATTGTTTGGATTTGGTCCAGTAACAACATATGGGAAGATGAAGAGTGACAGCAGATGTATGATGGGCAGAGAGGCAGACTATAGTGCTGAGACAGTAGAAAAGGGAAAACAGAAAGACAAAAGTAAAGGTAATTAAAATACAGAAATACAGTGATAGCAAAGGAGAAAAGCCACACAGAACATCCTGCACCAGGAATAAACAAAGGAGAAAAGTTAAATAAAAAATTAAAACAGAAAATGTTACTATAGCAGGAAAGATACATAGAGTCGGAGATGTATCCCAGGGGACAATCTAGACAGAAGATATTATGTCCAAAAAAAAAAAAAAACAGTGAAGAAAAATCATGTCAGCATTCATTAAAGGGAAAATCAGACTGACAAGTGAATGAATTATTAAACTTTGTTAGCAGTAAAATAAAAATAACACACACGTCAAGACACGTATCCTTCTTCCATTTCCATGTCTAGACCAAGACTTGTAGCCCTAAGCTGTATACGTAGTGCATATATAGAGCTCATCCTCTGATGAGCTTTTGGTTTAATTACCATGAAGGAAGCATAACTTGACAAAAAGAGAACTGTGGTTAGCAATAAAACAGGATCTGTTTTACTGCCTTCTGCTGTAGCATACACATACACTTCTATCACTGCCAATATGCATATTTAATGCTATTGCTACAGACTGTCTTGAAGCTTCAGTCCCTCACTGAGGTATTTCTGCCTTCTGAGCATGTATAAACTCATCAGTTAGATGCAGCTCTTGCTCAGCAAGGTCTTTCTGCTGGAAAAGAACATTTTGTTTCTTTCCACCTGAAAGCTACCTCACTGCACTTCCTTTTCATGTATTGCAATAACTCAAAAGCAGCATTTTAAAATTTTTTGAGGTGAAGACACAACTTGTCTATGCAGGTGATGCCCAAAATCTTAAGTGGCCAAATAGAAACCTGATATTGTAATTCCTCTTATGCTTCGACTCCTACAACACTGTCTAACTTAGCACAATATCTGTGGTACCTTTTACTTTTTATCTTTTAAAAAGCTTGGTTTATTGGGTTTTCCTTGCAAAATGGAGGATATTGGTTCAAACTCTGACCAAAGACCTTCTTGAAATACACTCTATATCTTTTTATTTTACTTAGCTCACAGATGATAACTTCTGTTAAAAACATTGTCCTTTCTTGAACTTCAATGATGATAAAAAATTATCTCTATTCAATAGATCTTGATACTTAAGTTGACATCTAGATAATAAATTATGGAGCTACTCCAGTACAAGTACTTGAACTTCAAAAGAAGAGTTATCTTTGCAACACAAATGTGCCATAAACAGTTGTAGCAAATCAAAAATGACAAGGGAACTTTCTCAGAAAGTGTTTGCTTAGCAAAGCAATCATCAACCTGCATCTCTACCTTGCAGGAGATGAGTTTCAGGGATTGCCCTCAGATTAGGCTCAATAACAATACTGCTTGAAAGCACATGTCAACTAAAGTAACTACAATAGGCATGGTATCTGGAACTATAACCAAACAAATGCTCACAAAACATGAATGGTAACTAAGTGTACAATAATCGCTATGACATACCAGAGGTAGCTAATGGAACAGATGACAATTGCATGTGTAGGAATGAATATGAAATACTTGAATCCTAACTGAATGATTCATGCTTCAAATTTACTGTTGTTGATACATAAATAGCAGCACTATTATCACACATTTTTCCCTGGTCACATTTTCCAAAGGATTCACATATACTTACCCAACTCCTACTGACTATACATGCAAAACATAGGTGTACAAAGGCTTCACATATGTTAAATATACATACCTATAAACTTGGGTACCTGGATAGAAATATCTCACTCTTTCCTTCACACTAGTACAAACTGAGTTGCTACTGAGGCATTAACTTTTTTGGGCAGAGCATTCAAAAACCCATACCATCAATTTCAGAGTGAGCTATAACATTAGTTTTAAATAAGCAGAACACCTATTTCCTTAATTGTAGCAAAAATACAGATGCAATGTGTAGTAAAGACCTACTCCAATACATAAATCTGTTAAAAATTGAGACTTACTTGGGTCCATTTATACTATATGATCAAAAGTAACCCTTACAACCAATTGAGGGAAAACCTTGATTGTTCAAGGCAGAAGCTAGTTTGCTTGGTGTAGTATTTTTCCTCTTTTGATACTCATAAGCCCATTCTGGAAAAAAATAGACAATTATTCCAGACTATCACAATAGGGATTAGTACACAATAAAATGATGCAAGTAATACTTCTTGAAACACTTGGCTGAGGATTCAGCAAAAGGAAAGAGGACTGGCCAAATGGAGTGGATAAGGAATGTCCAAAGACACACCATTTGCACAGTAGGAGAGAAATCACTTCTTGAAATGGTTACAGAAAGACCATGCAGAAAACTAAGACCCTGGAGAGGATAAGAAATATTTTTAGCCTTTGTAGTTACTAATTCTAAACAATGCAATGTAGAAGGACAAACAGTTTACCTGAAACCCTGCCAGCATCAGGCTAAAAGGTCAGCTAAAAATTACTGTATACTTCAGGTTTTGATGCAATGTTGAACTATTTGCCCAAAATCCAGGCGTTTGCTTTCTGCTTTATACTGTGGCTTTACAAATACATAAAGTTTTTACTTTAATTATAGGTCCCACAACACGTATTTGCATTTGTATTTCTATTGTGGGTTCCATGCAAGGGACGCGGTGTACTTTACAAACATATGTTTCAATACAGCCATAGTTTTCACCACCAACAGCATTTAGAGCTCATAAAAAGAAACAGATGAGAAGCACTAAAAAGAATGTTTGACATCTTATCCGAGGCTTTTGTTGTTCCTACCATGACAAGTGTATTGTTGACCATCAGTGTGATGACCTAGAAAAATCTATGAAGTTTTGTAGTGAGCAAATTTCTTGCACGTTTCACATATCTAGACAGCTAGAAAAACTGGTAAAATTTGGGAGTTTTAACAGTGGGCTCCTGTTTTGTATTCATTTTGTATTCACCTCAATGTCTCACTAAGAAATTTACCTTAGGTGCTTTGAGGTGTCCTCAAAGGCAACCATCTATTTTTATTAACAACAGAACTTAAAAGTTTAACTTTATTCTCTAAATCATATTTATATCAAATGCCTCTAAAGAACTGAGTATCAATGTGACAAAGCTCCTGGAGCATCTAATAAATAGAATAAATCCAAGTAGCTCAGAAAGGACAAGTTTGCCTTTTGCTCCTTATTGTGTTTCTGCAGGCAAATTGGACAAAGTGTGCTTTGGAAAAATAGTGTGGTAGAGGGGGATATTTCATGGACTATGACAATACAAAGAATAGTTTATGAGGCCACCTGATAAGGCTAGGGAAGATGATGAGGCCTTCTACAGGCAGTTGACAGCAGCATTAAAATCACAGGCCCTGGTTCTCATGAGGATTTCAACTACCAGACATCTATTGGAAGGCCTACACAGCTAACCACCTGTAGTCCAGAAGGTTCCTTCAGTGCATGGATGGTAACTTTCTGATGCAAATGGTGGATGTGCCAAATAGGACAAGAGCACTACTGGATCTCCTACTCATGAACAAGTAGGGTCTGGTTGAAGCAGTAAAGGTTGAAGGCAGCCTTGGCTGCAGCAATCATGAGATGGTGGTGTTCAGGATCTTGTACGGTAGGAACAATATCAAGCAGGATCACAACCCTGGACTTTAGCAGGGGCAACTTTGGCCTTTTCAAGCAATTGCTAGGGTGTGTCTCATGGGACCAGGTGTTAGAGAATAAAGAGGCCCAAGATAGTTGGTCTCTATTCAAGGATCATTGTTTCCAAGCTCAGGATCAAAGCATCCCAGTGGGTAGAAAATCAAAAAAGAGAGCCAGGCGATCCACATGATTAAACAGGGAACTGTTGTGCAAACTCAAGTAGAAGAAGGGAGTATGTAGATCATGGAAGGATGCTACTCTCCATCATGTTCAGTAAGTCATGGAGAACAGGAGAGATGTCTGAAGACTGTAGGGAAGTAAATGTCACTACAGTCTTCAAGAAGGATAAGAAGATGGAGATGGCTAACTACAGACTAATCAGCCTCACCTCCATCGCTGGAAAGTTTATGGAACAACTTGTCCTGTGTGCTGTCTTCAGGCATTTAAAGGACAGAAGGTCATTGGGAGCAGTTAACATGGTTTTACCAAGGGAAAAAAATCACTCCATGTACCAGTACAGGCTGGGGAATGAACTCTTAGTAGTGCAGGGGAAAAGAACCTGGGGGTCCTGGTGGACAGCAGGATGGCCATGACCCAACAATGTAGCCTCATGGCCAAGAAGGCCAATGGCATCCTGGAGTGTATTAGAAGTGTAGTGAATAGGTCATGAGAGGTTCTCCTTCTCTACTCTGCCCTAAGGAGACCGTATTTGCAATATTATGTCCAGCTCTGGGCCCCTCAGTTCAAGTACAAGAATCTACTGGAGAGAGTTCAGCACAGGACCACAAAGATGATGGAGTGGAGCATCTCCCTTATGATGAAAGGCTGAAGGAGCTGGGGCTCTTTACCTGGGAGAAGAGGAGACTGAAGGGTGGGTTTATTAATGTTTAGAAAAACATAAAGGGTGGTTGTCAGGAGGATGGAGCCAGATTGTTCTTGGTGATTTCCAATGATAGGACAAGGGGCAATGGGTATAAGCTGGAACAGAAGAGGTTCCAAAGAAATACAAGGACAAATTTCTTCACTGTACTAAGGAGCACTGGAACAGGCTGCCCAGATAGGTTGCAGAGTTTGTTTCTCTGGAAGCATTAAAGACCCATGTGGATGAGTTCCTGTGTGACCTACTCTAGGTCATCCTGCTTTGGTGGGGGGGTGGACTAGCTGATCTTTAGAGGTCCCTTCCAGCCCTTGAAATGCTGTGATTCTGTGATTCTGTGACCTACGATTAAGGTTACTGTTTCAGGTTTCATTGGAAAATCAGATTTCCATAACACCACATAATACTGTATACTTGGCTATTTTGGAAAGCAAAGCAATAGTAGATTCTCTGTTCTTTGCAGACTTTAATCTATAAGTTTTTTAATGATTTCTTATCTTAAAAACAGAACGCAATTGTTATCAATTAAATTATTATATCAGTCATTCTAAACCTGCTATGATCTCTTTATTGATTCTCTGCAGCAGATAATTTTGTCACCCAGAGTAGAAACAATTTCTGGATAAAACTCTTCCTTGAACAAGAGTGGCACTGAAAAAGTCTTTCACTATACCACCTGTTATCCAATGATTTTTTTCTTTCCATCTCAGGCTGTAAGTATCATACATCATCAAGTGTATAAACTCCCTCTTCCCAACTAGCTCCAGGCTACGGTCCTTTCCTGTAAGGACAGCAGTGCTTCCTCAGATAGACGGTGTATTGGATTTGAGGTGGTGGTGATTTTCCACAGCAGCCCTTGTAGCGCTATGCCTTCTGTTAGCAGCTAAAAGCATGTATTGATAGCACATCAATGTTTTAGCTACTGTTCTCATAGCATCAAGGCTGACCTCCAGCATTTCCTCCCCCACCTTCACCACTATCTGTGGGTGGGCTGGGTCTTGGAAGGGGCCATAGCCAGGACAGCTGACCAAGGCTGACCAAGAAGATATTTCATATCATGTGATGTCAATTCAGCAATATAAACTCGGGGAGAGGAGGAGGAAGGAGGAGGCATGATTCATTTGGCCTTCCAAAGCAACAGTTACATGTACGGAAGTCCTGCTTTTTGGGAAGTGGCCAGACATTGCTGCCGATGAGAAGTAGAGAGTAACAGCATTATTCACTTTGTTTCGCTTCTCACGTGCACGGCTTTTGCTATTTCCTTATTAAACTGCTTTTATCTCAATCCAGAATACTCTCATTTTCTCTTCTTCCTGGCTTGCTGAGGAGGGGGGTGATAGAGCGGTGGCAGGCATCTGGCCAGGGTCAAACCAGCACAGACAGTTTCAATACAATTCCTGTTTGAGTTTTTCAGTCCACATCCATGTTTTCTAATCCCTAAAAGAATGACAGAATCAGAAAGGTTCTTCTAGTCATGAGAATTGGGCTGGGACACTGCATCTTCCCACACTAAAGTTTTGCAGTCTCTTTAAAAATTCAATTTTTGTGGCATCCTTGCTTAGGTGACAATCCCATAGTCACCAGTAATATAAATGGGCACATGACATTATGAGAGAATGAACAAACTTTTTCCTCCAATGGAAATTTGTATGAAGTTAGCTTGCAAATGGCAAGCAAGGTCTTACACATTTTGTACAAAGTGTGTCTGCTGGCATTAGCGCTCCTACAAATGCTCTACCAGCTGGCTGGTGGTGGCTGAGCCAGTTCATCTGCTGAGCAGCAGCATGGCCTCTAGCTATCAAAGATTACAGCAGCATGCTATTTTCACTCTCCAGCCTGATGCTAATCAGGATGAAAAAGGGTGCTGATTTAGGCCTTGGTGTGCTGGAAAAGATATCACCATAGACCTACAATACTAAGCCATGAGGTGGTATATGTTTATCCTTTTATTAAGGGACAACAGATAAATTAACATATTAAAGCTTTATGCCTTACATATACTGCAACACACACTGATGGACGAATTATCTTTAGCATAACATGTCACTTAGGCATCTGCTTCAAGATTTATATAATGTGCAACAGAAAGTTTACTTTGTTCTATTTACTCTGACATTTTAATCTTTTATTCCTTCCTCTAGTGGCTCATTACTATTACTTGCTTGTCCTGGGACAGCATCTGGAAATAGAAATAAAGAGCTTAACTCTCAAACCTGACAGAGCAGGTACTCGGAACCATTCCTGGTTTTGGCCAGGACATATTCCGGGTAAGAACTCAAGTGCAAATGTATTCAAAAGAATTTAAAAAAAAAATGTGAAAAGACCATAGCAATCAAAGCCCCTCAGCATTTTCTAAAAGTAAAAAAGATAGGCACTCAAAAATGTTCCATCAGGCAATTTAAGGAAGTTTTACATAAGGGTAAATAAGATCCAAAACGCCCTACTGCAGACAAGTTCTGAGGTGCAAATCAAACTTGCCAGCTGCCATGGTGAAGAAGGCAGAGCTGTATGAAATCTGTCTGGCAGAGGCCATCCTGGCAATGGTCTCATACCTAACTGCCACCAGTTTCACCTGCTCAGCCAAGTTGGCTGCCTTGAAGGTGCCACTCTTGGAAGTTACAAGAACTGACCTTTCTGTAAAACACAAAGTGGCAGAAGGTTAGGCTTTAAAACAGTGATGCTTGCAACACTCAGAGAAACACATACACCGCCTTTAACATCCTCTTTATTGCTAGAATGATACGGTGTAAGAGGAAATTCATGTTAGAGAAGAGGGGAGCACATTTTCTGACAGTGTTGTGCAATAGGAAGAAATATTCTTAAAATAATTTTTAAGAAGAAGCAGGAAGAGGCATGTTTCAAAATGTTTCAGTGTATTGGTGCTGAACAATTAGAGATCAAGATATGTACTTTTAAAGGACTTTATTTAATAATAGTATCCAGACATGGTGGATTCTTTTTTTACTGTACAGACTGAAGCAACACAGATGACAGTCTAAAGAACAAAAAAAAAAAAAGAAAAAACTGTAGCAAATGATGCTTAAAGTTCCAAACTGTGGACCACAGTTGAAATAAAGGTGAGTGTTTGCATGAAGGAAAAGATGGCAGATGGCAACTTCAATGTCAGTGCTGGGAGAGAACATTCCAATACAAACAGTATCACAAGCGAAAGCCAGTGGACATGGCATCAGCACAAGAGGAAGTGACTTTTGGGATAGTTAAGGCTTTTTTTTTTCAATTGCTTTGATTCATTTCAGGTAGCTCATGCCTGCCTCCCACATTCAAGATGCCCCATCAATGGCAGCTCTAGTGCTGCATCTCTGGACAAAGCCTCTCAAAATGATGTGCTTTGCTGCCAGCTGATGCAATGTAAGGTCTCTGTGTACATTGACTCTATACACCATGCAAACTTTATGTTCATACTATCCAAACACAGATACATGTCATGGGTCAGCCATAGGGAACTAAAAAACATATAAATTATACTTTAAACTTGTCATCTTGAAAAGGGTGTTGACCTTTCTTTATCTTCCCATTGTTAGGATGCTTATCTTGTTGTTAGATCAGAGATCATGTCAAATTTCCGTCCAAAAGCTTGTGTTCATAGAAGTGGAAACAACTTCTTTTTTTTTTTTGGTTGAAATGAACATCTTTTCCTGTCCCTGCCTAAAACACCCTTTCATAAAATCTGATGAGGATGCTGATCCAAACATGTTCCCAAAGGATTTTCACAGAATCACAGAATGGTAGGAGTTGGAAGAGACCTGTAGAGATCATCCAGTCCAACCTCCTGCTAAATCAGGTTCACCTCTATTAGGCTGCACAGGAACATGTCCAGGTGGTTTTGGAAACCTTCAGAAAAAGACACTTCACAACCTCTCCGGACAGTCTGTTCCAGGGCTCCCTCACCCTCATAGCAAAGAAGTTTCTCTTAGCAACATATGGAATAAATAAGGTGGACTTGCTAATGATTGCTTTTAATAAGCTGTAGAAACACCACAAATATCACACAAGAGTGTCACTTACTTCTGCAGAATGAAACTGAAATCTCACAGTAAGCCATTTATGTACACTGAAACTTATGACTACTACTGGTATATGAAACTGAATTACAAAGCAAAACACTCAAATATATCAATGAGATTAACAAAAAAAAAAACTATTATTAGCACTTTAGTGTAGCAGACAGGACAGAAATTGAACATGCTGAAGGAGAAATACAAGGCAAGTTTCAGGAATACTGTATTGTACATACTCTCATATGAAAAGTAATTTGAAGAGCACTTCGAGATCTCAAGTATCTTCTTACATGTTATGATCACCATAATGTTCTTTTTGCCCTTATGTTACACTTATAGAGAACTGCAACCACTCAATGCTGCAAAGCACTTTGCATTTTGATTACTACCGAGGTGGATAGGACTTTTAGCCAGCTGTATACTTATTGTATTAAACCCTCTGTATTTGTATATGGTATTATATATATTATTAGAGCGTTTCCTAAGTACACTTAGCATTGTTTATAGAGCTGATGACTTTATGCTTTCTTTCTGACATAATATGACTACCAGCACACAAAATGTAAATAATCCAGAATCGCTCTTTCTGAAACACACACAAGCAGCCACCAGATGGCAATGAAACTCAAGTAATGAGCGAAGTTCTGGCATTACACAACGTTCAAAATCACTTTTAATTGTTGCCTTCTTACAGCTAGTGGACATGCAGAAAAAAATCCACTAATCCACTCCTATCATTATAGTGCAATTCACAGTTCATAAACATGTGAAATAAAGCTGGCAGTATTTACATATTACACCAATATGAGTGAGCTAAGAGAAACAGTAGTTTAATGGCATACTTGAGAAAAATGCAGCCTAGAAATACTGAATATTTGTCATAGCTCCCTTGAATTTCCATTAAAATTTTTCACACTATTGACAGTTCTCATCATGTTCTCATTCTTTTTCTTCTTATTTATTAATCTACTTAGTATTTACTATTATTTTTAAGCTAATTATGCCACTCACTAGGGTTGAGTTCACTACCCATTTACATATTTATTTTTCCACTGTTTTTTAAATTTTAGATTCAATGTAAGTGCTAACATTGAGGTATATGGTGCACACTATTATCTGGTTTAGCTGGTCTCCTTTATTAAAAAGAAATTCAAAATTCTAGTATATATTAGATGACATAAGAGTATTTTTTTTCTCCTTTTAAAAGGCAATTGCTTTTTCATCTATTAATTGTCATACTATCAAACAAGCCTCGTATTGGTTAATTAATGGTTTTACACCTATTCTTGGTACATATAGTATCACATACATCAGAAATTTACTTCAGTTTAAAAAAACAAAAAAACGCATCTACATTAAAAACCTTGCACTGGTAGAGGAGAAAAGCTCCAGGACTTTCTCATATTCACTCAGTTAAGCAAAAATTGCTAACTAGGTTTTATTTTCAAACACAACTACACACAGTCATGCATTAAACCAAAACAGCTGTGGTGACTGTCAATGAACAGCTCTGCAACTGATAGATGACATATATGAACTTTGCCAATGTATACCAGCCAAAGAACTTGCACTGGAACTTCTTGTTCTTCAGCAACTTTTCCAAATAATATTTCTTATGCACTTTATCACTCAGGGTTGGTTTCACAACAATTACATTGTTTGCTGGGAAACACATTAGGCTGAACTACCAAACTACATATTACATTAATCAAGCCTGTTCACTTTTCCAATGCTCCATTAATTTGGGCCACTTGGATCTTCCAGTCAGCTAATTCCTCATCTCCTCAAATAACAGCAGAATGCTGAGGAGATTTTGCTCCTTCTCTAGTTTGATTTGAGAATCTTTATGATCCTCCGTTTCCTCAGCAAGAAAATGGAACTTTCTCTCTTTACAGCCCTTCCTGAGGATCACTGCTGAGGTTACTGCAAAAACTAATTTGTTAAACGACCTTACTGAAGCCACACAAAGCTCACTGACAAACCCAGGAGAGAAATGTGGGCTTAAAGGTCTCAGAGCTGTTTGGTCCTAATGAATGAAAACATGACAGAAACATTCCTCATGTTTTCCATAATTTAGTTGCTAAACGTTACCCTTCCCTTTACTGAAGCATTTTATAAGGTCCTTAATGTCCCCTTAATCAGTTCCTACTTCACACTACTGTGCTGCTTTCTTTGTGTGACTCTTTACCCAAAAGACATGAACAGCAGTTTCAAAGATAAAAACTACTGACAACTCCATATGTTATACAGTTGCAAGCTCCTTCCTTGACTGATTTATCTAAGTAGAGAAGTTGCAAAAATGTTTAAGCTGTTGTTGAAGGATAAATCAACACCTCTATCAGAGAAGCATTGCATCTTTTGGGACTCCGTCTGTGCACCAGTCACAATCAATCCAAGAAATATGTCTGTGTGTCCCTTTTGCAGAGCACAGGGAATTTTGCTTGGTCAAGTTCTCAGCAAGGACTATGGGTGATTAAAAGTTAACGTGTATTTTTCTTCTTTGGTGGCTATTATTAACATTGCCCCAAGTTGGGAGGAAAGCCAGTGAGTACAGATCTGTGAGTTAGATTTAGCCACACGGGTGTCAGAAAGTCAGAGTAACACTATGCTACACCTGACGGTCCTCTTAAGTTGTTTCAAGCGGAAAGCATGTAAATTTCTGTCCTCAGTGTGAAGGTGAATTTAAGCATCCCCAATAAGCCAATGAAATAACAATTAAGTCTCAGCAGAGCATTATCTTCAAACCTGCACAGCTAACTTTTTTCTCAATACAACTGTCCTCATTTTCCAAAAACTTCAGTGTAAAAACAGTCTTAAGCTCCATCTGAACGTATGAATGCCATCACAAGTTTTGTCATCTAATATTTCACTTCTTTGTAATTTCCATGTTCTATACTGATTTCAGTGGAAAATATGCAACTACAGCTGGAAGAAAGGTTTAACCTCTTCCAGCAAGAGGAAAGCCTGAAGCATTTCTTCCATTAATTAGAAAACGTGTCATCATCACAAAAAAAAAAAAAGGGAGTGAAGGAGAAAACAGTGATGCTACGAGTTTCAGTGAGTTCATCTAGATCACTGTTGTGTAGATCATCTTGAGTCATTTAATGAAAATATTTTTCAGCCTAAAAAAAAAAAATCCCCAAATTATCACTCATTTTCATACTTCACCCTGTATTGTTGTGAAAAAACATGAATCACTGCAAGTGAGCAAGAAACTCACAGTCCAGTAAAATGAAGAACACCGTTGCCAAAGTTGGTGGTTTCTGGAAAAACAGAGAGAAACTCTATATGTTTCACTTCAAAGCCTAACTCTAGAATTTAATCCAGGCATTTCTGCTAGGTCCAAACACAGTAGGTATGGCAAATTAAAAATCTGAGAGTCATAAGCAATGTTGTGCTGAATCCACAGCTATCTGTGGATAGATCAAATATATCCTGAGGACATAGATAAGTCTTATCTCACTGATGGCCGCATGGCTGCTGAAATTGGGTGGGAGGGAAATGAATCTGCTTGGTTGTGATCCACAGCCTGGACAGAGGTTACAAAATAGGTTACAAAACAAAAAAAAACAAACAAACAAAACAAGCAACAACCAAAAAAAGTGCAGTCTGGCATGTCAGGCTTTGCACACAATGTACCACACAAATGGAACGCTACAGATTTTCCTGCACTAATTACTTTCAGTGTAATTGTACTTGTCCGTCTAGACCCTCTCCTACTTTTATGTAGACTATTGATTAAACATCACCCCTCAAAAAAAAATAAAAATCAACAAAGAAAAACAAAAACTACAAAAACTCTAAAAGGGCTATAAAAACTCCAAAAGAACCATAAAGTCTAGTCCACTGTTTTTAAATTCAAAGTACCTAAGAGGAACTCAGCAAAAATACTGTCAGCTACAACAGCCTGTATACATATAGACTTTCAGCTACAATATGCAAGAGTGCCTGAACCTCAGGAGCATGCAGCACAGTGTCAGGGACTGCTTTCCACAGGAAAACACAGCATGAGGAAGAGCTGCCATCTACCAGATGGCTACGACAAACAGCACAGAGGAGTAGCCTCACCTCACAAATTGTCCCTAACAAATTTGGCATCATGTGCCCATGGACATACATGTCATATGAGTAGAATGTGCTCACAGAATAACTGTGATACGTTTTCAGATTGTTTTCTTTAGCATTGCTAGCCAATAAATGCTGACTTTCTGGGTCCTGATCAGCTGGAACAAGAGGAAGATCAAGCTACTCAACTCTGGCAAAAATGAGCCGTGCAAAACCATCTAATAATCCTTTGAGGTGCCTCTGAAACTGAGCGTCTCAAAGGACAGACAGGAATCAGGCAGAGATTTTACCACAGTCTCAGTTCTGCCTAAGCTCCATTTCAGACACCTAACTCCTTTCTTTCCCTCAAACCTGGCCCACAGTGTGGAACATAAGATACACCACGGAGCCAACTGTGAGACATATCTCCTGCTGATTTTTAAAGCATTCCTACCTATAGATTTCTCTCCCATAATGTCCTCTTCACTCTTTCCCAGCTCATAAGCCCTTCACTGTCACCACTTTACTAACACTAAAAGTCACTAAAAACCCTTAAAACAGCCATGCTCAGTAGACCATCCTGCACCTCTACATTCCTGCACTGTCCTTTCCTGTCTGAGCATCTTCACATCCTAAGGTTCCAGCCCAAAGTCACAGCCATCACCTCCTTAATATTTCTGTTTCAACATGGACATAGAGGCTGACTTGCAGCACTGAACTCCCTGAGTGTACCTTGGAAGCTCTCCCCACCAAGCTGCTGAGACAAAAAGGGGTGCACAGCATTCATGTCTTCACTTTTTAACAGCACCCACCAGCAAAAAGGGGTGAGGCATCACTTCCACATCACTTAAGGGATCAGAAGCATGGCTTCCCCAGTAGTGATATTCATTGCTCTTGTTGCTGAAATGCTTATCTTGCTATTAAAGGCGAGTTGGATGGGCTTATTAGTTTATCTTGGAAAGCTGAAGTAAAATAGATGGTCTGAAACAGAACTCAGCTTGCCTCAGGGTAGCCTCCTTTGTAAAAATACTGCCTAACTAAAGGTTTGAAAATAAGATAAGGGAGAAGAGGCATGTTGAAAGCTGGTCTGTTCTTTTTCCAGACTATGAATTGGTCTAATAAAATATATTATTTCTCCTACAATCCTTACTTATCAAAAAGCAAATCAACTTGTTTCTGGAGATAAAATTACAGTATATAACTTTCCATTTTGAAACACAAAGATGATGGGAGTTCCTCAATGAACCAAAAGAAAAAGGAATCGAAAAATTCTTAGTTTTCTTACAAAGATCTAGTCTAAATATTTTTTTAATCTTTCTTCTGCTTTTGCTGGGTGTTGGGAAGGATCCTGTGACAAAAAAAAAAAAAAAATACAAATAAAAAAGCCCAGGGACATTCTGTAGCCATATCTATTACAAGATTTCTCTGCAAACTGCTAGCGAGAAGATGAGATAAACATAGAAAGAGAGAATGCAAAAGTAGAATTACTAACAAAACAGTGGAAAATGGCCCTTACTACCACTGTGACCCAAGTGTGAAGCCAAGTCCCACTTTCTCAGTCAGCATATGGTCAAATCTTACCAGAAAAGACACATAATGCATTTTGCCTCCTCAGCACCCAGTGTGGTCCATGGATGTCTTTTTTTTTTTTGTAGCTTAATCACTCCTGGGTCATTTGGATTTCATAATCCTGCCTTTTGTCATATCCTTGCCAAATAATTTCTAGAAAGGTGTCGGGAAAAGAAAACAAAAAACCACTGAGGAACAGCAGCTAATGCACATTTTTCAAGAAACACATCTTCATATGTTTTTAATACATAACCATGAGCCTGACCCAGAGGCAGAGGCTCTGTAGCTATGCCACAGACCACAAAGAGAGGGTTTCAACATGACCGTGAGCCTATGTAAAGACAAAATAAGCATAGTGCAAAGTCTGAACTCCAAGCTCTGATGAACCAGCAGGTATCTTAAAGAACATCTTAAGGAGAGCCCTGCCGAAACATTGAATGGCTCTGAATAGACCCAGATTGCTTCAGGCATGCTCTTCAGCTTAGTCACAGTGCCAGCACTTTTGGCAGGAGATAGTGGACTTGGCAGAAGCCAACCAATGAAGCAGAGGCAAGGCAAGAAGGGGGAAACTCCTAAGTGGAAACAGGGAGCAATAACAGGGACAACCAAACCAGTGCAGAACATGGCCACATCCCTTCTAAACTATGTTTAGTGTTCTAGCTCTGGCCTAGATTGTCTGTACATTGTCATCTCAGCAGCTGGTATTTCAAGCCAGTGTTTATACTACTTATTGCAACTGCAAGCTTGTCCTTCAGTTGTGTTTTCCAGGACAGATTAGATTAAATATGTGTTTAACTGTTTGTTTCCTGAGTTTAACAGCACCAGCAATTACTTTCTCAAACCAAAACTTGAAAATATTCCATTTAACATGATTAATGCATAACTCAAGTTCTGTTTTTAATAGCAAATACACTTCAGAACTCAAGTTGCAGTAAATCATGGCTTAGTAAATCTTTGGAAGTAAAATAAAACCCATGCAAACAACTAACAAGAAAGTTTCTATTTGAATACTTTCCTTATAGTAACTCTCTTCTGAAAATGAAGTGATCAGAAATACAGCTCTTTGTTGTGCACGTTCCTTCTTGCTAATAAACACTATTCTGCCATGACACAGATATCACTAGGCAAAGCTGCTTCCTAGCTTCTGATGCCTTCAAATGTAAGGAATATCATAGAATCATAGAATGGCAGGGGTTGGAAGGGACTTCTAGAGATCATCTAGTCCAATCCCCCTGCAGAAGCAGGTCCACCTTAGATCAGGTCATACAGGAACCTGTCCAGGTGAGTCTCACAAATTCCAACTGTCTTTACATTGTGGAGGATAGCATTCTCCATTATAAAATCAAACCCAAAATATGCCTACTCAGTAAAATTTTCTCTTTACCACAGCACTGATAGCTAAGCTTCCATTCCAGTTCAGAGAGTACCAGAAGGAAGGCCTATAAACATCCCTCTGCATCTAGGAGTTTTGGAAGCAGGTCCACAAGAGCTGCATTCCAATGTTCCATCTTATCATAACGTGACCAATCTCATATTTCCACACCTTGATGTTAAAATATTTCACAAATATAGCCTCATAACAAGTTTAAGGAGGTGAAATTTTGTTTCTGTTATTTCTGTTACTGGAATAAGGATCAGATTCAACAAAACATGACCAGAAAAGAGTCTGTCAAGGAAACTTTCTAAGAACATTTCACATTTTCCACTCATTCACTGCATGAAATACAGAAGCGATTCTGGAGCATATACTTTCCAGGATTCTCCCTTTGAAATGAACACCTTAACTACTAGACAACATGTAATGTCTGCTTTGACACGTTCTTTAGATCATTTTCTGCTGCATAGTGAAAGAGTTTCCAAAGGAGAGAGAAATACTGTCTCCATTCCAAAGCAGATAATCTATCTGTATTGTCTCTAAGGAGATGGGAGAAGAATCTTGATCTTCCAGTTAATGCTTGTTTATTGATAAGTGAGTCAGGAGAGCAAGTTTTTCTAGCTATGCTTTTAGAAAAACTGACAACTGTTTTCAAGATCATTGTGCAACACATCTATCCTTGCAGATTTATCAAGTGCATGATAGGATATCAGATTAGGAAAAGACAATAAAGAGACTGAAGCAGAATAATTCTCAACCTCTGGATTTTGAGTGGTCTTCAGCATGAAGATACTGTTCAGTCACATCGAGGCTGTGACAGCGCTGGCTATGTACAACAGTGCAAATCTAGGCACCAAACAAAATTCAAATAAAAATAAAACAACAAAAATCCACAAAAAAACCCCAAACCAAACAAAAAAATCTCCAAGGCTGGGTGAAAGCTCAAGAATGTTTAGAATATTGATTTAGAATATTGATTTTGGGCTTGGTTACCTAAATTCTGCCCATTTCTACATCTAAACTCTTCTATTGGATTTCAGCCTGCACCACAATATGCAAGATATAGGATTATGTCTAGGCTGCCTTAAACCCTCCAGTTAAAATCTGAACCATGTGGACCTCTCAGAAGCAGAGCAGAGCATAATGACACCTTGCATCATCAATACTTGATTACTTAAATTCAAATTAATCAGTGCTAATTTTCAAGAGTTTCCAGGGAAGAGTCTCAAGCAATGATCTCTCTCCCTCCCTCTCTCCTTCTATTATTCTCCACAATTTTGTAATTTGCCAGTTTCAGGAAATGGTTTGCTAGGTCAGGTCTAATCCTTGTCTATTTCAGAGGCTATGGATGGAATAGACGTCGGATGGAATATTGCCATCCTCCTTGGAGTTACTATCTCCAGTAATAGAACATCACTATGGTTTTCATCAGTTAAAAACAAACAAACAAAAAACCACCCAAAAGATTTTTACTCTTTTTTTTTAAAAACTTTATTGAGACTTCTATGTGGAGTCTACCACATGCAAGGCCTGAGAAAAGTTATTGGAGGCTCCTGACAAATAATAAGTGTGTACTCTCTCTACAGTCTTGATCTAGATGACGATAATCTTTGCTAAATACCTCTTTTGAGTCATACATCATAGCATTTTCTACATTCAAATAAAATCTGAATTACATTTTTTAAATAATATTTTATTTTTGACACAATTCTTCAGCAATGAACATCAAAGTTTGAAGGAACGCAGAGTCAAAAGTCTGATAAATGGCAGCGCAGGCAGTTCACGTCGTTTGCCACAAGATGGCACAAAACATACAAATTAAAAGGATGAAAATAAAATTCCTAGCATGCTACGAGAAATCGGGGGCGGGGGGGATGTGGCGGGAGGCGAGAAGAAACTGCAGAGCCTAAATGTATCTGTAACCTTTGGTAGGGTGTGGGAAATGAACGAATTCATACACAGACAACATAATTCTTCAGAAACAGAGAATGGTAGGGGCTGGAAGAGAATTTTAGAGACCATCTAGTCCAACCACCCTGCTCAAGCAGGTCCACCTAAATCAGTTCACATAGTCTTGCCCCAGAATCAATCCCTGTGGAACTCCACTGGCCACAGACTTCTAACTTGACTTGGTGCCACTGATCACCACCCTCTGGGCTCTGTCATTCAGGCAGTTCTCTGTCCACTTTACTGTCCACACATCCAAGCCACACTGCCTGAGCTTTCTGGTGAAGATGTAATGGAAGACAGTGTCAAAATGTGGATCTAAAGTTTGCTATTCCTAATACACAGTTAACCAAATCATGTCAGCCTGTTTACTGCTCTGGGTTTAAATTATATATAATGATATATAACCGTGCGGTGGTCTGTAAAGTGTCTACTAGAGATAAGCTTCTTACCTTGTCTGAATGTGAGAATACAGCCAGAGTCATATCAAAATGTTGTGATAAACAATCTTGTGATCAAAATCCATGATAGCAAGCATGACAGGATGCAGGATGGTCCATTCTCCTTATCCAAATGAAACAAAGGTAAAAGACTGAAGGAAGGAGAATTGTGTTTTAGAGACCAGATTACAGAGATGAATTTTAAAAAAAGGGAATAAAAAAGACAGAGGGAAGTTTTCTGATTGAGGCACTAGTCTATATTTCAATCAAGCAGATTATTTGGGTCCATATATGTCTATGGCACAGAGTGAACACAAAATTGACTTTTTTTTTAATAAGCTTTAACAGGAATTCAGAATTAGTCTTGAAAACTGGGTCAACTTTCATGTAAATCAGCACATTTGATCACTCAGGATATTTTGTAATCAACTCAGAACAACAGCATAGGAATGTATGGAAATTAGAGAGTTTCAAAGACTGTGGGATTTCGTATTGCATCGCTATCCAGACGTCCCACTAATTTCAGCAGACTCCATTCTATGTGTTTGGGACAATATCCAGGAAGGCTTGACCATGGCTGCAGTCCTCAAAGGCTGCTCTAAGATGCAGCTCTCTCACTGTTGCAGGAAAAAAATAGATTTATCAACGGTGTTCTCAACATGTCCAGTATTCTCCCCCAGACAGCAATCCAAGCATGTCCAGTATTCTCCCCCAGACAGCAATCCAAGCATGGGAAAGAGCTGTCTGCTATTCAAGTATAACACAGGGTCAAGACTTAGAACTGCACAAAAATTGACAAAACCTAAAGTCCTAGAAGATGACCCACAAGCTGACAAATTGTGTGATCTTCCTAACTGCCTACTCACACGAACTGCTTGGCACACATCCGGCATCCTGTCAGCAGCTGTGGCATTCTCAGGCTGAGTTTCTGGAAACGGACTGTCAAAAGACAGGAATCCTCATGAGAGGGGAGGGAAGTTAGGGCTGCAAAGTCTGCAGATAATGTACTGAGGAGGGTTTACAGCATCTTA
Source organism: Urocolius indicus (assembly GCA_013401255.1). Lineage (NCBI taxonomy): Eukaryota > Metazoa > Chordata > Aves > Coliiformes > Coliidae > Urocolius > Urocolius indicus. The sequence goes on along the minus strand of WBNH01008011.1, from coordinate 23,749 downwards.
GCAAAGCTTCTCCAACAAGCCTGGAATTGTCAAACACAACCAGTATACCAAACACATTATCACAAAATAAATGATTGCGCACCATACCCCAGTGATGTGGGGAAGTCCCTTTCCTTATTTATCTAGACACAAAAAGCCATCACATGAACATCCACTGGGCTAGCACGATTTTTTTTCCCAGCTTCCTGGGAAAGGCAAGCACTGTGCTCTTCATCATCTCTGCAAGCTAGTCGATGGTGACAGCTTATCCCAGAACTGGAAGGACAGAGGCTGTGGCCTGAGGTGTGTGGACGGAAGCTGTATCCTATCTGGCTGCCAGCTTTCATACATCCTACAGCAGCTGCAGACCACAGAGTTGTGCTTTCTACTACTTGTAGAGGACATGATTATCTTCTAAATTGTAGAAAAGTGGAAAAACTTGCAAATAAACATTTGCATGAGACCAGCTGCATCTGAAGACGAGAGCAACAGGAAAAGCAGTATCAGGCAAGGAATTAAAACACCTCTGATTTTGCTGCAAGTTATCTTTTTACGGTTGAAGACCTTAAAGGTCTGTTCCAATCTGAACGATTCTACGATTCAGTGCTCCGAGTACGAACGTTTACCACAAGATGGTGCAAAAACATAAAAATTGCTAACCCGAACACAGCCAAATATCTTCGGTCATTAAAATCTGTGAGAGCCTCCACCAGGTGTCAGCTGAAGGGAAGCTTTAAAAAAACCAACACCAAAAAAAAACAAAACTGGAGAATACCAGCAAATACAGGCTTTGAAAACTTCACTGTTGGTTTGAACTCCTAGCGGCGCAAACCCCCAAAGCACAGCGGCTGCCAACCACCACCACATCACATATCTCACTGAAAATTTCTCGTCTGTAGCGCTGACTGCAAGAATCAGCAATGCAGCGCTACGTGACTGAAAGCCAGAGCCTTCGCCCGAGGAACGGCACCACGGCGGTGGGTAAAAAAAAAAAAAATACAACCAAACATCAGCGGAAAAAAAGAAATCTGCCCATCCTCAAGCGAGGGAGCACGGCTGTTGGGTAGGGGTTTGTCTGGCCAAAAGGTGTCCGTCTGGCCGGAGACACCACTGACGACCCCTCCCCGTGCTGTCCTGCCGCTGCGGAAGGTGCTCTGGAGAGCGCGATGCTGGCCGTCGGACCGGACCGGACCGGGGCGGGGGCGGGGGCGGGTCGGCGCATGCGCGCCGGCCCTTGTTTGTCACAGGGCTTATAAGGCGGGGCCGGCGGTGGCCCCGACAGCGCCTTTGTGGGGCGAGCGCCGCGCGCGCGGGCTCGGGCCGGGCTGGGGCTTCCCCGCCGTCCCCATGAGCGGGCTGTAGGGCAGCCGCCGCCATCGCCCTTTGCCTGACAGAAGGTGGGGCGAGGGCGTTTTGTGGGGATATATATTTTTTTTTTTCTTACAGTATATATTTTTCTACGCTTTGCTATTAAAAAAAAAAAAAAAGAAACAAAAAAAATCAACCAACCATGGTGCTGGGGAAGGTGAAGAGTTTGACAATAAGCTTTGACTGTCTGAATGACAGCAACGTCCCCGTCTACTCCAGCGGGGACGCAGTCTCAGGAAGGGTCAATTTAGAAGTAACCGGGGAAATCAGAGTGAAATCTCTGAAGATTCACGCGAGGGGACACGCGAAAGTGCGTTGGACTGAATCAAGAAATGCTGGATCCAACACTGCCTACACACAGAACTACACCGAAGAAGTGGAGTATTTCAACCATAAGGACGTCCTGGTCGGCCACGAAAGAGGTAAAGGGTTTTCCTTCATCGTGCCCTTTTTGGGGAGGGAAGGACACGTCTTTGCATCGCCGCGGTTTATCTCGGTTTCAGGCGGCTGCATTCGGTGCTGGTGGAGAGCAGGAGGGCACGGAACCCGGTGCCCGAGCTGCAGGAGATGCATCTGTAAAGTGCCCCGCAAGCGGGGCTGCGGTGAGGTACCTGCTGTGGCACACAACGCGTTTATCAGTACACGAGTGGTGTTTTTTTTCTTAACGCCTCTATCGTTATTTCCTGGTAATATTGGCAACACTTACTTACGCCTACACGGGGAAAACAGCTAGAAAATAAGAGCCGGATAGGTAGTAATGGACTTAATTGACCGCTTTCTGGAAGAGAATAAGAGCAAAAATAACGGAGTTTTTTGACAAACTGGGGTCCTACTTTTTGGGCTAATAAAGTGCTGATTTTTTTTTTTTTAAGTGTGGCTCTTAATTGCCACAGAAAAGATTTCCCCGTGGCTTATTTTGACATATGCTATCACCGCCCCACGTGTAGTCTTTTTTTTTTTATTA
>WBNH01008011.1:0-10599 GCA_013401255.1 Urocolius indicus | reverse complement strand
TTTGTGGATGCGACATCTATAGCATCCTTTTTTGTATTCTCTGCCTTTTTTTTTTTTTTTTTTTTTTTTTTTTTTTTTTTTAATTTAATGTAGCCTGGACTTTACCTGCATATGCACATGCTCAGAATTGTCCTAGTAGGCTGATCATGTATCACCTCTTCAGCTTGGATCCAATTGTGGATTTATTTACAAACATCAAATGCCTTCAAGCCAATCTTTCTTGCTGTATGTTTTGCAGCCTACTGTAGTAGATAAGCAACAGATGTGGGGATGGGGTGGGGGTTGGAGAGTTAGTAGAAAGAAACTAATAGACTTCATCAAGATTGTATACCTTCTTGATTTATTTTAAGAATTTGTTGCCTTTCTACTATTATTGCAAAGCAGCATTTTGTTACAGACTGCCTAAAAATCACTTAATCTCAGGTGAACTCATCACTTGCCAAACTGTTGGAATGCTATTTGTTTTGTTACGTTGCACTGTTGAGTGGACTTTTTTTGTTTAGTGTTTGTGTTCTGTTTTTTTTTTTTTTAATGTTCTTTATTCAAGAGGGGGATGGGGCATAGGGACATACACAAAAGTTACAAAAGCCACCCTCACTACCACTTCTTTCTACATTTAAAAAAAAATGTTTAAGTTCTGAAGCTTTAAAAAGGGGGGAAAAAAAGGCACAAATGAAAGCAACACCAGCAGACACCAGCTTACCCTTAAGGAAATAGTCATATGCTGTCTAGCATCCGTAGACAGATCAGTATCTCAAGTAGTAGGGATGGGAAGGGAAAGGAAATTTTATTTTTATATATAGTTACCTTATCACCAAAAATTCTATATGTAATGAGTCTCTAGTAGAAAGTATCTTTCAAACTGCAGGAAAAGCTTGGACTATGCTAAGAGCTCAGTTTGTGCACTTTGTATTATCTTCAGGGTTTATGATACTGTAAAAATAGTAAGACTAGAAGTTTAATTAAACTGGGTGGGATCAGTGTTACCAGCCATAGTTGGTTATTAGTTAGCTAGAATTGCTTCAATGATTGCACCTTCTGTGGTACTCTGCAGAGCTTCAAAGCCAACAGAAAGCCAGTTTTACCACCTGTTTCCCAGGAATGCCATAAGTTAATGGGAAGAGCACTTGGCCTTGAGCATGCTCCAAGGAAGGGAGGAGTGCAGTGGAGCCGTTAGATTTGCTAACGTGAATGTGTTAGAGGTTCACAGCCAGTGGTAGCTTTCCTTCTCAGAAATCATGTTATAAAACGCATAGACACAAGGGACACAGGTCTGGTGTTGATGACTTCTGATGTAATCTCTCAAGTATCTATCTCCTTGTGCAATAAAACGGCTCAGAAGGGAGCAGGGAAGCTGGTGTTGCCGCGTGGTGCTCGTTTTCAAAAACCTCTGCCGTGTTTTTAAGGCTTCATAAATGCGACAGAATAGGCTTTTCCATAAGTGGCCTTTATGAGAACATGAAGGATAATTCATGTTTCAAAAAATGACAACAGGGTGATAAACCACACGAGTCGCGTTTTAAGTGATTCAGTTGTAGTCTTGAGCTTTGAGCCAGGAGTATTGGATGAGCAGGAAATTGGGTGAAGTCGCACATTACTAGGCTGATTTTTGTGAATGTCCCTTCCCTCTACTCTCTCCAACAAGACAATTTTAAAAGCTGATGGGATTGTTGGCATAAAAGGGCATTTGGTGGTTTTACTTTTTTTTTCCTTTGTTGTTACTTTAACAGACTAGGGAACAATTGCTGATAGACTTAGCATTAAAGTACTTACCACAATACAAGGGGAAATTGCATATAAAGCAGGATTGACCAATATCATAGTAATTGATGCAGTGTCACAGCCTGAGTGATCAGAGTGAAAAATTCTGCACCCTTCTCAGATAAGGACTCACAGTTTAAATCATGTTGTTAGTTGTTTGGAGGCATTGCTCTTCCACAAGTATTGGTCAGTTCTCCTCAGCATTATAAAACGTGAGATTCACAGTTGTAGCCCAATATTTGATAGAGAATTCTGATCTGGATTAGGAAAAAGTAAGTAAAATCCAAACATTAGAGAAACAAAGTGCAATATTAAATGTTTGCTTTATAGAGTATATTCTATGGCTGTTTGTACTTTTTTTTGTTCTTAGTTTTGGTGCTGAATATGTCCTTGTAGACTCTGTTTCAAGAAAACAATATGTGGAAAACAATTTAATTTTTCCTATTGCTCTTCCTTGTGGAAAATAAACTTTTGTAAAAAAAAGCTGTTATGTCAGAACTTTTTATACGTTACTTTATGAAATCACAACCACAAGGATCACAAATGCGTAGCTCAAACTATGCAGGGAAAAGCTGTTTCTGTAAGCGTGGCACTGCTTCTGGACCGGATAGCAGGGAAGGGGCAGCTTCAGTGGAGGATGGGGGAAATTGGGGAAGGAGAGTGACTTCACACATGAGGGTCTGGTTTGCAGCAGGGACATGTTAGTTGGGATGAGCAGATGCGGAAGCCGTCTTTCCCGCCTGCACCCCTCTCAGCAGGGCCCCATGAGGCGCCGGCAGTGCTGCACCTCGCTTCCGCATGCCACGCACAGCTGAACCCTTGACACAACCATGGTCCATCACCCTTTGGTGTCAGTGTGTTGATTGACCTCACAGGAGGTTCATCGGGCCAGCAGCCAGGGGCTCGGCTGGCCTGTTTGGCCTGTTCTGGCCGTTGGTGTCAGGGACTGGGGACCCTGTGTTCCCCTTGTACCCTACCCTTGGTTTTGTGGTGCAGCTGCCAACTGGCACTGCATATAACACAGTAGAACCTCCCTCTGAGACTGTCAGCTTAATTTTGAGTTTGTAACTGTTAATGATGGGAGAATTTTTAGGGTCTTCTTTGTCCATTAATAGCAGTCAGTCATTTTCATCTTGAGTGCTGGTTCAGTAGGAAACGTCAAAAAAGGCTGTATCTCATTTTGTTCATCTAATTAGAGCTCCTTTATAGCCAAGTGATAAAGTGCCTTTTTTTGTTGTACCACCGCAACCCTGCTCAGTTACCAAGTTCGTAATGCTTTGTGTCAGTGCTAGAATTTAAATTAGCATCAGCACCACTGGAAGGATGCACGCTTCTGTTAGTTCTGTATAACCTTTTCTTGAAATCTCTTGGGTTTGGTCCATCACCTATACTTAAATCATTTAAGCTTAGTTTTATTGCCAACATTGTTATAAAGCTGGGAGTTGCCAAAGTTTTAGTATTCAGGGTCTGATTTTTTTTATGTGAATGCTTCTTCTGAATAGTAAAACACCTTGTGCACATATACAAGTCTGTGCAACACCAGGAGGTAAAACTAACGTCTCTTCCACATCAGCTGTCCTTAGAAATGTATCAGTTACAGTGCTTGAGCACTTAAGCTTCTGAGAGGCACAAGGCAGTGTTGCAAAGCTGATCAACACCTTTTCTGGTGATTATCTAACTAAATCGTGTATTTAGCACTTTTTAACTACTCTCTAGATTTAAACTTGTGCTTTACGGAAATGAACCACTCACTTGCTATAAACTCCAGCCACCTTGGCTTTCTGCAGCGTGGCCACCAGCAGGAAGCCCAGATGCAGGAGTGAGGAAGGGTTTCGAGAAGCAGCCCTGAAGCTGGATGACCACCCAACCACAGCTTTATTGCCACCAATTTGAACCACCTCCTGTGACTTGAGGTACAGAAAGTCAAGTGCCCAAAGCAGAATTTCAGTAGGCTAGTGCTGCAGGAGGACAGCTGCTCCTGAGGACAGAGTCCAGACTTCCCATAGGTCATGGATTTCGAGCAGAGCTCCCCTTTGTAGATCCACAGAGAACTTGAAGAGGTACCAGGAGTTGCACTGCATGACCATTGTGTATTTCTGTTCCAAGATGTTGGGTTTTTAGTGAAAGTCTGGCAAAGGCACATTGTCAGGCATGTTCCACCTGCTCTCCACATCCTGGAAACAGGAGAAAAGTAACCTATTTCTTCTCCCAGCAATCATTCACTCCTGGAACACCCTCACCCAGCTACAGCATGTTATTTTTAGAGCTGGATCTCCCAGTCTCCTGACCCAGTGGACGTTAGGACAGAGAGGCAGCTTCTGAGCAGAGGCCAGACACGGACATGAAATCCGAGCGGAGTTGTGTGCCTCTCCTCTAATCCAAGTCATTACAGGGAAGATTCAGAGTTCAGCACGCTGCATGTTGAGTTTGCTTCAGGCACCTTGCTGTAATAAATGTTTGTTATATTTGGATGACAGACCGTGACCTAGAACAGTGAAGGTGAGAGCTTTAAAAATAACATTAGAATTGAGTTGTTGGAGGGATGTGTTATTTAGAGGGGTAGGAATATTTTGTAATGGTGTGATGCTGTCCAGTCTTTCTCAAGGAAGATATGATACTTTTCAACTGAATGCAAGGAAGGAACGTGGTGGGGGGAAGGAAAATATTGCAAAAGCTGATATTATTTATTGTTTTCAGAAAGTTATTGTAATTTCCCAGACCTAAACAAGGCATTCCTGTTGTTGGACTGTCTCAAATTAAAATTAAACTCCCGGCTACAGATAGTCATAGCAAACATGTCAAGGTTGCTCATCAGCTAAGAAACAGAATTTAATGAATCCCTCCGTGGTTCAGTAGCTCTCTAAAAGGTGCAGAGTGTCCACAGGATGGTGAATTCTGATTAAGTAATGATTTTTTGTTATTATTACACCATTGCTTGAGGCCTGCCTACCCTAAATCAGTTGAGATCTGTCAACACTGCTCCGTTTCTTCTGTAAGCAGCCCATTTTTTCCTGGTTAAGATTGCTAAAAGAATAGGTCACCATAACATCTTCAGGTCCAATTTAAAAAATTATTTCACCATTAAATATGCAGTATAAACAAAGAGAAACCTGCCTCAGTGTTTTATAGCTATTTAATTACCTCCCATAAATTAAACGACCCTCTTACCTATCTTTTAACAGGCTGAGACAGGCAAAAGACAGTTTTACTGCTGACCATTATTTTTTTAGTGCATCAAACACCGTTTATTGTGACAGAGTTGCGCATCTCCAAAGCAGTAAAGCAATTCATCAGTTGTACCACGTAAAGCTATCCTCACAAACAAAAGAAATGAAGACACCACCACCTGGCCTTGCAGAAGTAGAACAATGTACTTGAAATTAACTTTCATACCACAAGACTGTGCTTGCTTTTCTGGATGATTTTCCCTTTTATTATTTTTCGCCTCGCAGTTCCTGTAGTGTATTCAAACTTCTTAATGCCTCAAAACATCTGACTTCGTTTTGTGCTTGTGTTAGCTTTTGTATCGTATGGCACCACTCATTTAAAGCTGAATTTCCTCTGTAAGAAAAATCCCTTCCATCTACCTTTGTGACCTAAAATGTCTTCTCAGAATGCACTTGAATAGCCACTACACATTTTCTCCCCCAAACCATCTTTTTATTGAGTAGTGGTTAGATAGAAGATTTGTGAATTCCAAGTGTAAAGGTTACCTTTTTTTTTCACGATATAGTAAATAGGCAGTTGCAATATGGGAACAATTTAAGGTATTTCAGCGCTGTTAACTTGGAATTATCTCACAGTGTACACAAATTGCCTTACTTTGAAGGTAGTTTTATCAGGGATGGAAAGCAAACATGGGAATGACTCATACTGGACTACACCACAACAAACTTGTATCTTTTTTTTACCTATGAGAATATGCATCCTACCACTGTCTCACAACTATCCCTTCATCCACAAAAATACCCAAATTAAGCTTTAAATAGTTTATAAACATAATTTTCATGTAGCTAGCATGGGGAAGCCTGTTGTAATGAAGGCTGTGTTACCCCATATTTGTGCTGATCCTTTTTGCTTAGCATCTGCAATTAGTAATTTTCAAATATATTAATTTCTTTGGCATGTATTTGGTACTCTTCCACAATTTTGCTTGCCGTAATGCTAACTAGACTTCTGGCACTACCAAAAGAACAAGGAAAACATACACTTGAGAGCATGCTTAGGGTTGAAACAGAGTAACAAGCAGCATGTTGGTTCCATTTATTTGCTTCTGGAAATGTCAACCTCCACTGTGCTAAACCTTCCTCTCTCAGCAACTAGTTGATGAATGCAAAATGCCAACAAGAAGTCATTTCTTTCTCTTTGGCTCACTGCAAGGAGATCTGAAGGGGAGAAAGATATTTGCTATTATTGTAAAGAGAGAGCAGTGCAGGTAGAAGGAAGAAACTCAGATTTTTGCGCTGGCAACTGGCTCCTCTACCCAGAGCATACAAGCAGCCACAGTGAGAGAAGGGCAGACATCTCGCCCCTGATGAGCACATAGGTATTGTTAGTAGTGAGATCTGCAGCTTGTAAGCTCATTGCAACAGCTCATTGCTGAATGCAGTGAGAACCCTCAAGGAACATCTGATGGAGCAACTTCCCCATCCATCTGCATCACCCTGATGGCCCATGTGAGTCTGCAGGGATAACGTCTGCACACACCCAAACACACACACTCACACATGCAGGCTGTGGATGAAGAGCAGCTTTGATTTACGTGGTCCAGAAGTCTGCCGACTGGTTACACAAAGCAGAGATCTTGCAAGTTCAGACAAGGACATTTTGGACTTGGGCACACTGTTGTATTTTCCAGCCTTATAAGAAGATGTTCTGTCTCTGCAGCCCATAGATCTTTCTAAATATGGTGTCAGTTTTAATAAGAGGTTTCAAAACACTGGTATAGGATTATTTTTGAGTGCTCTGAATCCTACCCAGGAACTGAACCAAACACTTTTCTCCAGCCCCCTGTGCAAGCCAAGTTGTTGACAGGAGGAGCAAGAGCCCTGGGGACCTTTAAAAAGTTTCACATTCGTAAATTTTAACCCAGGACCCCAAGAAGCCTTGCATTGCAAAAAGACAAAGAGTGGAAAAAAGAAAAACAAAACAAGCCCTAAGAGCAATGTAGTTTGTTGATAAATAAAAGTTCCTGGGATTTGTCAGAAGCAGCAGCATGTGCCATGGACATAGCCATTGTCATATATCAAGGAACCTCCTCATGGTGATTGGACGCCATCGATTTGCTTTCAGTTTAGTCCCACGTCACTCAGCAATGTTGAGAGCAGCACAGTGCAGCAAACAAAGTACAGGCTTTGCAAAGGGCACTGCTCCCAGGATGCTGCTGACTGCAGGACATGAGCAGTGGGCTAGCTCAGAACATCTGACACTGAGCAGCTGAAAGAGGGGCAGCCATGTTAATGGGGTGCTATGGGAACAGCGTGTCTTGTCAGCAAGTTCCAGGCACCTTCTCCTAGAAGCAGGGATAGTGAAAGTGCACCCTCATCCTCAGCGAGGGCTGGCTGACTCTCAGCAGCAGCTGCAGAGAAAAATCAGTCCCTTGCCTCCTCAGGTGACTTCTGTAAAAGGTCCTGCTGACACCAGCCTGCTGGCCTCATCCAGGGTGGGGGACAGGGACTGTGTCACCATGTTCCCCAGGAGGGTCAGATCCACCCACACTTGCATCGGCTTTATATTCTTGGCTTCTCCTCCAGAATTCACAGCTGACACTAGTTATTTCTAGGAGTTCTTTCTCTCCAAAAGGAAAAAGCAAGGGTGGGGGAAGATGGTTGCAATTATTTAAATAAATAGCATGTAAGCAACTGGTCTTATTAAAGAAACAGAAATGATAGGCTCAGTCTTTTCACATCTTCTATGCTTACATGGATTATGACAAAGCTCAGTTCTGCACAATTTTGTGAATGCACGTTTTTCTTCTACATGATAATACACAGAGCTAGCTTTTCTTTTATCTTGTTTTTTTTGAAAGAAGGCTTATATTTCAAAAACACTGTATATAGAAAAGGCAAAAATTATCATCAAAAGTAGGATTTGTGGCTCACTGACTTTGTTCACTCAGTTCAAAAACTAAAATTTCTTCCATTCTGTCGACTTCATTGTAGTTCACTGACTTGATTTACTTTTGTCTCTTTAACTTCTTCTAGCTCTGATTCACAATGACTGCGTTACTAAACCTGCAGAAAAGGAGTTTTAAGGTTCACCAATTACCTTTATTTCTGTGGAATAAAACTGATAGAGGAGTGCTTCATTCAAACCACACAGGATCGACACAAAGCACAACAACCAGAAAAAGGCAGTTCTGGGGGAATGGCTGGACATTGATCTGTGAAAAACATTGTGTGTTCCCCTGCACATCTAAACAGTCACTGGCAACGTGTGTCTGTCAAATAAATAAAAAACCCAGATGTAGAATCTGGCAATGATGACATTCTGCTGGTGACTTTCAACCCATAAACTACTGAGTAGAACACAGAGAAGCATTAATATTGCAGGTTTTAATCAAATATTCCAGGCAGCTCTTTATTTATAGGAAAATTGACATTTATTTCTTTCTATTCATCAAACCAGTATTTCAAAAGCTTTTTTTATAAAAAGGAAAAGTTCTAAGAGGTGACTTTTGTTTCAAACCACAATCATCAAAAAATGTGTCATCAGCCTTCAAAACATCACCTCTATGGAATAACAAGGAGGAAATTGTTTAACTGTGCGTATGAATGAAGGTAATGAAATTTCAACTATGACTTCTGAACTGAAAGGAATGCAGCAGTCTATAAGCTTACTGTAAAATTAAGAGACACATTCTAGCTTGTGCAACTTACTAGAGACAAATTTGCTGGATGCATTCTTGTGTCTCACTTGGTGATATCTTTGGCCCAAACCTGAGAATTCTGCAACCAAAACTGCAGCCAAAGCTCCATCAGACTTGCCAGCTTCTTGAATACTACACGGTACACCCAGCACACCCACAACTGCTTTGCACTTATCACAGCTCATCTAACGTCTCCCAGGCTGACAGCACACCCATTATGTCATTGCACACGTGGATTCGTTTTGCATATGCTCTGCCAAGTTCAAGAGAACTTCTATAATTCATGAGTAACATACTTGGTGACACTGAGAGGATTTGGTTGTTTTTTGTTTTGTTTTGTTTTTTCCCAGAGCTAAAGAAACTACACAATTACTGAAAAGCACTCTGTATTGCTGCATTTTGCTTTAAGTCGCCCTGTGTTTCAGAAAGCTAGAGGTCTGGCCAGCCAGCCTGTGCCGAGTTCTCCAATACCCACATCATCTACTAATACACTACTCTAATTTCCAGTGCTTTATAAAGCAACTGGTGCTCTCACTGACAAGTTATTTGTCCTGTCAGTCTGGAAGGACAGCAGTGGTGGTGTCCAGCACTGCTGGCAAAGCACTTGGATAAAGATAAGTATGTTGAGTAATACAGATAAACCATAGGCTGCATGGAGAATTGCCACTTTGAAGACCTGCTACCCAAAATCTCATTTACTAGTGTCCCTCTGACAGTTCTGTGCACTGAAACACAACCCCTATGTCTGCTGAAGGAAGGAAAGCAAACCTCCTGTATGCTGTGCTCACGAAACCTCGTTTGTCAATTCTGCAGTTATCCGAAGAGTTACCTAAAACAGCAAGCACAGACTGGACTGTGACAATTGAGTCTTACAGTTTACAGTGGCATTATACTTACATTGTGCTGCTTCTCTCATCAGAGGTAGGATCATAGTGTGTATTAGCCATGACTGAGAGCAGCAGACATATCAAAGCACAAGGTGACTATCCTAATGCCTCTTAATGACCGCACAAGGAAAAGTTATCGATGGTTAACACTTAAAAGCTAAGATGCTCTCACCTTTTTAACATAACATAAACTACAGTTGTGGTCTTCCATTTCACATAACCATATTGGTGCTCATCTCCTTTCATTCATTGTCAAGTTCAAGGCTCTATAAACTAAGCAGTGTTTAGGCTAACCATTAGAAACTTGCTTTTCAACAAAAATAGTTGCTTAAGAAAGCCTTTATTTATTACCAGGAATATTCAGTGGAGTTAATAAATATGCACAAATAAGCATGAGATAAGAATTGAAATTTCTGATTTGATCTCTGAATTTGCTCCAAGTATTCTGTGTCTTTGAACAGTGGATTTATAAGAAATCTTTATAGACAGATATATGGTTTAAGTGGCACTATCAAATCCAACTGCTGCAGCTACATGCTAGGTCAACCTGGTGCTTAGCCTTAAATCTTATGCCATAAAAGCCTTGGTATATAGGAGACTAGGTATTTGAAAACCATCTTAGTGATCTCATTTTACGGTCTTCGTAATAACATATTGAGTATTTTAAAGACCACTTTCCCACTTTCTTATGCTTTTTCCACTGTGATCTCAGTCGAGTCTTCAGGCTTTCAAAGCTGATCAGGCTTAGAAATTTTAAATAGTAACATATTCCACTTACTTTCCATCTCTTCACATTTTACAGTATGACCATGAAGTGTTAAGTGAAGCCTCAGATGATTATGGATTTGAATGAGGTTTCATGTGAGTGAATCATAAAACATACTAGCAGCACTTTCTGTAAAGAGAAAGGAAGGGATCCTTTGCCAGTGAGAGCTACCCAAATGATTTCCTTAATTACGTTTTCAAGTCCATGTGCTTCTTTTTAAGCAAAGGAAGAGTAGGCAATTGCTACAATCAGCAATACATTCCAGCTATTCTAGTCTAAAAGACTACATCAAATAACAGGAAAAAAAAAAATCTAAG
>WBNH01008010.1:259023-327173 GCA_013401255.1 Urocolius indicus | reverse complement strand
CTTTTTCTCCCCTCTCCAATCATCCTGGAACACCTTTCAACTTCAAGGTTTTTACACCAATATAAACCAGATCCAGAACAGACTCCCCTCCCCCTTCCCTTTGGTCCTCAGATCTGAACTTAAAACATATATCATAGATCAGTTTTCATCCAGCAAATTTAGGTATAGTCTTCGACCTGTATTTTCAAAGAGATTCTGGGCTGGAGTCTGCAATATTTAATCCAGCCAGCTATTAAATGTCCTCCGGCTTGAATCAAGAATTTAAACAGGCATCTGTGCTGGGGATAATGACAGTTAAAGCAGTTTGGGGTATAGTGTGTGTGGCAGAGGGGGATAAACGGACAGGAGGACAACGATTATGCCTTTGATTTGAAAAATTCCTGAGTTTTAGGAGTTCTGTCAGAGTATTGGTGGGGGAGAACATGAAAGAAACCTCTTTGCTCAGAGGCATGTCTTTAATGGGGAGAAACAGTCCCGTTAATACCTGACAGTGCCCGACGCTCGCCTTTCTTCTGGCTGTCCAGCAGTAACGTGATACTCGCTCCCCCCAGGGATGGCCAGCCCCAGTGTGGGCAGCCCACTCCCCGCGGGGACCTGGCTCCGGCGGCTGGGCGCTCCGCGGCGGGGGGCTCTGGGGCTCAGTCCCCGCCAGGAGGGCTCCTGCGGTCTGTAGCCGCCGGGAGGGCTCCTCCGGTGTCTGTCCCCTCTCCGGGAGGGCTCCCAGGGTCTGTCCCCTGCGGGAGGGCTCCTCCGGCGTCTGTCCTTGCACGGGGGGGGGTGCCTCTCCCTTTCCCTTCCCGAGATCTTGGTGTAGATGGGCTGGGGAACCCGCTGGCTCTTCATTTGTTTGCTTGAGTATTTTTTTCTTTCTCTTTTCCTTCTTCTGTCAACTATTGATCCGATGGCCAGTTAAGCTGAAAGATGGAGTTATGGATTGGGTGGATTCCTAAAATCCTACAGGCTTGAGTCCAAGGGATAGGAGAAAAGAGCAGGGCATGGGGAAGAGGCTCAGCTTCTGACTTGATGAAGCATGTGTCAGATTCTGCAGTTCAGGCAATTAAAACTCGTTTCTGATCAAAGGGCTCCATAAATCACCAGAACTGAACTGGTCAGAGATAGCTGTCTGTGTGAGCGAGCTGGCTGGGGGGAGCTGCTGCCTATCCCCACCTTTCGGACACTGTCACCTACTCCAAAGTGTGCTGTCTACCCTCACCTTTCAGGCACCGTCATCTACTCCCAGTGCCTCCAATGAGTCTCACTGGGAGTGGATTTTTCCTGCTGTTTTATGGAGGCAGTGCTGTTTTATTTACAAAGGCATTTCAGGAGGAATAAAAAAAAAAATAAAAATGGAGTTCACGACCACTGGTGACGATCCCAAGGGCAGATGTGCCACTGTATGTTCTTTTCTAATCAGAGAAAAAATGCTGGATGCTGAGGACATAGTGACAAAACATATTTCCCCTGTCCTTAAGAATGAAGCATGACACTTCTGATTCTCTGTGCTGGGCTCAGCTGCAGCACAGCCCTGAGTGCAGCACAGGGAACTCATGCCCAAGGCTCCTGGCTGTGCCCTCAGGAGACACCATTGCAAGCATCTGGGCAGTGAAAGGGAGAAATAGACAGGAAAGGGGAGAAGGAAAAAAGATTTCTGCATCTGAGTGAAAGCAAAGTTCCTTCATATTTGGAAGAGGGAAGTTCTCTCAGCTCTGTGTGTGCCACCCCCCATTTGTGAGTCTTGGGGTGTCAGAGTGTCATAGTTTAACCCCAGTCAACACTTAAGCCTTACACAGCCTCTTGCTCATTCTTCCCCCTTGGTGGTACAGGGAAGATAAATAGAAGAGTGAAAATGAGAAAACTCATGAAACTAAAAGGTAAAGCAAAAGTTATGCACACAAGCAAAGCAAAGCAAGAAATTAGTTCACTGCTTGCCATGGGCAGGCAAATGCTCAGCCACCTCCAGTACAGCATCTCTGTCACATGTAGCGGTTACTTGGGACAGCAAACACCATCACTCTAGATGTCTCCCCTTCGTTCTTTTCCCCCAGCTTTATGATGCTACGTGGTCTAGGATATCTCAGGTCAGTTGGGGTCAACTGTGTCCCCTCCCAACTTCTCTTGCATCCCCATCTCCCTTTCTGGTGGGGTGGCGTGAGGAGCAGAAAGAGCCTTCCCTCTGTGTAAGCACTGCTCATCAATAACCAAACCACTCCTGTGTTATCAACATTGTTCCCAGCACAAATCCAAACCATAGACCTCTACTAGCTACAACTCTACTCCAGATAAAATCAGCCTAAGTTATAGTCCTGCCATTCTGCTCTTAACTAATGAATCTTCTCATCTCTGACTTGGTGTATTATAGGAGTTTATGGCTCGAGGGGCTGCTCTTTGATATTGGAATTTAGGAGTGAACCTGTAAGTGGTCTCAAGGTACTTGTCAAATTTGAGTGCTTTTTGGTGTGATTTATGGCAAAAGGCTTCTTTCTGACACTTCCAGATGCCAAACTTTTCACCTTGCAGAAAACGTGCTTGCAAGAGCCAGGGTGAGTTTATGCTTGCTCTTTAAAACAGCTGCTCTGAGGTAATAAGATGGAATGCAAGCCCAGTAAGGAACCTTTTTATGAGATTTGTCAATGGTTCAAATGGCTTCTACAATGGTTTCTACCTCTTTCCAGCACCTAGGCTATTCACTGATGTGCAACCTGTCCTATTCATCCAGAGGAATACAGCACATCCTTTCTCCATCCAAATCCTTGATTTAAATTGATGACTTACATTTTGCTTCAGTCAGCTTGTCAATCTTTCTCTGCGTTGCATGTCACTGGGCCAACTGAATTATCCAGGGTCTTTGGAGATATCTTTAATACTAGGCTTTTCAGAGATTTCTCTGGACAGAAGGCAACTATGGAGTGAGAATTCGAGACAGGAAAACTGGGAGTATTAATCTTCAGAGTCCATCAATCTACCCGTGAACTCTCCCAGGCTAGTCCAACAGACTTGGAATTCTCTTGCCAAAGATGAGTCACAGATAAATTACCAATAGCCCACAGAGAACAAAAAAATGCAAGGGCATGGGTGTTCTCCAAGAAGTAGCAGAAGATTTGCTCACCCATGCCTCTCAATGGACAGTGGAGCCTGATCTGCATTCCTGGTTCTCATGAACAGCAGGAAATAAAAACAAAAATAGATCAAAATTCACTATGTGGTGAGTTCTTCCTTGCATTTTTTGGCAGGTATACTCAGATATTTGATCTCACTAAGAGACAATTTTCCATCTGAAATTGAAATAGTCTCTCCTCCTAAACTTTTCCTCCTAAAAGGAAGGAAGGAAGGAAGGAAGGAAGGAAGGAAGGAAGGAAGGAAGGAAGGAAGGAAGGCAGGCAGGAAGGAAGGAAGGAAGGAAGGAAGGAAGGAAGGAAGGAAGGGAAAACTTTTTAGAGATTTTCTTGAATGCAGAATTAGCAGTGTTTGGTGCATGGCCGTCAGCATTTAACTGAAAATTCTCAGATAATACATGTTGCCTGTGTGTAAGGTTAATGGAAAAGTGAAAATAGACCCCTCTACCTGCATCCACATTATTTCAATTTATAAGAGTATTGGCTTCCTGTGGATGATAAATTGGTCAAACTCATTTTTTATTGTTTGTGCAGAAGTGATCCTGTTGCTTTGAACCCTAATCAGAACCTAGCAGAAAGTTAATATATATAAGACTGGCAGTTTGACAATCTGCACTTTTAATGAAAGACAACCTTGCTCTTCTATCCTGTCCTTTGTTGGCCAATCATATCTAAAGACTTAAGATTGCCTTTGTCCTGCTGCAGGCATATTTTCCGTGGAATGAAAGAAACTTCCCCAAACTTCAGACCTATCAAATGTTTAGCATCTGAAGGATATTCATCTTTAGGAGATAGGCCAAAAAGTCAATAAAAATTTAATTATTTCTGTACCATATGGGACCACTTACAAGACCAAAAATGTGATACTGTGTATTGGTATTGGGAAGAAACTCAACAATATACTTTCATATTTGCTGATCAAGACAGTATCCCCACCAAAGCCCCTGAAATTGCAATTAATCCTGTCAAGAGTATCTAAAAAAGAATGTAACAGGCCAGTGATCAAGGAAGTGATTACATGCACTCCACCTAATGACAAAGTGGTGCTGAATATCTATATGCAAGGAAAAAAACATGTGTTTATCATTTCTTTGTATGGACAACAGGAAAAAGAATGTTTGTATTGATAAGATTCTTTCTGTCTGAAATGAATTATCTCCCTTTGAGAAGAGAGAAAAAAAATTTCCCAAATATTTTCCTGAAGAAACAGAAGAGAAATCCCCAATTCTAAAGTTTAAATTAGCTTCAATATATCAATCACTATCAATGTCAGACAGATGAATGCACCTTGTGGGGCCTGATCTAATGGTATCAGCTCTGTGGGAATCCTTTAATTCAGTTCTTGGGGAAATGGAGCAGGCTTCTACTGAGTTATTTTAGCATGTTCCAAACTAGGTGTTAGATAAAGGGAATCTCAATTTGACGTAGATAGGGAACTGACATGTGGCAGCCTGAGAAGGCCTTTTGCTAATGTCATGAGATTCTGTTAGCAAGACTTACTATCAATCCAGATCTAGGCAGTGACAGTTTTAAACATGAGAACTGATTTAGGTGATATACATCAGAATCTGCTGAAATAAAACCACACATCAGTGTCATCACTTTCATTATTTTAATTCAGAAGAATAATATAAAGTGCCTGTAACAACATAAAGTACCTACCCAAAGTACATTTAACATACCCTAACTTGAGCACATTCATATATTCAAGCATTCAGCCTTTGTTCATTTCCTTTGTTGGTCACACCAACTCTTTGGCCACCATTCTGTTGTCTCTAGGATGACTTATTCCTGCCTTTATATGTGAAATAAATATCATCTTTTTCTGCCTTTCTGTTTTCTTTTATCTCAGTGCAGAACTGCACACAAAGCAAAGTTATAACAAAATAATTCTAGAGCAGAGCTAGATGTAGGTCAGATGAGGGTAAAAAAATAGTTTTTCTTTTTTTTTTTTTCCCTGTTCAAATATGCCACTTGCTTTTAGTATTTTTTATCTCAGGCATTGCTAATATCTTCCTTTCCTCCATCTCAAATTTAGGTAGAATGTAAAGGATTAATTTCTATTGATTTGTGACCTTTTATCTTATTCATGCACAGCTTCACCATTGCTGAGTAATACAGGTATCCAAGATGAATGCCAGTACCATCATTGTACCATAAAGCAATCTATGTTTTATAATCTGTAATGGCAGAGAAAACAATTAACCTCAGCCAGGAAAATTAGGCAGTCAGTCTAAGGTTTTTTCAAAGTTGTGTCCTATACTTCTTGGAGAACACAAGCAAGTTCTTACAGCTTAAAGATACTTGCCCATTTCACAGGATTGTGGGAGGCTTACTTCATTAACCCTGAAATATTCTGAGTATTTAAAATGGAAGATGTTACCTAAGTGCAATGTATTTAATTCTTTCATTGTATAGCATCATGTATTCTGTATAGCTTAACTGCATGTAATTACATATCTAGAAACATACACTTATGCTATTGGTTGTTTTCCCACTGGTGAATACATGCAGATACTTTAAACCAGATGGTCTTAATAGTTTTCATAACAGATCATGAAGAAGAGTGTGACTGTCATTCTAAATGTATGCTTTTAATTCCTCATCATTATAGAATTTGGGTAAAGTGGGTGCCTCTATATTAATACTACATCAGCAACAGCAAACATTGCCTCCCTAAAATCCATGGTATTTATTTCTTTCTTTTCTCTCAAAGCAGAATGAAAGCTAGTGCAGTATGAACCAAGATGACTCTCTTTAGGTTGCCTTTATCTATATTGCTTGTAATCTGTATACAACCTAGTGCTCCCAAGAAAGTATGGACTGTTATGTTTAGATTTTTTTATCAAAACAATTAAGCTGCATGCTATACATACTGGGCCAAATACCGATCCTTTTACTCATGTTGAGTAGCATTTTGCTACAAACAGACACACCAAAACCAATGGAGCCATTAATGAAGTAAGGAGTTACACATTGTGAGCTGAGATCTCATAACTGTCTGTACCACTTGTTTTAGAAAAAGATATTGATATCTGCAGGCAATGGTAGGTTTTTGACAAAGAATAATGGAATTCCAGTGTCACTGAGGAAAAAGGATTCACAAAGTAGAATGTAATTCATTGAGTAAATTTTGTACTACATGCTGCCAGTAACAATATGTCTTCCAGACATGGCATGTAGTGAATAGTTTTTGCAAACATAATGTAGCAAGAGAGTCTGAGACTTTTTTAACTTTGCTCCAGCAAAGGGAGAATATGGCTAGTTGATTAGTAACATTGGAGCTAATTGTCCATTAAATTAATTTTAAATTAACAGTTATTTTTAAATTAATTTAGTAATTTTTCTTGAGAAATCTTCAACAATTCAATAAAGTAACATTTATGCAACTTGCTAGACTAGATATTTTTCAGCCTCATCAAACATAGTGCGTTTACCTTTTCCAATGCAGCCTATAGATCTCACAGCTGTATTAACAGAAAAATATCCTTTTCAAAAGAAGCTGTAAACTCTCAGCTGTAGCTGAGAGTTAAGGGCTGGTGTTTATTTGAGAATCCATCCACATTTTTTCTCTTTTTGTTTAAACCTCTTCTTTCCATTGCCACCGTTAGGGCCAAGAATAACTGTATTGTGAAGAGAAGGATCACAATCTTAAGGCAACGTGGAGGTTTTTTTGACTTCTTATACACAGTACATCTTTATTTCATTCATTTCCATCAGACTGCATGAGAGAACAGTGCAAACATTCTCTTCCTCTGTCCTTAGTTCTTTTTTAATATATGATAACATTTCTGGATTGAAGATCCTACAGAGCTGCTCCTGAAGATATCATTGAACTAATAGCATTCTCTCCTATATTATTTCAGGAGCTGCCTTGGAAATGTTACAAGAAAAAATAGCAAATTAATTTTCACTCCTGTAGTTTAATGCTGGTGCATTTTTTCCCCTGTGGGCATCAGATAAGGTAAATCATGCCAGCAGAAAGCCTCTCTTTCCCAAACTAGAAGCAAACAGTTACTTCTGGAAATCTGCTCTGTGAGTGATGCAACCAGAGTTTTTAAATGGTGCTGAGAACAAAGCTGGTATGAACAATCCTCAATATATCTGACTGTCAATACTTGCCTCCCAAAAAGAAGACTTGTTTTCTCAACACTTACTCTTTTTACCCAAATGTTCACAAGTAAGGAAACAGAGACTTTGCCATTGCCAGCAAAATAAGTTCGTCCCTGGGGCTATGACGAACCAATTTATTTTCATTGCACAAGCCTGGCTTAGAGACGTGGGTAGGAGATTTGCCAAGGCCACCTGCCCAAAGTCAACTAGTCAAGCCTTAGGGATCTGCAGAGAAAGAACCCTCTGGCTTTGTGTGGGTCATGCTGCTGCTGCAGAAAAGACTTCTCAGGTCCAGTAGTCCTAATGCCTGCACGGCCTTCTGTCCCATGAGGACTGTAACTGTTGCTTTCAAGCCTTGCAGTCAAAACAATTACTGGAGTAGACTGGCCTGGGATAATGCAGCTAGCTATTGTCCAGTCACACAGATTGTGACTTCCTAAGATTTGTGGATTTTATTTGACAATATCAGTCAGCACAACTTCTCTCCACTCAACAGTAGTAACAATTATACCGCAATTTCAGTCTCGCCTATGTTTTCTGTGGGAAAGGCTAGGTAAGAAAAATCATTTACTAGTGGAGACAAACCATTTTTGATGCAATGTTTTCTTCATTGCGTGCCATTTAGGACCTCTCCTCACAGTCTGGGATACATTTGTTACCCAGCAGCATGTTTTTATAGGATGTGTATAAGGGAAAGAAGGCATTGTTTCAGAGTGTTTGTTCATACATCAGACAAAAAGCTTTTTGTACTAATATACAGAGATGATGGACACAGGTTGTGATTATTTGCTGTTACTATTTCTAAAGGTACCAATCATCAGCCTTGCACTGAACTTTCTTTTTTCTGTATGTAACATCAAAAGGAGGTTTAAAGTTCTATAACCTTTTCTCAAGAACTCTACTCTTGAGTATTTCTGTTTCTTGTTTTGCTTTGCGGTCACTAACCGCAGGAGAAATTTGTCTTTTTTACATATGCTGGAAATAATTTACTGCCCTTAGAAATATTAAACCACAAGAAACCCCCTACATTAAAGTAATATTAAGGGTCTGCCTAAAACCCACAAAAAGCCAGGAAATTGAGAGTTAAAGCTGAAACTCTGATCTGATATTCCAGCCTTAATTTACCTCATAGGATATAGGTACAGCTGGTGTTTCCAGTGAGGGTGTGCATGTTGCTGGGTGGAGCATTTTCTGTAGCACAGCATCTTCTGGACCAACCACAAAAGTTTGAGAGAAAAGGATGTTGAAAACACTCAAAACACCTGTTCACACTGGTATATGCAGAATTAATACCAAGAATCAAAGCAGAGAGCTGTAAACTATAAGATTAGTATCTAGGGAACTGCTAGAGTGACATGTGATGAGACCATGGAAATGGCAAGGAAGAGAGACAAATCTTGGTTGTCTGGGTGCTCACAGGTATTGCCCTTGTCTTTTCTCATCAGCTGGACATCACTATCAGGTGGTATTTGACCAGGTGGTACTTGACCAGGTGGTACCTTTAGACTTCTCCTTCACTTTCTAACAGAACAGATGATTGTTGTTAAAAAAAAAAAAAAAGGAGGGAAAAAATCTCAAGGTCACTTCTCATTTGAGGAATTTTCAGCTTGACAAGGGATTTTTTGTCACTTCAACCTAACTTGCCTTCTGGAGTTTGCTGGCACAGGAGGCTGTGGAAGCAAATAGTACCAGTAGGTTCAAAAGGATTAGAGAAATTCGCGGAAAATTTGTAGGTAAACAGCAGCCTAGTGAGTGGTGTGCCTCTAAGATCTCTCATAACAGCTGTAAATGCTGAAGATGTACAAGGCATATGTGTCCAAACTCACAAATCTATTTGTGACATAAAAAGTGGACTGGATGGACCACTGCTCAGATCCAACAGAGCTTTACTCAAGTTCTTATTACTTGACTGGCCAAAGCAGTAACAAATGACAGTTTCATCCTGTCATGGTTTAGCAAGGAGTTGCTTTTGCCTGATAATAGAGGGAGCAGGTTTGCAGTGAAGTCCCGGTAAAAAGTTTTTGGACTCTCTCCCGGCTCCTGGGTTCAGACCCACCCCCCGGCCCGGCTGGGCCAATCTGGCGCCTCTGCGATCACTGTTTAGGGAGGGAATTTGAGGTGCTTGAGNATGTGTGTGAGGTACCCCATGGACTTGCAGGGAGGACTGGTGTGGAGCCCACCTGCCCTGAGGTTAGACAAACGGCAGAAGCCATCAGGAACAGACTGACTGAAACCCCCACTCCCTGCCCCCCTGGGCCGTTCAGGGAGGATGGAGATAAAAACACCGGGATCAGGGCTCTGAGGAGTGGGGAGCAGATGATCTTAAAGGGCTGGTCGGACTCTTCATCTTTGTACCATTCTGTGTTGTTTTGTTTTGGTTCTGTTTTAGGGTTTTATGCTTTAGTTGTTATTAAATAATTTTCTGTTTTCTTCCCCAAGCTGAGCAGCCTGGTCTGTTTTGTCCTGCACCTTAAGCGGCAATTAAGCTCTCCCTGCCCTTTAGCAATCCTCAAGTCTTTGGTCCCTGAGGCTAATCGTGGTCTTTTGTTCCCTGATGGGCCTAAACCATGACACATCCTTAACTCTTATTTATTCTTCTAACTTCCCTAGTGAAAGACTTTTTTTCTTTTTGATCAGTCAAACTTCAGGCAAAGCTATTGAGTAAGAGCTGTCATAAAATTGCTCTGCCTCGAGCTGTGACACAAGGAAAAGAGCAAATGGTCTGTGCTTCTGCTGAAGAAACACTACCTTACTCAACCTACTCTACATCTAGGTACAGCACAGTTCTATCCTGCTACACACATCACCTTTTCTTCTCTACCAGCAAGCAGAGGAGTGCAAAAAGGCAGCAAGGAAGTGGAGATTTGCTTCTTCTCTTTCTTTGCCAGTCACCCAGAGGAAACCAGCCAATTCAGGAACCACCATGGAATACTTCAGATAACTGTTTCAGAAAAATGACTTGACCAGACTTGATAATAAGATAATACTGCTCATACTCTTTTTCAAGATGAAAAGAACCAGTTTACTGGATGATTCACATGAATCGAGTAAGTCAATCTAAAGCAGATCAGATTGTTTTGGGAGTCTTGAACAGATACGGAACTGTAGCCACCTTTCACTTTCTGTGTTGCTAATTGTCTGAACTAGACTGAAAGCTTTACCTCGGAAATATGAATATAGGAAAGGAAATGTCTCTGTGAAACCAACTGAGACTCACAGACTTCTTTTTCAATATCAACAAAAGCTATTAAATGACAAACCCATCTACTTAGGCCTACAATGATTTATATCAGGGACAAAGTTATTCTGTGAACAGAGTCTAGGCCAGTGGAATATTGGAATTCTAATATTCTACCCATGGCCTAATTTACAGTGAAGGATGATATAATTAATGAAGGGAGAAATGTAGGACAATTAGTAGAGAGATGAAAATTGTTTACTAAAATTCCACCATTTTACAGTATTTATTTTCTGTAGTATATTTGTCGCTATGTTTCATCAGTTTATGTGTGACAATCATGTTGCATGAAACTTTTTTCACCATAATGGTGTAAATTTGCCAGATGTTTGGCAGAAATTCCTAGGCTTATGCTTGCAGATTGCAAATCTTCATGGAGGTCAAGAGGGATGAGAGGATTTAGTTGCTGAGATCAGATGAGACTGGTGCATGGAATGTAGCCAGGCTGGAGGAATTATAATATTTTATGGTATCAATGGCATTACCTCCTCTGTGGTCTCTCAGATTAGGAGCCTGCTTATTATTTGGGTAAAGATAGTCACATTATTATTTTGAGGCTTACACATTTTGCCACACACTGATAGTGAGGATTATGGTCATATCAGTGTTTTAACTCCTCTTCTTGGCATAATCTCACTTTTTCGTCTTTTTTTTTTTTTTTTTTTTTCATGTGTGGCTTTCAATAGGCAATAATCCTAAATACCGTGCATGGAAATGATAAACTGCTGTTATGACTTTACTTTGAACAAGTTCTCCTGCAGAGTATCATATTTAAGTAAATTGCCATCAAGTAGAGAGAGCAACACATTCACATCCAAACTGAGCCCTTTGATCATATGCTGCAACGCAATCAAGAATCGCATGAGAATTCAAGTATGTACAGACCTCATTCAATGCTAACTAGGTGAGAGAGAAAGGAGGATTAATTGTTGATATCAACTAATTGGCTGATTCATTAGCGTATAGAAACATGCTATATTATATGTATACTGTGTATAAGTTATATGTAATATGTATATGTAATATATACATATATATGTTATATATATGTTAGTTATATGTAATATGTTATATGTAATACTGTGTATAATTATAAAAGGCTCATGCTCACAGTGCTCTGTAAATGTATGGTTACTCACAACTGAAAGATTGTTGACATTGTTTCATGTTGGTACACACATTTTCCTGCCCTCTCTCCTACCCATTTTTCTCAAATCAGAAAAAGACTTGGAGTTTTTTATCTGCAAGGCACATTAAGGTCACCAATTTGGAATTGCTAACTGATGGGTTAATTGGAGAAACTAACAGACTCTCTTGAACCTCAGCCAATAATTTAGCTGATAGATTTAAGCAGGGCAACAGATGTGGACGTGAAACATCTGAAGGAATGCATGGCAATGGCAGAGCACCATCTTTGCCCCTATTTCAATTACAAGTAGAACAGCAATATGACAAGGATGTGAGAACTAATGCTGTCTGAAAATATCCCTTGGTTGAAAAAAATGTGCACATTGGAAACCAAATATTCCTCAGAGAGAATATTCATCTTAAATTCAAACACAGGAACAGCCTGCAGTTATAACCTTGACCACTGTTAGTGCTACTTATTTGGAAATAGCTTACAATACAATACCCCGTGAAATCTCTTCTTCAAACACTTTCTCTGAACTCTCCTTTCTTTCTGATTGAATCTCCAACTTACCTTTTTCAAATTTGATTGCTGAAAATTAGCCATGCTTTTTTTCAAGTGCATTTGAAAATAACAGTTGTATCTAATGTTCAAAGTAAATCCGTTGTCACAGAGTCACAGAGTGGAAGGCAGTGGAAAAGTCCTCTAAAGATCATCTATTCCAACCCACCTGCTAAAGCAGGTTCACCTAGATCAGGTTACACAGGAAAGAACCCAGATGGGTTTGAAGACCTCCAGAGAAGGAGACTCCACAACCTCTCTGGGCAGCCTGTGCCAGTGATCGGTCACCCTCGCAGTGAAATAGTTTTTTTCTTATGTTTAAATGGAGCTTTTTGTGTTCCAGATTTTTCATTACCCCTTGTCCTATTACTAGATATAACAGAAAAAAAAAAGTGATGCCCCAACCTCCTGACATTCACCACTTAGATAAGTAATAATGAGATCCTCCTTGTAGTCTCCTCTTCCTTAGACTAAATAGCACCAGTCCCCACGGCCCTTCCTCATGAGAAAGATGCTCCAGTCCCCTGATCATCTCGGTGGCCCTGTGCTGGACTCTCTCCTGAAGTTCTCTGTCCCTCTTGAGCTGGGGAGCTCAGAACTGGACACAGGACTCCAGATGAGGCCTCACCAGGGCAGAGCAGAAGGGGAGCAGAACCTCCCTTGACCTGTTGACCACACTTTTCTTGATGCATCCCAGGATGCCATTGGCCTTCTTGGCCATGAGGGCACATTATTGGCTCATGTTTAATTCATTATCAACCAGGACTCCCAGCTCTCTCTCTGCAGAGCTGCTCTCCAGCAGGTCAATTTCCAGCCTGCATTGGTGCATGGGGTTGTTCCTTCCCAGATGCAGGACTCTGCACTTGTCCTTGTTGAACCTCATGAGGTTCCTCTCTGTCCAACTCTCAAGCCGGTCGAGATCCCACTGAATGGCAGCACAGCCTTCTGGGGAATCAGCCAGTCCTCCCAGTTTGGAGTCACTAGTGAACTTGCTGAGGATACACTCTGTCCCCTCATCCAGGTCTTTGATGAAGATGTTGAACAAGACTGGCCCCAGAACCAATCCGTGTGGAACTCCACTGGCCACAGGCCTCCAACTTGACTCTGTGCTGTTGATCACTGCTCTCTGGATTCTGTCATTCAGCCAGTTCTTGATCCTTCTCACTGTCCACTCATGCAAGCCCCACTGCCTGAGCTTTCCTATGAGGATGTTAGGGGAGATTATCAAAAGCCTTGCTGAAGGTAGATGACATCTGTTGCTCTCATTTAGCCAGCCAGTCTTGCCATCATAGAAGGCTATTAGGTTGGTCAAACAGGATTTTTGCTTGGTGAATTTGTGTGTGAAATCATCTTTTCCTTCATGTGTTTTGTGATGACACTGGGGATGAGCTGCTCCATCACCTTTCCAGGGATGGAGATGAGGTTGACTGTCTTGTAGATTCCTGGGTTGTCTTTCCTGCCCTTTTTGAAGACTGGAGTGACATTGGCCTTTCTCCAGTCCTCAGGCACCTCACTTGGGTGCCATGATCTTTCAAAAATGATGGAGAGCAGTTTAGCAATAACATTAGCCACTTCCTTCAGTACTCGTGGGTACATCACCTTAAGTCACATAGATATATGAGTGTTAAGCTTGTCCAACAGGTCTCTAACCCCATCCTCATCCACCAAGAAAAAGTCTTCCATTCTCCAGACTATCCTACTGTTCTTCAGGAATTGGGCTTTGTGACTAGGTGGTTCTATTTTCTCTGCTTTTTACTTGACATCTCCAATTGTCCAGGTGATGGATGAAATCCTGAACTAATGACAATCACTAGTAGGACTCTCTTCGCTCACACAAGTGGTAGAGTTTGGACAGCATGAAGCACAGATTAATATTCTATTGCAAGGAATATTATTGCTGGATTCCATTCCTTCATCTTTTCCTTACTCTTGGATATTGTTTGGGAATCTGTGGTTTGAGCTCCACCCTTCAGGAGACAGGAAGGTAGCTTCTACCATCCTGAATCCTACCTGAAAATGAACAAAAAATGATATGTTTCTGTTGTGATTTTTCCAAGACAGCAACAAAGCACCACGATAGTCTCTTACTCACTGCCCCCTATCCACTCCCATCCTTGTTAGGATGGCAGAGGTCCCAGCGAAATGGGAGTAAAAAGATAAGCAAGGTTGTTGTGGATTGAGACAAGGGCAGGGAGGGCTCACTGACAATTACGGTGCCGGGCAAAACAAACTCCAGTACTCGACTTAGAGAGGAAAGTAGGAAAGTTTATTCTACAAGAAACAGAATGGAATAAAGCAAAAAGGGAGTAGGATGATGAGAAAATTACACCCAGCACTTTAAGATCTCCCTCCTCCATCCCTCCTTTCTTCCTGTATGCAGCTCATTGCTCCCAATATCTCTACTTCCTCCCACCTCAATGTTTCAGGGGGGCAGGGAATGGGGGATGTGGTCAGTCTCTCACAGATGGGCTCTGCCACTTATGTCTTCTCAGATGCAGATGACTCCTGGCATTCTTCCCCTGCTCAGATACGGGGTGTCTCCCACGGGACACAGTCCTTAATGAACTTCTGGGTTCTTCCCAGCAGCTGCAGCTTCTGCTGATATAGGTTTCTTCACATAGGACATGGCCTCCTCTGGTCATAGTCACTGCCCCTGGCACAGGGTCTTCTACTGAGTGCAAATAAATCTCAGCTTCACCAGTCCTCTCCACAGGATGCAGGGAAGTCTCTGCTCTAGCACACCTCCTCTTCTCTTTCCTCATTGACCTTCGGGTCTGCATGGTTGCTTCTCTCTTCCCATTCCTTGCACAGGAATGAACAGGAACAACCCTCCTCTTCTGGCTTCTTAAAAAGTGATCATGGAGGTGCCCAATTGTCTCACCCCAGAAGTGAGTCTGACCTGGAGCTGGGGAGAGTTTTGAGCAACTTCTTATAAGAGTCATCTTTACAGCCCCTTCCCCATTATCAGAAACAGCTCCATGACAGTTTCATAAAGTACTCTTTCTTCTACTGGGAATGGAAATAAAGTTTGTAAAGGAAGCTACTCATTTAAGAAGCTTGGGCTGAAGTGCATCATCCCCTGAAATCAGCTGGAAGAGTCAGTTGTCATGATTTAGTAAGTCACCTGAAAGAGACACACATTCACCATTAGTCTCCTAACTAGCTCTTTGCTTGTTAGTGTACTTATTCTGTTTAAAACTCCTTACAATGGAATTTCCCTAGAGGGACAAGTACTCATTGCCTGAAAATACCACAAGCTTCTTTTGCCACTTACTCCTCTTGTTGAGAGAAGGAGAAATTGAGGTGGAGTGAGCCTCCCCTGATAGCCTGGCTCTTGTTTTCCATCCCTAAATGAGATTGGCCACACTGAGTCTGTGTATAAAGAGGACAACTTCTTAAAAGTGGTTCCAGGACTCCCTCCTAGCAATGTATAATTAGCTCTAGCTGTGGGAATAGCAATGACACTGCTTTTGCAGAACCCATATATAATCATTTTTTAGGATGACTATACATCTCTTTACCGTTTAGGAATGAGAAATATAGTGTGGAAAGATTTTCCACTTCTCCGGTAGTTTAAATTTCTAGCTCAGATTGAGGTTCTTCTTGGCTTTTCTTTATTATATTTGATACAGGCCTTCTTGGTCAGGCATGGAATGAAGGGGACTGTATTCAGACATTAGTCAGATTGGAGGTTCTGGCTGCAGCTGAGCTCAGTCACAGACTACCTCTTTCTGTTCATCTTTGTCCACTTCCCTCAGTCTTTATGCTATTCTCCTTTAGTTCTCTCTTTAGTTCTCTCCTTTAGTACTCTCTCGTTGTGCTTGGAGGAGGCACAAAACAACTGGAGTTAAAAAATTATTAGATCATAAGTGTCCAAATGAATTAAAATTTTCTTTAGAACTACATCAGAGAGCCTTTATACACAGTTATACAGCTAGACTTTAGGGAGCAACAACCTCTGGGGAAAAAAGGTGGGCATAGGCTAAGGAACCACTGTAGTAGCACACTGGACTATAATTTCCTTTCCAGGCTCTGGTTCAAGGGGCTATAGAAGGCACATCACTTCTACAAACTGGTACTGAGTATATTCTTGACATCAGGGGGAGGAGGAGATGATCTGTGAATAATGCTTATCTCATGTCAAGCCCTGTTCTTGAAAGCTGGGACAAATAGACTGTTTTCTTGGAAATAAATATGCAAATATGAATTTATCTGAAGTTTCAAGACTGGTCAGTGATGACAACTTGTGAACCAACAGAATGTTGTTCACATCAGAACTGAAGTGTATATGTGTGTGTGATATAAACAGCTTAAGGAAAAGGGAACACAACTATGTTTCCTTTTGGATGGTGTAGAAAAAAATCTAGATTGTTCTGGTAACTTGTTTTTTGATATTTTTAAACATTACTGCCCCTGATGTGTGCTTGACTTTCACACTTCACACTTAGACTTGATTTTGA
The DNA here is from genome assembly GCA_013401255.1 of Urocolius indicus. NCBI lineage: Eukaryota > Metazoa > Chordata > Aves > Coliiformes > Coliidae > Urocolius > Urocolius indicus. The sequence goes on along the minus strand of WBNH01008010.1, from coordinate 310,559 downwards.
GATTGGATACATTTGAAATTTTATTCACCCTTCATTGATGGTGCTCAGAAGCTTTTCCCAATTAAATATTAAAAGTTATTATTCCTTCTTTCAAAGAGCAGCACCATTTTTTTTAACTGCTACTTAATTTTTAAACTTGAACTCTATCTTTCTGTTGCAATGAAAAAGTTGTTTCTTCTAATCTGAATCTCAGCTAAAGCAGATCAGTTATGAATTGCCTATCTATCCTCGTCCTATTATTGGTGAGCATCCCAAATCCGTTGTGATTTTGCTGCCTGCTTTTCCTTATGAGTAGGTTGATTCAGAAAAGCTATTAGATATCAAAAGAGATATCTGGGAAGATCGGTAAAGCACCTAAACTGAGCACATGTCTAGCACATTCATAGTCTGTCATCTGCAGGTAAGAGCAGTGACTTCACTTTAAAGATATAACCATAAGATATCTGTATGAAGACAGTAGAAAAATCTGTGGCAAAGAAAGAAGCCAACCACAGCTCCATACAGTGCTGGAAACAGCTCCTATCTGGAGACAAGATGGTGCAACTTCGACTTTGCTTTGCAAATAGTGATTTGGATGCAACCTCTTGCATGCAAATGCTTTTTTAGGTGCTCAACGGCATCTTTCATACTGGTGGCTAGTCTGTGACTCCAGCATTGGCTTTTCAGTACCAATGGAAAGGGAAAAATGGGTAGAGGACTGGGTGCACTTCAAAGTGAATTGCTGAAAATATTAGAAAGGTTTTATATCTCTTTTTTTTCCAGTCTACCTGAGAAAAGATTCAATATCCTAGATGTCAAGTATTAGACTTCTGTCTTTCTAGAAGTCAGTTTTTCAAGAATCCCAGCTTCACTGGTGTTTTACTAAAGGGTAGCACTAGCTAGAGTAAAGCCTTGGATTCACTGCAAAGTCAGAATTCAGTAGCTTGAATCTGTGAAAAAGAAACTACAATAAATAGATGGTATTTCTTGGCTTTATTTGCCTTTCCTTGGTTTGATTTCACTTGGTTTCGGGAATGTTTTCCTCAAAAGTTGTATTTGCATCATTGTGGCTTTAATACTGTCACATTTTGACTGTTAAACCTATTTCAAACCTCTGCAAGCCTCTTGAATATCAAATAAACCTGCCCAAAAATACTTAATTTAGAACATATAGAAGAATCGCTCTTTCAATAAAAAATCCTTACACAAACATGAAAAAGACTACTCATCTTTGATACTTCAGAGTATCTACCATGCACTGAGGATAATTTTCCTCCATGCCTCACATAGAATGAATGTGTCACAACCTAGCTCTGGTGAGTGGTTAAGGACCACAAGTAGTTTCTCCCTGTAGTCTCTTTCCCTCTGCAGTCTCAGTCCTAACTTCAGAGGCAGATGGAGGTGTAGGAAGAATGACTAAAACCTTCTTCAGGTCTAAGAAATAGCAGAAACAAACTGCATTTGCTGAACAGGGCCCCAGAACTCATATGAGATGGAGTTCATAGAGCATCTTAAACAGACACCAGAATGTGGAGTATTCCCTTCCCTCCTCTTCTGGTAAAGGAGAGGAATATAGATGTGTGCCTCAGTAAGAAGTGGAGCATGGACCTTTCAGACTTTGCATAAACAAATGGAGCAGAGAGAGAAAGAGATTAAAACCACCCCTGAGCAAGGCAGTACCCTTAGGAAGAGAAGAATGTAGAGTTGACAGCTATGAATCCTCATAAATCTCCTCTTCATTAACTAATAAACCCTGGCATCCTCCAAGTTTTCTTTCACATGCCCTTCAAACTTAAACCTTCCTGTCCTGCCTTTGATTGCCACGAGTCCTCTTTATATCCTGTCTATCCTGTTCACTCTGTGCTGCAAGTCTTCCTCCTTTCATCCTCTCAGTTTTTGCTGGGTTTAGATTATTTTACTGTTGTAACAAATACCCTCGTTTGTTCAGATTTTTCCCAGTATCCGGACATTCAAACAGACCCTGAATAGGTGGCAGCTGAAAGCACTGTGTATTAACTGTCTCTCTGAGATGCACAGGACTCACAGACCACAGCTTGTTGCTTATGCAGTCTCAAGGTAAATCTCCCAACTTCCTCCAGAGCAAGCCCAAGCTTTTCAGGAATACCATTTTCTGTTTCTGTCCCCAAGGAAGCTGCAGGACCAAGGTGCTGAGTGACATAAGTAGTGGGTGACCTCAAATGTTTTCAGGGTAGTCGGTGCAACTCTTTTCTCTCACTAACCTTCGCCTAGAAGAAATTGAGAGGTGATTTAGTGTAAGAGCTTCCTGTTACTAATTATTTTCTTTAAATGTCTGCAGACCCCATTTCACAACTCTTTACATTCACACTGGATTTCACAGTGATCAGAGATGAATGCGAAAACTCTAAGAGAAACAGAAACAATTTCCTAACTTTGGAGCACTGCTGTAATATCCCTAGTCACATTTTTGTATTGTTTTCTTTGTGGTATGGAAAATCTCTTGGAGAGGTAAAAGCCAAGCATGCACTGAAGAGCTCACTTCAAATATTCATCTTCTAAATCCAGAGTATCACTGGTGGTCAGCTGTGATATTATACATAAATCTACTGCAGATCAAACTGAGAAAAGCCTTTTCAATATTATTTTCAGCAGAACTGGTGACAGAAAACATTATGAATGCAATAAACAGAAAGAGAGGGAAATGCAAGCTTACACAACAAGGCAGATTTACATTTTCCCCAGCTCTTTGCCAGCTAACAAAAGTACATCTCTGACTCTGGGGTACACTTTTATTGGAGGTTGCTGCAGCAACCTCGCTCATGCATCCGGCTAAATTTGGAGGTTGCATTAACCTTCCTTTCTCCCTTGATATTAGAGATGCTAGAAACATTATGGAGACTCACTTTAAGCAAAGGAGTCCCTCAAATGAAACAGGTTTTGAAGATGAATCATTTTACTTGACAGCTTGTATCCTTATAGTCCTGACTGGAAAGCTGTATCCAACTGAAGAATAATAAAATTTTACATTATTTTAATAATATTATTTTATTGATCTCTGTCTTCTAGGATTATTAGCTAGTAAATCTTAACGTTTCTTTGTCAGTTGAGAAAACAGTTTATGTTTATTTTTAGAGAGAAAAATCCTGATTAGAACTCCCTTTCTTTAAATGTCTCATCTCCTTACTCATGTCTGACCATTCTCAAGTGCCCATCTTCTTGGTCTGCTCAGAGCTGCTGCCAATGCTTTAATCTCGTCTCACTACTGTAAATACCTACCCAGAGTAGAAGATTGCAATTTCCTTGGACTTCAAAGTCAGTCATACGCCAGTTATTTACCAAAAGAAGCTCAATGGCTTTAAGGCAGATCAGCTAAGGAAAGATCACAATCTCACCCTGTGGGGGTATCCAGTAGGGTATCCTGTGATGAAGGACAAGTGTGCTTCTGAACAAGTCAAAATCTCTCACTCCAGCATGTGAAGCACCTAGGCACTGAGCTGGGAATAAAAGGAACCTCAAGATGAGTCCTGGCAGAGAAGCTGAATAGCTGCATCATTACTAGTGCTGATCCCTCTCCATCTCTGCATCACTTAACAGACGTGAAGAAGTATAGACCAAAACACAAAATGATAGCACAAACAAACAAGCAGTGTTCAGTCATAGGGAACAGTCTGACAAAGCAACCACTAGAATCTAACCCTGGAATGTGAGCTAGGCAAACGTGTGCTTAGGAAGGTTGAAAACTTCTCACAGATTTTTTTTCCCAAACTCTTGCTGAAGAAGCCAATACTTTTCTAACTGGCCAAGGGGTGTGACTTTCCATGAGATCCCACCCGGAATTGCTTTCATTTGGCCTGTGTCATGAGCCTGATGACTCTGTTGTGCGGCAGAGCAGTAAAGGCTTTGATCCACTGCTTGCATGGGAAAGAATTTGAATGCATTGAACTTTTTGTAGAAATGAAGTTTTCTTGGACCAGCCTGAAGGTTTGCTGGGCATAGTTCCTTCCCAGGGGGCTTTGTCTGATGTGAACCAGAACCATCTCAGCTCTAGCTCTAATGACCTAGTATATTTTACTTCCTTCTGCATTTTGACTTTTAACACAATCACCTTTTTAGATCTCAAAGCTGCAGCTATACCCTACTCACTAACCCATGGAGCAGCTTCAATAGATGAGGTATCCTTGAGGAAAAGCAGATCATACTATTCCCCCTTGGGGTATCTCTAATCTGGAAAAACTTTAAATAGCAGTTTTGAAGCTCTTCCGTTGGTTTGGCTTTGCAGGGTGCTGAGACCATCTCACAGATACGTGAACTACTTGCTACAAGTATTCATGCCAATTCTGACTCATTGTCAGTCACAGTGTCCCAGCAAAAAATAAAAGTACTTTTCATACAAGAACACTCCAAAGAAATTTACATAAACCAGATTGGTGTAAGTGGGATAGATATAGTATGGAAACTAAAAACTCCATCATTCATTGTGTTTCTAGGTGTCTTATATAATGAATGTAATGCATGAAATGGACTTGACACACTGTGTCTGACTTTGAAACTTTAATTTTTTTTTTAATTTAACTTTTTAATCTTTTTAATTATTAAAGGCCACTTTCAGTTTCTCCTTTGTTTCTTTTGTAGGGGTTGAGAGACTTCCAGGAATTATTCTAGACGTACAGAGAGCATCAGAATGACTGAGTTAAGCCAACTTTTGCGACAGTGAAGTGAAAGTATCAGGAGGAAAGATCATTCCAGTTTCTGCAATAAGTAAGAGTCTTTTGGTGATATGTAGGATAGAGTTTCTCTAAAGCTCTTTAACTTACATTTGGAAGTAAACTTTTATTAGAGAAGAAAAAAAAAAAAAAGAATTAATCAATATATTTTTCTTGTATCAAAGTTAGTCCAAAAATTTGAGATGTCTGTGTCAATGTTCAACCTGACAATAACAATAATTTAGTATTTTCAGAGACGCTAGGGGAGCTGGAAGAGATGGGGAAAGAAGTGGTTTTGGCTCTTGGATTTTCTTGTAATTCAGATGAAAAAGAACCTGGACGATTTATCTGTATAATATAAAATCCATCTCTTCCTTTTACTGCATGGCACACATCCCAGGCTGCTTAGAAGTTGAGTGAAGGGAGTACAGATAGTGAAGAGAGATCAGGAAAGGCATCTAAAGGGATAGAAACTGTCAAATGAACAGATTGCATGTATTTTCCTCTTTGCAATATGTGCATAGGCTAAGAAACAAAAAAAAATAAAATATTCCATCATGCCTTGTTTCTCATATCTGGCTTCAAAGTCAGATTCAAATATTGGCCAAAGAAAGTACATAAATTCTGATGCCTGTTCAATGGGAGGTTAGTGATCCTTTTCAAAATCATAAGTTCATAACAGAAAATCATCACTCACAGAATGCTTGCCATTTGGTGGAAAACATTCTTTCCAGCACTATTGAAACTCAAAGAGAGAGAGAGCTAAACATGTTGCACTAAAATCTGTAGATGAAGCCATACCAGAAGTGGAATTCAGAGCAGCTAAGGGGTAGCATACTAAGGTTATCTTGATTTGGGTTATTGTTTAGCCAGCATGTTCAGATGGATTTGCATAAGTAAATTTAAAATATCATATTCTATTTATTTTGGAAATCCACATTGAAGAGAATTAATTTCCCTTAAAAGAGTGCATTTTGGGAACTATGGTTTTCATCAGATAAGGTTTTTCTTGGCTAAACCAGCATAGCACAATAAGCATGATCACAACGACTACCACCACCTAACATAGTTAGCACCATTGCTTCTGTCTTTATTTAATTATTAGCAGTACCTTATAGACTTTTCATTAATGCTAGCAATGAGAAAAATCACCACCCTTTTGCCAGGGTCAACAGCCATTTATGACAACTTAGCCAGCTTCTGTAAGTTAGTGTTTGGCACACATTTAAGAGTGTTTTCCCACGTAGTTATCCTTGTATTTTGACATTTCTATTGCAATTTTCAGCTAAAAAAATCCCAATCTCATGCAGTACTACTTATACCAGAAAGTAGCCTGAAATGGAAAGTTTTAAAGGGGTATATGAAATGTCAACTCTGCCATGAAGATGGACCAAAAGTTAGCTATAGGAAAAGATAGGAAGAATTTGCAGTCCAGTCAGCTTGCATACGTTCAACAAACATAAATCCCTTTGTAATTTTGGAACATTTCAGTTCATAGAGCAGATGGATTAGAGACTGGATTAAAAAATGAAATGCTGAAGTGTGAAGTCACGGCCTCAGTGCTGACGCTTGTTTGCTGAAAAGTCCATAGGGACCATAAGACTGGCCTTCTTCAGACTTGCCTTCCTTTGAACAGTCTCACGTGTATCTGGTGACATGCTAAACCACTGTGAGCCCTTGAGCAAAGAGATGTCTTCATGGTCTAGATACCACATGGTCACCCCTCATCTGAAGCTTGCTGCATCTAGCTGCACAGCCCTAGTGAGGTGAGCCCCTCCCAGGCCTGGTGCATGCAGTTACTGAGGTCTAATTGCAGGGAGGCTGGGATTTTCCCTGGAGGAAAATCATCATCAGACTTTACATTCAGTGGAGGTAGAGTGCTATATACAGCTAAGAATCAGCTCCCCTATTGTTTCAGTTCCATGATGGTATATCCATTCATAGCTGTGGTATGTGCAGAGCTAGAGATAGACATATATGGTGCACTATAGTACTCCATGCTCAGAATTTGGCACGTGGAGGGGTAGCTACCCTAAATACAGCCATGGTAGTTTGGCAGATATCCTTCCAATCTAATTTATCTTAAAATATAATTCTGCTTTTTTAAAATGACTTAATTAAAGCAACATCCTCTGACTTAACAAGATCCTCTTCTGTGGGTGCTTGGCAATTTTAGCTGCTTACTTTAATGACTAAAGATCACTTTTATCAGTCATGCTTTTGACAGTCCTGCACTCTGAAGAAGAAATGGTTTTGTAGAAGTAGTATTCTGAGAAGATCTCTGCAGCTCAATAATTTCCAGGTTAATTCACAAATGGCTGGAAATCCATCCACACACCTCTCATTAACTCTGCAGGTTCCTTTTTTATGTGAAAACTAAAGCTGTTATTTCTTATACATGGATATGTAGGAGAAAAGCCAATTCAAAACATAAAAAGTTGTAATTAATTACATAAGTAAATTATTCAAACTCTTGCTCTGTTCAATGACATTTTTAATTTGAGAAACTACTCCCTGGCAGGAATGAAGTGATCACAATCTAGCCTTTGGCTAAAACACCTATAGGGCTGCATTCTGCTCTGCTCTGAGTACTGTGAGCAACATTTTAAATAAAGCTCAAAGGAGTAGAGAATGCTGCTCTGCAACTCAGAGGTGTGCTTGCCACAAGTAAGTGGTAAATAACCTCTGAGAAAAACTATGCTTCAAACCCAATGAGCAATCAATCCCAATCTGCAGAACTGTACAAATTGGTTCAATAATCAGAAAGGACAAAGACAATAATCTGTCTCCTTTTAAAGCACTGTATATTTTCCAGAAGATCTCTGTGAGCTACCATTCTATTATCCCTGAGCTCTCCACTGACCTCACAGTATTTTTTACATTCCTGTCTTTATTTTACATTTTCAAACAATTTCAAAGCAATTTCAATGGAGAAATAACATTTGACTGAATGTAAAATGGCTGGTCTGTTTTTCACACTGACTGCAATAAAACATTGAAGACATCATAAATACATTTTGGGGCAGAATGATGCATAAAGACATAAACAAGAAAAAGCAGAAGTCCCATATTTTATATGGGAATATTTTTTTCCTGGAAGGCACATTCTAATTAGATCAGACAAAGAAAGCAGACAGACAAGTAGACCAATAGCGATGCTAACAGTGCAACTGAATGTATAATCCAAGCATTAGGATGACAGAAATGGAGCAAGAGACAGATACACATAAGGAAATGCAAGCAGCACTGTTGTTCAGCCAGGTTTGTTACATTCCCATGGAGACTCGTGTTTCACATGTTAGGAGCCACTACTCACTTCTCTCCTACACATATTAAAAAACCTCATTTATTACAAACAGCAAATCAAACACCTTTGGAAGTAATTCAAGCACATTAATATGTCAGTGATAGCTGTGTTCAGTAGTGCATTTTTGTTTCGATAATAAATCCCTTTGAGAGAGACAGGCATTCTCAGGGTTTGCGCATTTAAAGCCAAAGTCCTCCGTAGGTCTTATTCGTGGCTGACAGTAATAACTAGGGAATGATTTTTATTTTGGTAGGTTTTGGTTAAGCTTCTCACATTCTGTGTACATGAATAGTAATTCTAACTAAAACTTGTGAACAATAATCCTAACTAAAACATTGCTTTAAAACCTATTTGCAGGCAAGCTAACCTATGTAATGTGATGGAGCCATTTGAATAAGCTCCTATTTTAGATGCTTTAGTTCTTCTCTGCTTGATTGCCTTACCTCATCTGTGTGTTGCCACACACTGTTTTGAAGCTGCATTCTTCCCGATCCCTATAATATTTTTCACCAGCTTTGAAGCAACTCTCTTTCCTCCTTGGCATTAATTTAATTAATAGAGGTGTTTCTTTTAAGGATCTGTCTCTCTATGCAAACATGGAAGAAATTATGATTTGGGATAGAATAATTAGTACCTTCTACAACTACAGAAATGATAGCAGTGGACAAAGCTGTACTGATAGAAACTGAGATTTTAGGCTCAGATTCTTCTAACTGTTATTTCTCTGTTGAAGCAAATGTTTGTTTCTTATTTTCTGGTATATACCCAAACAGAATTAAAGCAAGAAAAGATAACTTTGTTTCAGGACTGTTTAAGTTGACAGAAGATTTTTCTATGAGCAGGTTGTTTTCGTAAGTAAAATACACACAAATGAGCTCTTCAACTTACATTCACAGGATCTGCTTATTGCTTTAAGCCCCAGTTTCCATTATTGGCATCTAGATAGCAAATGCAACTTTCCTCTCATGATTCTTATATAGACAGGATGACAGACTAGGAAGAAACCTCTCCACCTCTGTTCCCACAGAAATTCTGGGTTTTTGGAGGAATAACTTTTGGAGCAGCTTACATGGCCATGCACAGTGGAAAAAGAAACATACTTATAAACCCCCAAAACCAGGGCAGCTCTCCTAGTCTCAACGGGTGGTAGCAGGAGGTGGTTCTAAAAGGAAGTCAAATACTTCGGTTTATTGCAAGAAGTTCTTTTAACTTCATGCTAAACTGGGATGGAGGCATATACCTAACTGACACTGCAGGGCTCTACATTTAGAACAATCTTTGATGAAAGGAAACCAAATCCCAAGCTCATTGAAGTCAATGGCAGCATTCCCACTGACTTCAATGGGAACAGGAGGTAGCTCATGGTCATTACAGAATTGCTAAGGAGCTAAATTTATTTAAGTCCAGATATGACAAACTTCTGTTTGTAATGGCTTTTCATAGAAGAGATTCCGGTAATAGCAAGAGCTGACTTTGGTATTTCCATTCTAGCAAAAGTATTAGCAAGCCTACTTCACTCAAAATGTGCTTAAGTCATTAAAGAAAACAGGACACCACACCCAGTTTATAAAGCAGAGATTCTTAATGAAGCCACTCTTGAAGAAACTTGGACTGATTTTCACCAAGATTATTGGTTGCTAGAATGCACAGTCCCAAATCTGGAGAGGTTTTTTTTTGTTGCAAAATGTATATTTAAGAGCCCGACCATAATAGTTTGCTGTTGTTTTCATACAACTCTTTTGCTTCTGGCTTTGCAAGATGCATGTAAACAATGGGAAAATGTTTGCAACTTCTAATTAAAGGATTTTAGTTGAGATTAAAAGATGCAAAAGTTCAGCATTTAGTGTCCCTGAGAGGACAGACAGCCTAGTCTCTCTCTCTTTCCACAGGCAGTAGAAGGCATAGTATGTAATGTAGCTTCCCTAGAGTGCCCATTTCTAGTTTGACATATAAGCAACCTAGTAGCAAATCACCTTAAATGACAGCATGATAAAGAGTCCACAAAGAGTAAAGTCTTGAAAAAGTAGGACTGCTTCCTGAAAAGATGTTGTAAGGACTGTTACGCAATCCATAGAAAAAGTTCCTTTTCGGGTATTGGAGGGGAGAGGTAAGGGGTGTGTGTGAGCTTTTATATTTCTCAGACGTTTCCCCAGCCAAAGTATAGATTAAAGTAATTTCAGTACTGTAATTTGAGGGATGCCATAACATTAAATTACACCCACTTAAATAATTACATCTCTTTAGCTACAAATGATAAAATAAACGTATCATGTTTAGTGTGTGTACTTTGCATGCAGTCATATAGCAGTTCACATGCAGAACCTTTCTCAAAGTAGCAAAGGGAAAAAAGTCCTTCTGGAAATCTTTACCATTACACTAACATATTTGATTGTGGGAAAGAATAATTCAAATGAGGCAAAGGTTATGATAGAAAAAAAATCAAATGGGAATAAAAGCTATAGCTAGAAGGACATTTCAGTCATTGTACTTTATTCTCATTCTTAACCTCAAATGATTGTTAAGAGGAACGTGACTGTTAAGTTATATATCTTCTCTTGGCTTTATGAACTTCCCTATGCATACTTCCTCTCTCAGAGCATACACAGTCCATGGAGCTTTATTTTTAGTATCTTTATTGGAGTGGGCTATAACATCCACAGAAACTGTGTGAGATAAGGAGGAGGTAGATGCTGTATCAGAGAGTAAGAAAGAGAACAATTCTGCAGACAAAAATCCCCAACTCTCCAACAAGCAGTGAGGACTTTTCCTCACATTGTATTATTTGTCTCAGGGAATAAAAGAATAGTCTTTTAAGAGTTAACTAAAAGACCATCAGGAAACCCACCTGCTGCTATTTTAATTCACACCAAAGGATACATTTGTCCTTGGCCCTCCTGGGTGTCCAGTTCATGGATTATACCGGTTGCAACTGCCTTTACCTAAGAAGCCAGGGCTCTTCTGTCCAACTTGCTATTGCTCATGCTTTGTGAATTGCAGCCTGCCCAGAAGGTGGCTATGCACATCTTCACAAATAACTCCCCTGCTCCACTCTTGCTGCCCCACACCTGGTCTCTTTGTAAAATATTTTTGAAGATATATTGGAAAAGAAGAGAACACCAGAATGGTGGTACTCATTTGGTCCTTGGGGACAGTTGATTGCCCTTGCATATTACAATCTAAATGCAACTCTGAATTTGGATCTCAATTCCAATCAGGCCAAAATCTAGTTTAAATAAATATTCGTGCTTGTCTCATTTTAGAGATGAACCTTGCTGCTGAAATTTAAAAGGAAAACTTGAGTTCGTTTCCTAAAAATTGCCTTTGGCTTTTACTATTCCAGTCTTAGGGAACTTTAGGTGTTGACCCACAGCTCTGGGCAACTGACCCAAATCTATGCCATCCACAGGGCCCACAATGCCAGATTGTCTCCAAGCACACCTCCAGGATCAGGCCGTGCACAGAAAACATGGAGCAATATGCTTCTGCTTTTTCTCCCATATTTAGATCACCAAGACTTTAAGAAAGACAGAGACTTGGTCCCTGATTGGAGAGGGACAATTCAAAGCAGCTGTGAACTAAAACTGGGGGCACTGAAGGCAGCTTCAACTTGTGTGATAGTTAAATGCATGCTACTTAAATATCCCTTGGGAGAGTGAGAGGGAGTGCAGGCGTGATTGTGGAGCTTGGTGGTTAGACATGGCCCCAGGAGGCTGGGGTGCAGTCCCACAGCAAGTAGGGGATGGCTATTAACAGCAGCTGTGAAGCTGACAGGAGTATTGGATGCAGTCAGCAGCTCACAGGGTACTGGGAAATATATTTTATCCTGGGAATAACCACATGGCCATGTTTCCCAAACCAAGTGAAAAAACAATAACAGCAAAAAAAGGCAGAATATTTCTCTTTGTTCTCCTTCCCCAAGATTTTAATCTCATGGGATTGAAAAAGAAAAGATAAAGCAATTTGTTCTGAAGAAGAATGAAAGCAGCATTTGAAAATCGGGTTTCACCTGAAGTCTGGTCAACTCTGAATGGCAGTTTCTGGGCAGGAGAAGAATGGACATGTCTACCAAATTAGGTAGACTTGGGATGAACATGTCTAAAGTTGCCAGCAGCGTGTCTTCCCTGGAAAACAGTGGAACACTCAAACCATGTGTGCAGAGGGAAGGGAAGATGCCTTGTCACAAAAGTTGACCTTGATGATGCATAAGCAAGGCAACATCCTTTCAAAATAGCTACCCTGAGGATCATAATAGAGCTCAGGAAGCAGAGGAGCTCAAGTATTGTCAGACGTCGTGACTCAGGCAATGCCAGTGCCCACAGCACTAGGAAGCAGCACAGTAGCAGCTCTGCAAATGCCAGCAGACACTGCCCACGAGATTGAAGAAGCCAGGCTTTAAAAAAGCCCAGCACTGATGTTTTGTGTCCAAATAAAACATCTAAAAGTGTGATCTTAAAATAATGTAAATGCCTGTAGTATAGGTACTTTAGGATTAAGGGGTTTATGTGTTGGGGTTATAAAAATCCATATTTTTCAACAAAATTTGGTGTCTTTCATCTAATGGCCTCAGTGCACTTCACACAGTCCCTCTCTGCTTCACAGCACAGCTAGATACAGTACAATTCTTACTATTTTTGTGAACGGTGAACTAAGCAGCAGAGAAATGTTCATCACCAGATCTATGCAGCTTAGTACCAGCAAGAGGACATACTGATCCCTTAATTTGACAATAGTCTAACTCTATTTCTACAGGTAGCATTACTCAATAGTCATCATTAGCTACATTTTTAAGATTATGATTTCAGTCATTCTATAATTATATCTATTGCCAAAAAATATCTTGGATTTGTGTGATTATATAAGTGCACACCAGACCTCACACCAGTTTGTTTCTGCTATAAATCAGGGATATAGACACTAGATACAGATGTTATAGGCATGAACATAACTAATTGCAGAAACCTGGGGAGATATAGCATCAGCAAACATACTGCATGTATCTCAAATCTCAGATTTTTGGGGCTGTCAGTCTAATATCCCTCATGTACAAATTAAATTTGGTCCAAAATCTTGCAAAGCAAACAGATTTGCTGCTGTCAGCAATCTCACAGGGCCCCGGTCAGGATTACCTGAATTGTGTGCACAATAATGCTTACAGGCAGCTGCCAGGAAGCTCAGCATTAGCACACTGCTGTGGAGAATTTGTATCGTTATTACTATATGGAGAAGAAATGGGAGATCCAAGGTGATCGATGTGTCTGTTCCCTTCAGACATGTGACCTAGCACACCTCACTTAGCAAGGGTTGTACCACTTGTGAATTCACTCATGGGCTTAAACAAGTGTACAATGTAATCTCTTCCTGGAGTATGTTTTCCTTTCAGTTTCTAGACATAGTTCACACTGTCCTTAAAATTTCTTTCATAAAGATGTGTATAACATGAGGAGGTGATGGATGCCAGATAGTTGGGATAATTCCTCCTGTATCATGCCTTGCTTCTTCATTCTTTTGAACAAAGACAGTGAAAGTAGACAGAAAATAGAAGCAGATCTGAGAAAACAGCAAGAAGCAGGGTTTTCCAAAATTCACATTCATTTGTGAGGGCTTGGCACATGCAGACTTGTCCATTCATTGAGCTTCTAAGGTTAATATGGGGTATAAGGACTGGGCTGATATTTCTTTGCTTGGTGATAAGAACCACAGCCTTGAGCTTACAAGCAGTGAGAAACCTGAGATAACCTGAGATAACTTCCTTCCAAATCCCCTGAAGCCTCCTCTCATCTGAAATGGTTCAATTGTTATCACTTACACAAGTGAAGTACTTATTGATATTTTTTGTGTTCTTTCTATAGTGTTCAATCTATAGTCAAATCACAGCAGCCAACAAAGGAAAGGTCTAGTTCCTGTGCATGGATTTTTACACCACCCAAAGTGTTCTCTGTTTTGTGAAGGTCATAGAAAAGCAGGGAGCAAGTAAGAAAAAAAAAAACACAAGGAAACTACAGGATATGATTCATAAAAATCCCACGTCTCCTCTATATGCTCATACAGACTTCTTTAAAAAAATAAATAAAAGTTTTTGTTCTTTAGCAATGTTCCAGTAAGTAATACACATGCCAGAGAACAAGCAAGCTCAAAACAATGAGCTAAAATTAGAAGAGGCAGATTCAGCATCTAAAGTCACAAATACACACACACTTTCTGGTGTGAAGGCATCTGGAAGAAATATAGTCACATGGACTGTCTGGGTGCTGACACTAGGACTGGAGCTCAGGAGATTCTTCGTCAGCTACAAGCTCTTTGTGGCTCCTCGAGTAACTCTTTTAATCCTGTCTGTGAAAAGGGGCAACAGGCCTGCTTTTGTGTCTGTTGTAAGGACAAAACCCTGGGTGTTCACTAGGATCTAGGATTTTTTTATTGAGTGCTACTGAAATAAAATTATTTCTTCAATCCACTCATTTTTTAAAGTGCTAAAAAAGTAACAAATGTTGATTTATTTTGCTATTCAGACTAAGTCTACTTCCCACTGAAATGGAAAAACCGAAAGAGATATGGTATGCACTCATACTAACTATTCACCAGCGCTTCAGTATTTGTATTTTGTTTTCTGGCATAGTTTTCTCTTAACCTGAAAAAAGCCCTACTTCTGTGCAGCCGGATACTTGCTAGCCACAATCAAGTGGTCAATAAAGCACTCACATTCACACAGGAATCATGTTCGGCCAAAGCAAGAAGCCACAAGATCTACATAAGAGTCTGGAGAATCGTGACTCGTGACCAGAACCATTACTTCCATGTTGTACCATCAACCAGTATCAAAGAGAGTTACATTTACAGAGCAAGAAAGGACAGCAATCGTGAGTATGTGCAAATTTTGACATTACAAAGAGGATTCAGGAGCTATTTGATACTACTCTAGATTTACATTCCCAGTGCAGATACAGGCTCTAGAAGCAACATGAGCTGCTGTAAGTCAATGAAGATGGGACGGTTTTTCATCACCCAATATCCCCTAAAATTCCAAAGATTTCATTGCAAGACAATACTAGCTTTTCATGAAATAATTTGATGGACATTTTAAAGGATATCTGGAGTCCACATATTGATTTTTAATTTTTTCTCTGTTCTTTTAGCTGTTGACAGTTGTTGCAGCTGCTCTTAAACTACACACTCTGTTTCCAGTACAAACCCAAACGTCCACTGCAGGCAGTAGCTCAGAAGGAGTAGGTACCAGTTCCTTCTTGTGTTGGGTTTGTGTGGAGCTGCTTGGTAATGGGGGAGGGGGCTGCAGCAGTGTCCCTGTAAGCAATTTGGGAAACTTCCCCCAGCTCTGAGTTGGACTAAACTCTGGCGCAGCCAGATCAATCTGGCACCTCTGTCATCACTACTTCAGATGGGAAATTTGTAGTGCATAGGAAGAGACAGAGGAGTGGTATGAGATGGAAGTGACCACAGTCAGAGAAGGAGGAAGGAAAGCGGAGCACTGGACCAGAGATCCCACTGCAGCCCATGGCAAGAACACAAGCTGTGCCCCTGCAACCCATGGAGGGCAATGGCAAGGAGTCTTGCTGTCTTGAGGCAAGACAAGCAGTGGGAGCCATTGGAACAGGATTGAATCCACCTCGACACCCATGCTGAAACCATAATTTTAACATCATCCTTCTCTCATTTGCCAGGGAAAGAGGCAGAAATAAGGAAAAAGAGCGATGGCTCAGTTTATAGTTATTCAGCTTTTATCTCACTCTTTACCCTTCCTGACAGGGAGCCATCCAACTCTTGCTACTCCTTTCAAAGCTGCCAGTGGAAAGAAAGATTCTTCCTGGGGAGGAGGATCTCCAGGGGAAGCAGTGAAAAAGCATGAGAAGGAATCTGGAAGAATTCACTCCCACCCACCTACAGGAGATTCCTAGAAGCATTGTTAGCGTGAAGGTTTCCAAAAATCCACTCCACTTCTCAAAGGCAGGGTCATTTCTGTGGCAGGTTGATTTTAAAGCAGAAACAGTGTCTAGCTGGAACCTCTCACAAGGTTGGAATGTTAGGAGTAGTCCCTTGAGAGAGGGTTTAATGTACAAAATGCAGGTGAGGCAGCCAGAAAGACATGATGAATGCAATTTATCACTGAGCTCTGCAATTTATCACAATGGAATAACAGGAAACAAGCAAAGCAGAGAAGCAGATAGATAGACTGGATAGATTAAGCTCCTCTGGGCATGGAACTCCTTTCAACCGTGCCAAGGAAATTACATGTTACACATCCAAAATTTCAAACAATATTTTATTGATTGGAATGGAGTTATGCAGTCCTGAAGACTGAAGAATGGACTAAATGTAAAATTATAGGATGCTGTTTTGCTTCATTTTGGTTTTAATCCACCTCTGGATATGTGCCAGGAGATAGGGATTTGTATGTGCAAATGAAGTGCTTGTACTTCCTAGCTACCTTTCTGCCTGCTCAGTTTTCAAGTTTAAGTGCATGAAGCTGCACACATAGGAGCAATTTCAATCTGTGAGTTACTTTTGATGATGTGCAAGTGATCAAAGTGTGCTCACAGCAAACACACTCCTTCCTCACTCCACAGCTTTTGTGGGGTGCCTTTCTCAAAACAGGTCTGTTGTATCAGTATAACAGCTCCAAGTTTTACAGCGGCAGTGCTGGAGCGATACTGGGGTCCAGAGTATTGCTGCAGTGTGCTGGATATTCCCCACCTCCCACAAAGCAGAGACCTTACTGCTTTCAAAACAGCACATGTACTATTTAAATTGTTTCACTGGGAGGAGAATTATGTTTTCTGCAACGCCTCAGGACAATGAGCCAAAGGAACTATAGAATATGAGCTTGGTATTACAGCCAAAGCTCTGCAATGCTCTGCTTTGTGTGTGTTTTAGCCTGCAATGTAACATTACTTTTACATTAACATTTGTGGTTCCTTTTTTATGCACTCCAGCTTCACCATGCTCCGCCCTTTATATTTTAACAGTTTAATTCCTATGATCCAAGCAGGGTGGCATGTTCAAAGCTCCACTTCTTTTTAGCACTGATTAGAAGGAAAAACAGGCAAAGAAAAGCTCAGAGTATTGAACAAGCTTACTTCAAATAGCTTTTATTAACACTAGGACAAGACTATAGCCAAAGAAATATACAAAACACAAAACAAAAGGGATTTTTGACAACTCAGTTGAAGACTATTTCACGCCAATCCAATGCTTGTATATCTATAATCAACAAAGTTTTGAGCACAATATTATTTAACATTACTTATTTGATGCTTTCAGATACAAAAATGTATCAGGAATAACAACAATAATCCATAGGTTGCTTTTACTCTTACAGAAAGATTACTATTGACCTTTATAAATGGTGCCCTTTGGGTCCGTCACAAATCTCCCTTAGATTCTGATCTGCCTTGAAAGACAAATTACAGATAAACTTTTAGTGCTCTAAGCAAAAGGACTGTTTTTTATCATAGAAGCAGATAGCAACATCAACTTCCCAAGGAAAAAAAAAAAATAGACATTTCAGCTGTGCATCCCTAGACCAAAAAGTCAGTGTAAAAAACCTACGTCAATAAGTTTGCTTTGAAAGCTTTTGTTATGACTTCATCAGGTATTGCTTTATGCTTTCTTACTGTATCCTAGCTTGGAATATTAAGTCAATCAATAAATTTAAAATAGCAGTAAACTAAGAAGCAAGAGACATGAATAGGAACTTGTTCCCATAACACGACATACATGCTCCTGAAAACAATAGAATATACCCACCACTGTCAATGCTCTTTCAGACAGACTTTTCTGGAACAACTGGCACTTCATGTCAGAAAGAGGGATGTGTGACCAAGGCCAGATCTTTATCTCTGCTTTTTTTACAGTTTATGTGTGGCTGAGCACAAAGTGAAGATTTCTTCCTTATCTGCCTCCTGGATTTTACCCAAATCTTGTTAAAGAAGGGATTTTAGTGGTCTTTGAATCAGTGTACTCTATAGCTCTGCTATTGCAAATGTGCCACTGGCCATGCAGGAGTACCATTGGGAAGGGGATAACGTGCAGAGATCTTAGCACAGAATTGCTCTCACTGCACAGTACCAGTGCCACTGGTTTCATGTCTCACTTGCCCTTAGACCATCTGAGCAGGAGCATGTCTTCCTTATAAATTACAGCCCAAATCACAGGGCACTAATTAGCATCCAAATAGCAGTATCTTTGATGGCACAGAACAATTTATACTTAACTATAAACTAGTCTAATATGCTGAACCACAGAGTGTGGCATTAGAGCAGGATAAAGGATTATGGAGAAGAGGTACAATTAATAGTTGCTGGAATGTCCTTTGTGGTCTTCGCTCTCTGTAGTGTGTTATTTGCTAGAGACTAAAAAGGAACTAGTAACAAGATGTCATGGGACAAAAACCTTTTGGATCAAGTGAAAATATTACATTGTTAAAATAAAAATGAGTCCCTTTTGAGGTTAGGGAGGAATGTGAGTTTCACAATTTCTTTTATTTTTTTTTTAACAACCAGCAGACAGGCAGCTAAATCATACTCATAAAATACCACTCCAGTTTGGAACTGTCACAAAAATGAAGCATTTAATTGCACTAGAAGTGACAAAGATAAGCTATTCTCATTCCCACACCAAGGACATAGGCATCTGTCAGAAAAGGCAGACTTGCTTTTGGTGGTTTTCTATGTGCTACAAGGGTGAATTCAATTATAGATTAAAAAAACAAAGAGAGTGACATGACAAAGTAAAAGCTTAAACAAGAATTAAGAACCCAAACTCCTCCAAATCCAGGATGAAAAGCAGGTAGCAGAAGCTTGATTTAAGAGAAATTCTTTCCCAGCAGGTCACCCTCGATCCCCCCCCACCCCCCATAATCTGTTTTACTTCCATATGGAGTCTGTAAAAACAACAACAACAAAGTACAATGGTTCACAAAGCTCTATTGTGACCTTTTAAAATGAAACAACTGTGCACTGCTACACTTCTGGAGAGGCCAATATTGGAAAAAAAATATTACAAAAATTTCCCCTGTTAGTCATGTTATGAAGTGTCTGCTGGGGGCTGATAACTTCTTGGGCAAATGCACAGCACAGACGTCAGGGCAGCATACCTGACTGCTGCTACTTAGGACAAAAAGTAGCACAGTGAGACTCATGTCTGCATGTGTGTGGGCATTCTTGTGGTATGAATAGGGGCATTTCCCAAAGAAAAAATGCTCACTGGGCATCTCTTTGCCCCTACAAGCTAATAGAAGTTAGTTTACTTACAGACATCAGTGTCTTTGGAAAAGTTCCCTCTAATTCTTTGTCCCAGACACATTGCCCTGAAAGTGTCCTGCTGTCTGTCTACACAAATTAGTCAGTCTCCACATTCTTATTCTCTACAGGACCTCTGGTGTTGGCTGCAGCAAAACCATGCTAACATTTCATCTCAGCTTTTTACGGATGCTGCACTTATCTAAAACACCAATTAAAACATCATATACTCTAGAGAGGGATTCATTTTGCACTTTCATTCAACTGGCAGCATGTTTTTGACTTTTTTGCAAAGTCAAGAAATAGCCATCTTCGTTTGCATAACTGTTGTTTATATTATTATTTTATGATATTTATTTAAGATTGTTTAATGATTTTATTTCCCTCAGATTCACTTCACTGGAATAAGTTAATTCATTTTCACTGAAAGCAAAATTAGGAAGGTACATAATTTAAAAAAGGACTAATTCTGTCACTTTTACACAGGCAAAATTCCCACGGACTTTGATTACTTGCTAAGTATTTTGCATGGAAAAGGATCATATAATCAAGCACATCATTGCTGCAGATTACAAGAAAGACAAATTATCACATAGAGAATTCCTGCACAGAGTCCAAAAATGAAGTGCAAGACACTTAGATTTTAGTAGCTCTGTGATTTACTGTTTGTCATTGTTCCCAGTTCAGCCCAGGGAAAAGCAGTAAGCTGCATAAAAATTATTTTTTTCTTGATATCACAGGTCCTATCTCTTTAATTTTCAGTTTCTACTACGAATTCAAGGACCAAAGCATACAAGAAAAACACCACTGAGCTTAATAATTAGCCCCTAAGACTGAGGAAGAATATGAACTGGAGCAAGCATACAAGTGGTACTTGCTGCTAAGGCATCTCTCAAACTCCTGTATGCCTACCCTACAAGGTAAAGATTTGTTGCTAAATGGCAATGGTAGCCTGGGATGTCGGTACTCTGGGATGTCCTCTCACCTGCCTGCAGCCTTCATGCCACCAGCACCAGGAAGAGGATTGCCCTGGCCAGAAGGACTCTCTGCCATTTCTTCAGCTACACCTTCTCCAGGGAATGACACGCAGAAGCTACCATTTACCTCACCTCATTTATGCATTTCAGCTCATTTATAGAAGTAATCTAAGGTCAGATGTAGATATTTTGGCAGCTAGTTTGAAATATCTGGGATGTAATTTTCACAGGTGTCACTCCCCCTAGCTTAAGCTGAGACCCATGAGAGACATGAGACTATGACACCTATTAAAAAACAGTCTCTGAATTTGGACATTGGAAATATAGGAAAGTGCCATTCATGCATCTTTCTGAAATTCCTGAAATTTGTTTTTGAACCCAGCTAAAACTGGGCATTTTTAAGTGTGTCTATATGAGTCTTTCCCTGGAAGTACGTCCAAAATTACTGGGAGATATTTTCACTGTAATCCACGGGGAGCTATTGATGGTAATAAAAAATACTGTGAGAAGAAAACAGCAGCAAGTGAAACTGCCCTCTCAGAAAGCCCAGGTCTGCTTTGAAGGAAGTGTTGATATTCACCATAAGCCTCAATCATTTCCCAAAGGTCCGTATGGTGCCTTGTAATGACATAATCAAAAAGTAATGGTGTTCTGGGCTTAAAGGAAAGAAAAGCAGGGCCTGATCCATCTCCCATTGAAATAAAAGAGGATTTTGCTATTGACTTCAGTGAGAACAGAGTTCTGGACACAATCTGTGTGCAGTTTATTTGCACATTTACTTATCCAAATGATCCCAGCTTCAACCAATAGCATGTCTGCACGTCTGTGTGAGAGTATATCTGTACAAATGTATAAGTGTGAGTTTATCATGTGGTTCAATTCAAATTTTTTCAGCATCAAAAGCATTTCAGGCTACAAAGAACAGCTTTAGTTGATTTCTACTTCAGAATATAGGCTTTAATCGGTAAAATTTGTAACTCACACTTCAGGCTACGGTTCATATTCAATGTCATGCAGGCCAAGACAAAAGCAGATTTTTGCATTTGTGGGGTTAATTTTTAAATTATCTTACGATGCATAGAATTAAAATTTTGCAGCCATTATTTCAAAATTTGAAAAGCTCTACAAATTACTCAACTCATCAGCTGTACTCCTGGGTTTCCTTGAGGGGAAATTTGTTTGATGACCACAAGAAAATTGCAGTGAATGGCAAGATTGCCATCACAAGTCTGCTGAAAATGCGGGATGAACTCCTGATTGCTTTAGTCATGTGAACAACCCCTTCAGACAGCCCAAAGTTAGGCAAGGTGTCTTACAACAGGAGTTAATTTAGTCTGCTGGGAGTCTTTGCATTACTGAAATGAGCATGATTTTGGCTTGTAAATGGGGGATAGAATTTTGTTTCACTTTCTGAGGGGCATACACCCATTTTAGAGTAAGCCTTCCAGAATAACGGTTTACTTCACATTATAGGAAATGACATTCCTTTTTTAGATTTCCCTTTTCAAAGCATGCCTCAGATTTCTAACTTATAGCAGAGAGCTTTTCTATAAGTAATAAAAGTCTTTAAAATTAAAATGCTAATCGTAAACAAACCCAAATGCATGACAGATATAGTCTGACTAGTCTGACTGCATAACAAAAGAGAATTATATAATTCTATTTGAGTGAAATCTTTCATCTTTGATTTACAGGTTTGAGTCTGCCTCTAACTGAAACCACATTGTTCCATATCTTTCATATCATGGCCTTCCCCAAAATCTTGTTTTAATTAAGGTTCCTTTTAGATTTCAGAATAAAAAGCATGACAGTCTTCACTTATGGCTTTAATATATCTCTTGAGTTTGGAAAATATATAAACATGAACATCACTTGCTTTTAAAAGCTGAACGAGCTATCAAATACTACAAGTTGAATACTTCAAGATATCTCCTAGAGTTCACTAGGTGAGAAGGTTGTAAACAAAATAAAAGTTGCTGTAGCAGAGTTTGTTCAGTTGAAGTAGTCTTACATACATGCCCTATCTCTTCCTCTGACAGTAAGGCAACACGTGTAACAGTTTAAGCGTTCATTATCAGCTAAAGGCACAACTCTGTTACGTCCTCAAACATGTAATTAAACAACTAAAATCACATTGCAGGGAGATCTTGCTGCACTTTGGGGATCTAAAATAAAGGCTAAACCCCTTGAAGCTTCTTAAGCAACATCAGTTCTCTTGGTGCAGGACTACATAAAAGAATCAGTTCATATTCACACGACGACCTGTAAAAAACACCCCAACACAACCGCCACAGAAACACCTGAGCTTCAAATGAGCTGCACAGTTACTGAAGGTCGCTGCTCTTAGAGACAGGACACAGGAACATTTCAGAACAAACTAAAAACACATTTGAAAAGCCATCCATTTTCCAGACACTGCTTGATCTCTGCTGCACATATGGTGAGAGCTACTGTCAACTACAGAGGGTACAGCATTTTTTTTTTTAAAGGCAGAAGAGCATTTGTTTTAGAGAATCATGAATGTGTTTTTATGATAGAAATGACTACATGAAATGGGGAGGAAGGGGCGGGAAAAGAGAAAAGAAAATTAAGCACCACCAAGCACAGTACTTTGAGGGATTTATAGTACAGTAAGAGGAGCTTTCCCTTTAGCTAAAATCCCTCATAGTAATTTACACATCTCTCATGTATTCAGCTAAGAACTCATTACAGGGGGTTAAAAAATGGCACAAAAAATAAAGGTGGTTTGTTTTGTTTGATTTTTTTTCATTACACAGAGCAAAAAAACCAAATTATATTAACAATTTAACACAGTATGAAAATCTACCCAGTAAAAAGTGTCAGAAAGTGATGCATGGAGTTTACCAACTATTTTGCTGGCTGTTGCAATCCTTGTATCTATAATCTATCATGTAGAATTTTCTAATACTCTATTTCACAATTTATATTGGTGAGTGGGTCAAACAGCATATAAAAAGCATGCTCTAGGCTCTTTCTCCCAAGCCCATTTAACTGTAACTCTAGAATCATAGTGGTTACATTTAAGGAATCTTTAGGCCCCTTTCAAGTCCATCCAAAGAACAAGTGAAGCTGCTATTCGGAGTTTTGTGCCCAGTGTTTATGTTCCATCTGATCTGTGCCACCCAAGCAGCAGACAAGACATGTCTGAGGGTGCTTTGGGGGGATACACAATGATGTCACCCACAGGAAATATCAGGGAGGACTTGGCACTTCACAAGGCTGGCTCTTCTTCCATGGGCTCGCCAGCAGCTCTGTAAAAATAAACAGGCAATCAGAATACGGCACAAGAGTACACAATGACATTGTAGATTTTCATGCATAATCAAAGCTGATTTTTCAGCTCTCTCTGATGTTTATTTGTGTTATTCAGTTATCCATAAATAGAGTTTCTTTCCTAGGAAGTATAAACAAATGTCAAGTGGAAAAACATTATAGATCCAAGCAATCACTGAAAATGTTCCTGTTTATATTAAAATATGTCAGAATATTTTATAACTTTTTGTCTAGAAATGTACATGCTTTGTGTCAAGAGTCAAATAATTTCATAAAAAAAAAAAGCTGTGATATTCTCATTTTACAAGATTTTGCAACCAAAAATATGTGCATTTATTTTTTCAAGTGGGCCCCTACTCTTAAAGCAAAATAGTTTACTTCTAGCTAAGTAGTTGGCAGTGTTTCTTCTAGGGTTCTTCGGTCCTCTGACTTTTGATTCTGTGCTTTCATAAATGCATTGCCTGCCTGCCTGCCTGCCTGCGACTTCTGAAACCAAATTCTGAACTTGATCAGCAGATCACTGTCATAGAGAGGGCATCTATTAATACTATCAAGTCAGATTACACGTATATCTTTTATTTGAAAACCTCTGTGGAGTATTCAGCTTAGGCAAGTCAAGCTCTCTAATAATGGGACATATGCTGAACTGGCCTGAAGTGTCATAGTTACTCATGCCTGAATAGCTACTACACCTATGGATTATACTGGTAATTACAAAATGCTCAGCTTTGGAGATTAAGGTGAGAGTTCACAATTGGGGAGCATAAGAATTTGCACATAAAGTATGTTTCACCTCAGTCTGACAGAATACTACATGACAAGTAAGGTTAAGATCTCCTTAATAATAGCCACTTCAAGCTATGTTGAAATGAGAGGAGAGTAAAAAGTAGAAACAAATTAATAAATTATATGTGAACCTGTTAAATCTTGTAAGCCAGCAAAATAACTGGCTTCATTAAAGCATCCCTCAGAAAGTACAAACTCATGAGATCCCACAGAAAAAAAAAGGGAGGGGGGCTTGCATGGGCTTTGGTAGCTTACTCCGTAAGGAAGTCAGAAAATTTTAAATGAATATGGAGTTTATTAAAGTCTTTCACAACGAAAAAATCAGCAGTGTGTCTTTAAATGATTTTATATAAGCTATTCCTTTATGATTTGTAATGATCGCAGCTAGTATGTTGAAAAATGTCAGATGAATGATACATGAAAATGAAGATTTTTTTCAGCCTAATTACTTTCCAAAGGATTTTTGACCTTAAAAGGTTATTAATACATAAATCTCAAATCTTTCTCCTCACCACATGGTGGAGGATGTTTCCTATGTACAGTAACCACTGCAGCTCCCTCATTCTTGAGAGGCAAAGTGAAGTCCTCTTACATGCCACTCTTTTGCCCTCTTGCTTTGTTTTGGCTTGTAGCAGATACTGCACAATGGCAGCCAGAGCAGGACGTAGCTCAGTCTGCTGTCAATGTCCTCAGGTGTGACAAAGGATCATTCACCATGTGAGGAACTCATACTGATGGTGTATTTTGCTGTTGTGCTGACCACATGCTTCCACCTTCTCTGGCCATTTTTGGAAGACTTGCATATCCTCTGTAGTAATGTAAAAGTGCAAAAGTTAAATGTTCAGGAGATTATGGGTCTGTTTGATAACAGGATAATTCAGAAGCAGATAACTTCAGTTTTTAGGTTCTACTGGGAATAAGCAAATGAGAAGAAATTGTTGTCAATAGATTTCAATTAGAGATTGTCAGAGCAGAAAGGAGTGGAGCTATGGAAAATGTCTGGAAGTGAAAGCAGGAGTTTTTTTTTATTTTTAAGGAAATAGAAAAGCAGTACATGCAACAGTCTGCTCACACGTATTTGGCTTCTGGGACTGACATACTGGTGATTCTAGTACAACTGAGAGATGATAGTACTCAGGTTTTCAGTCCTGGGCAATTTTTTAATAGCCAGACTGCTTCTTCAGGACTGACCTTGAGTGCTAGATCCTGATCTGCTCCAATATATTTCTACAATATACCAATATTCTGCATCAGCCAGAGCCTAAGTACCAGTAGAAATTTTTATATGTACATGCCAAATTCAAAGTCATTTTCTGGAAAGGGACAGGAGACAAGGGTACCCTGGTAAATCCAGCTGTTGCCTCTCAGTGTGGGTACTCTCATAGACTTCTCCAGTCTCCTTTCAAAGACTTTATGCCTAAGCTTTAGCTTCATTTTATTAGTGTCAGAGAAATCACTAGATCTATCCAATGGCTTATGATTAAAAACATACATTTTTATGGGATAATGGCTTAGGCCAGAGTTTTGTGTGAGAGCCAGTAAAGTTTTACGGCCCTTAGTGCAGAAAGAAAAACACTGTAGCAGTGAATCAATATATACCCATTCTGCCGAAACCAAAAGTTCTCAAAAGAAACCAAAATCAAGGGGGCAGACTCTGACAGGCCAAAGTTTTGTTACTTCAGTTATGTCACTGTGAGTTACATCAGTTTAGTCAGTCTTCCTGCAGCTGACAAGAAGCTGGCATAAAAACATAAAACAAGCAAAAAACTCATCCTGGATGGTAAGCTCTGACTTGCCCCTCAGAGGTGCAGCTGCAAGCTCAGGTCTGAGCTGAACTGATCCCTGTGGTCCTCAGATTCAGAAAGACACAGACTGAGATTGTAGTGAATGTAGAACTGGAACTGTGATTTTTCATTAAGGCTTCACTGTGGCTTATTTAAACTGCAAGTTGCTAGGAGCAGAGTCCTCTTGCATTCACTCTATTTACTTCAGTGTGCTGAAAAGAGTGCTCACCTATAGCTCTCTCTATGTTTAATTCACAGTATGACAGAATGAGGTAGTCCCATCACAGGTAATGCTAAAAAGCCAATTCAATTTAACTCTTAAAACAAAAGAAATAGATGAGGCAAAAATTCTACCATATGGATAAAGTCTGGCAAAATGAGTGACATCTTAAATATTATTTCATGGTAGCGAAGAATAAATAGCAACCATGTCATTTATAAGAATATTATTTAAAAGAGTTCATATCTACCCTTTAAAAAAAGTTAATATTTAAGAAAATAGATAAACCCTATACATCACCCAAAAAATCAAATATTTCTCTTACCTTATTTTTCAATTTAGAATTATGGAGATTCCTCATAGCTACATCATCATACACATGAAAATAAAAAATCAAGGTATGTTTCCAAGTCACAGAAACTGTTGAAGAAAAGACAGATTTTTCTGGTGTTGTATAGCTATTTTATGTGATAATCTGTTCCTAATTTAACTCAGCTGTCTCAGGGAAGGTCATTGTAATTGAAAAGTGATCCTCTGGTAGCAGAGAGCTGAGGTAAAATGTATATTTCTATACCATGGAGGTGACTTGAACAGTATTTAAAGACATCATATAAGAGATTCCGAGTAAGTGTATATCCTAGTAAAAGTGGACATTGTATAGATCAAAGAGAAAGGAACTAAAAGTAAAAACCACCGCAGTTTAGGAGCAGCTTAAGGTAAATACATGTATACTCTCAATAGAGGAAGTAATGTCCAAATAACGCAAATTAAATAAACTGGCAAGTTTAATGTAAACCCTCGATGAGGCCAAAGAAGAGTCTGAAGAGCAACATGTTAAAGACATAAAAAAAATAATAAAAAGATCATTCAAAATACATCAGAAGAAATGATCAAAGCACAATGAGAGCATCAAGGAAGGTAGACCGCAAAATGCAAAATGAACTATTTATATCTGCATTCACTAGAGAAGTTGGGGAGATTTTATTATTTGCAGATGAGTTATCTTAAACTGAATCAGCACTAGAACAAACCGATATATTAAACATTGCCAAATTGCTAAGAGCAGATAATATTTGTTCACTGACTTCTAGGGGAATGCAATTATGATGTTGTTAAAGAAATAATTATTGAGCATATTTTACTGCTTAACTCAGCATCGACACAAGAGGCAGAGAAAGTAAGAAATGCGATCCCATTTTGGAAACTACAGAAGATACAGTAAGCTTGTATGGGGAAATCGAAAGCAACTATGATCAGTGACAGAATTAGTAGGCATTGAATTTGAGTAAGAGTTATATCTTAACACTTACAGAGAAAGCAAGCCGTACAAATTTATTATAAGTTTCTGAAGGAAATGAAGGATTAAATCATATCCCTGTGCGAAAAAAGTTTTCCAACAATTTTATCCAAATACTTTGAAGAATTCAGGTTATGAGAGAAAGTCCTCTTGTAGATTAACAGTCCAACAGAAGTAGGAAAAAGATGATAATATTGGTGTATTTTCACCATGGAGGGATTCTCCGTAGCATCTCAGAAAAACTTGGCAGACTACCAGCAGATTTAGTTGATGATGCCAAATTACTGATGCTAGTCAGTGCTAAAGTCTGTAACACCATTTCTGAGTGGAAGACAAACAAGCACAGACTAACACACAATACACAAAACAGGTGGGAGAAGAGCTTTAACTGTTTACACACAGTGATGGCTATGACTGAGCACTGTGAGTTAATGGTGGAAGAGTAACAGAAACAAGAAGAAATCCCCAACATTAAGCTACCATGTAAATCCACCGGGCGTCCAACAGCTGGAGACTTGCCTGAAATTCTTACTCCATCTCAAACAAAGCTACAAAAGGTGCAGAGAGAAGAAAGACTCAAAGGTAAGCAATTATTTTCATACCATGAGTAATACAGAGTCTTAGGACAGCTGAAGCTGCTTTTAGTTCTCAAAATGCAAGAACTAGAGGTTCTTCGGGGATTTTACTGGGTAACAAGTTTAGAGCAAAGATAAAGAAGTGCAATGTCTGATGAGGCTGTGGGATTCACTATCTGAGTACAAAAGATGTCAGCTGGTTAAAAAAAAAAACAACTTTGAAAAGTTTAAAGCTGGGTGAAGACCCTAGAGAGTTTTCCATGGGATGGGTCATATACAGCTGTTGTGATCTACCAACTCACCAGGGAATGGCTGGCTTCCAAACCCCTCTGCTCCTGGTTCTCTTCCTTGTACACATACCACCAGAGGATAAGAGGAAGGTGGGCAAGATAAAGCTGCAGCTGCAGGAGGAAGCTTCATCTTCCTGAGGCTGATTGTGATTGCAGAATCTGTAGGGTATGGCCAGGTAGGTGCAAGGTACTCATAACAGTTGAGATGGATAGGTAAGTGTAGCTTTATGAGTTGATACACAAACATAGTGACTCAAAATGGTAGCTAGCTGTAGCCCATGATCCAACCAGTTTCTGTGGTACAAAATGTAATGTATGTAAAACCATGCAAAGCGACTTAAACTGCAAATGGTAGCTCTTTAACAGAGCAACATCTAAAAATTACACTTTGTTTTCATTTCCATTTGAGTAAAGTTTGAATGAGGGCCATAAAGTCAAATTCTGACAAATGTCATTCTCAAGATTTATTATTTGCTGTAAAAAGAGAAAGTGCAAAAGATATCCCTCCACATCCTTTTATTTTTCCATTTCAGGCAGAAACATACAGAAGCTCCAGTGTATCAGGGACACTACTGTACTGAATATTTTCATAGAACAATTTCTGAAATGGATGTCTGGCCAAAGCTATATTCTAATCAGCTAAATCTGTATCTCACACAGGGAATAAGTAGTTATCAACACACAAAAGTTATAGTAGTTAGAAATGCTTTACTGTGCATGCCTTTTCCTTTAATTGCATCTGTATTTAAATCTGCGTTAACATCATGCATGTTTTCATTCCTATCCACAAACTCTTTTTTCTATATCTGTTCTCTTCTGAAGTCTATAATCAAGTTTCAATTGGATCTTAAAATGCAGAGTTGTGCTTTGGTAAAATAAAACACCAAAAGCACAACAGCTTTTCACAGTTTTCTTCATTTAGCCTGCCAGATAATATCCAATTAAAAAAAAATGTCACTGTCACTTGAAGAAAAAAAAGAAAGACAGAAGAAAGAAAGAGAAACACTTAAGATGTGCTTTAGCCAGAAGCATTTTATCCTTTATTCATCAGTGGTAAATGAGTCAGATATGAGTTGGCCATGAAAAGAGCTGCTTTACCCAAAATCTGAGTTTAAAGTGAGTCATCTCGCTCCAAACACCAATATATCCTCCAACATAACTGGCAAGAGTTTTCCGCAAAGACATTCTTGCTGCTACTCTCTTCATCTGAAGGCCTGACCATCTGAAGCTGAAGTCAACGGGACATCAACCATCAATTCAGTGAAACAGGACTAGAGAACCAAGCCAGAATTATCAGCCTGGCTGACCATGGTGTGAATTCAGAGAAGGAAAGCTGTCTCCCAGCAGAGTGAAGGAACTCATTGGGCTGCCCTGTCATCCAGTGCTTTCTGCTCTAATCCTACCCTACCTGTTACATCCAACTTATCCAAACAAAGACACAGTGCAAAGGCTTGCAACAGGTCTTTGGAAGGTGCCCTCCCTCTACAATGAGCGGAGGGGTGCATTTACACTGGCCATATCAAAGAGGGCTTCAGAGAACAGACAACTTCTTATGTCTTTGCAGCCCTGTTGTTTGCCATAGAAAGGAGCTGGTGAAGGAGCATTGCATACACGGTCCTTGATTACAGCAGACATAACAATTGTGAAAAAGGGAATTTAGACTCATCACTAGATTAATGCAACTTGTGTTGATATGTGCCTATGAAATGAATACATCTATTTTTGAGAAAGAGATGAAACGATCCTGCCATGAAACCAGAGTGTGCAATATCAGATCAGTCCTTGGATTTACAATCCCATGCTGGACTTTCATTCATGCTCAAAGTGCTGCCAGGTCCTCTCAGGTCCCCGCACAGCTCAGAGAACCCTCAAAATCAGGCCTTCATGGGGGGTTACTTTCGATTCCATATTCCTCCTTACATTCAGCAGGAAGAAAACAAAGATAATGGTATCCTGAAACCTCAGAAAAGCTATCCACTTGTGATGTCCTATCACTCTCTAATGGCAATCTGGCTTCAGGTTACTTCTTTGTGGGTGACAAATGCAGAAACTGACTTAGGAACACATGAGTGCATACGGAGGGTTTTTTGTGCTGCTGAAAAATCTCTGCAGCATCACAGAAGATATTTTAAAAGAACCCATGTTTCCACAGAACAATTCATCATGACAGATTCGTCCCTCTAAGAGTCCAGAACTGATGAAGTGTAATGAATCTGGCAGCCACATGAATTCCACTTGTGCACATTTCAGCACATCCGTCAAAGGGTTATTTTGTTCAAGTCATGTAGGATCAGCAACTGCTCTCAATGGCTCTAGTTTTAAGTGAATGAAGGCGCATAACAAATACGATTCTTGGTTATTATGAGCAAAGTAAAAACACACAAAATTAACTACATCCTTTTTGAGACAATTTAAAGATTTGTTTTGCTTGACTGCCTTAGTTCTACCACTTTAACTAAAATTCTATTTCAGAGCTCTGCACACACTCTGTCCCTGACTAACAGAAGTGTCTCATAACTGGCACAGATTTATATGACAAAATTTACTTTATTCTTCAGCTGAGGACTGATAACACTCACAAATCTAAAATACGTCTCCCACTTGTCATCGATTCTTCCCTAAGCTTTTATGGATTTGTTTGCACTAATAACCAGCACAACAATAGGCATAGGATATTAAAATATAACTACAATTGGAAAGGTAATTATGTAAATACTGCAAACTTTACTAGGTAGCTCTGCTCCCTGTGTGTTCCTTTGAGTAGTGTATGTTAACTCATTGCCAGATGAGCACTCCCACTGTTGTGAGAGACATCAGCTTTTCCCCCGGACGCCTATCAGTTCAGCTCTAATTAAAAGAGCCAATGCAGGAGGCAAGAATTGAATCAAACAAGTAGCTGTCACCATGTTGGAGCCACGGATCTTTCTGGCTCTGCTCCCACCACCAATCTGCCTAACCCTAGCTCCCTCCTTTCTCTCCTGTTGTTACACAGCTCTGCTCCACAGCCCACAGGGAGCTGATGAGTCTCCTTATAAGGCTTTTTTTCTCCTTTTCTCCTCCTTCCCTTGTTTTCGTTGTGGGATGGAAACTGAATGGTTCCACTGCATTTCGGGTCTTTCTCTACTGGTGAAGGCCAGGAAAGTCTGTCCTTAAAATGAGTAAATAGGAAACTCCAAGAATTTCTGCAGTGGTTTTTCTGATTCCTAACAATTCTTTGAAGAAATACTGCTTTGTAGATGACACGCTATTTAGTGGTTATCATCTTTTTTTCATCTCTAATTGGCAAAAAACACAACAGTGGTTATCGTACCATTTTCTCAGTTTGTGAAATTGAAAGCAATCTGCATTAATGCAAAAAGCAGCTGGCTAACTGGAAAAATAAGCATTCTCATTCTTTGCTAGTGTACCTCCATCTTGGTCAACCCTAATCCTGGTCAGTATTGCCTTAAGTTTTATACTGGCACCGTTCCATTGCTTCCAGGCTTTTAAGCCTATCTAATATCATTTAATAATGATTTCAGTCCATCCTTAAAAAATTTACCTGACCATGTGTTATAAGCCTTCCTAGAAATTTAAACCTGAAACAGGTTAGTTTTAAACATATGAATAGTTTCCAATGAGAAGAATATGGTTGATTACACTCGATCATGTCTATTTTCCTCATATGGATATTGCACTTTCTATGTAGTAGAGAGAATAAGACATAGGGAGAAAATAAGGTTTTCTTGTACTCATCATGAACCTTAGTAAAGAATTGTACAAGTGGAAAAAAAACCCACATTAACATAGAGTATCTTTGCTTCCAGTGG
The DNA here is from genome assembly GCA_013401255.1 of Urocolius indicus. Classification (NCBI taxonomy): domain Eukaryota; kingdom Metazoa; phylum Chordata; class Aves; order Coliiformes; family Coliidae; genus Urocolius; species Urocolius indicus. The sequence continues at coordinate 278,310 of WBNH01008010.1, read as the reverse complement.
CTAAGTGACAGAACTCAAATCCAGGGATAAAAAATTTCAAGTTCCTCAGTTAGGAGATAATTTTGAAATAATTGTTAGTGCAGCTGTCTTCACCATCTCACTTGACTGGAGCGAAAGCCCTGTTGTCTACAACAACTTCATACACTTACCTACCGCCTTCCTGAGGGACACACTGCTCAACATCCACTGAAAGGGAGGCCATGGCAGATACCGTTTCTGTTTCCTCCCTCTCTCGCTTCTGAGACTCAGCCAGAGCACAATCCACTGGCACAGAGTATGGCTCCACTGACTTCCAGTACTTGCCTAAGGAAAATACACATAATAATTTATGGGAGTTTTAGCTAGCATGGTGGTACAAGCATAGTAATCACTTAGTTCAGCACTGAGTGATTATAATTTAAAATCACTGTGGTGTACGCAGTGGAATTGAAATTTCAGACTGCACTGAAGAGGTATATTTCTGAACTTAAGAATGCCAAGTTGGAAAGTGTTTTCATTCCAAGGGCTGTGTCACACCCTTCCCCAGAAAGTAATAAACTGGAGGAGTAACACACAGACTAATGAATGCATACTGTCAGACAGGCTATTGGCTTTATCTACGCAAGGTGAAGGGAGTTCATAGCAGGGTTAATACCTAGAAGATCTGATGTCGCAGACAGTTGATACATGTGCAACAAATAGGACTAGAAAAATGAATATTGCTGTACAAAATGCTCACACAGCACTGCCTCGGAAAGGAAGAAAGTCAGATATGCCAGCTCGGACTGATGTTGCCAGAACAATCAGGTTTGTTAGTCCTGGATGTTCTTTCTCCTCTAACCTCAGGGCATATATACTAGAACAATAATTTATTTAAAACTTTCATATATGGACTGGACGTTTTTTGAAAATTGCCAGGTATCTTAAGGAATAGAGCTTTCTGGTTTGCTGTGTAAAAACATGGCAGTGGATTAAAAGCATGAGTATTCTCGGCTTTCTGCCTGCAACAGAAGAGAGAGTAAGAAACGTCTCGAGTAACACAAAGAATAATGGCAGGTGACTCATTGCCAACATAGAAAATGGTCTGCCACTGCAGCGCTATTCAGAAACAGAGATTGATTTGTGGTAACCAGTGAACAAGTAAGAATTTACATACATGCTTCTTACAGTCCAGTAACCCATTGAGCTCTCACTAATTGCCAGGTGGATGACACCTGGAAATAAGGAGCCTTAGGGAGGCTGGGAGCTGTGAGCCAGAGCTTATTCAGTGTTTAGGAAGAAGCTTCCAGCAGCTGCTGCAGAGGTTGGGTCAGGGTACTTATCTGGGAATTAGACCGAGGGTTTCAACAGCTGTGAAAGAGAGAGGATCAAGTAGGGGGCTTTTCCGAGGGCTAAAAGGAGGATTTTGGCAGCTGGGCAGTGGGCTGAGTCGAGGTGCTTATCCAGAGGGTAGCTGGAGGCTTTGGCAGCTAGGAGGACAGGCCAGCAGTGGTGCTGCCTGTGCTGCACAAAGGCTGCTGAAATTTCTCTCTGGTAACACAGCTCTCAACACAGTCTCAGGCTTTTCAAAAGACGAACCTTTCCCTCCAGTGAGAAAGCAGCTGTCAATAAAGGCTGAAAATGTCTTTATTCAAAAACATCATTGCAAGATGAAAGCCTGAGTCAATCTGCAAGAACAACCGGAGAGCATGGCCAGCGTGTTTCTTTGAACTCTAATAGTGTGCACGTTTGAGTAGTTAGCAGACTCTTTAAATAACGGGGACCTTCTGGGGATAAAATGTGAAGTGTATTAAGTGTCCTACAAAGTTGAGATTAAGTGTTAGGAGGTTGGCTTTGCTCCAGAAGCATGAAAGACACAGCTAAAAAGTTATGTACATAACAGTAGGCTCAATGATTGGAGCCTGGCAAATTTTATAAAAACAAGACAAAAATATTCTCTATTATTACAGTGCTCAGAGACCATATTCTCTATTCATTAAAAAATATACTAAAACCAACAAAAAAAAAGTTATATGAGCATTCCACAATGTTCTCACAGATCATATGTGCAAAAGTCAGTCTTTGCAATATACACCCAATTCAAACCCTATAATTTATGAGCTAAATGTTCGCAGAGTGGGTGGGGTTTTGTTGCAGAAACAGATGTGCAAGAAAATCAAATCTGTTGGCATGGGAATAATACCCCCTCTTGCCTATAAAAGAAATGAACCCATGTTCACTGCTGGAGTTTTCAAGGGCTCTTATTCATAAAATAAAACATTAGTACCCAACTACCACTGTGTTGCTCTCCTGCAGCAGTAATAAAACAGCGTCAGTGAGGACTGCTGCATTGCATTCGTTCATTCTCACAGGCTTGCATACCAGCTGCCTCCTGAATCCTGGCTTTCCTGTAAGGCTAAAACCCAGGGCCAATTCAAGTATATTAGTGGGCTCTCTGTGCCCATTTAACTGCCCTTCACTCTCAAGTGTTTGGTGATTTTTCTTGTTTCTCTGTATTGAGAATTGTGTTACAAGTGAGGCTTCAGCAATAAAGAGGGAGAAAGAGAGCCAGGCCAGGAAGCAGGTGGCAGCACCTATGCTGCAGTGGAGGGTCTTGGAAAAGAGGAAGACGTGGCAGGGTGTTTGTGGTTTGTGGGAGGAAATTTTAAAACAGTCTCAGTGAAGAATAGCATCCAGGTAGCAGTGAGTACCTCATGCAAAAAGGGCTTTCTGACGGTTGTAAAAAAGTTGTGATAGTTTTTTCTTTAAAATCAGAAAGCTGTACCTTACAAACACCTGTGGTAAGCAGAACAGCTTTGCAAACTTCTTTTATAAAGAACAACATTTATACGTGGTGCACAAGACATACAGGGTTTGCATGCATGCTCGACCAAAACATTTGCAAAATCATGTTGAACAGAGAAGCAATCACAGCATGCAGCTGCAAAGGAACTTTGTTAGAAACCCTAGGTATGCTGTGGATTGACAATTAACTCAAAAAGCATCTGCCTCAAACTGCTCACATCTCTGAAAATGCCATTTCTTCTGTGCAATACTGGAATGTGAAATTCTGCGAGTCCTGTTATGTTCATTGAGAAGAACTTGGTGGAGCTCAGGGGAAAGAATGAATATACTGCTGCTTTCATTCATACAAAACTTGAAGAGCAATCATGGCTTGCAAGAATAAACAGTGAAACCAAATCAGTCTTCTAGGTATGCTTTAGCTTTCAGCATGAAAATGCACTTAAGTTTTCCTCCAAGATTTGTGGGAGCATTGATTATTACCAGAAAATAATAAAACTGAATGCTTTTTTCACTGTTATAGGCACATGTATTTGCCTTTCACAGATAGATTTAGACATGTTGAACTATGGATTGCTTGAAAAAAAAAATTGGAGGTGTTAGTGTATCTAGTGAACAGGATTGTTTAGAAATAGCATATTACATGGGTGTGGGAACTGCTACTTCCAAATGTATTATAGTTCCAAAGGAGCTTGGGATCACTGTCAAAACCAAAACATTTCTACAAATTCCATTCTAGTTAGAAAAAAGTTATTTCCTCTCATTGTCTCAGTAAGTATTGTATCTTCAATTTTTTTCTCAGCAAACACAGGAGAGATTTTGTTGTCTAAAATATGGCTAATATCCATTATCAAAGTTGGATCAGAGAAATACAGATTCAATATACATGCAAGCAATCATCCAAACAAATCAGTGTTTCTCAGTATCTCTTAATGTGCTGCCCTGTAGTCCAATGTTTTTCAGCCTGTGTATCTCCCTGTATATATATATATATATATCTCATGTACTTCCTTCTCTTAATATTTGCTCCCCTTAATTACATCTAAATACACATTCTCCATAAAGCTGTAGTAAACTTCTTTAATGTTCCTTTCCATCATCCAAGCATATTTGTCTCTAATACTCAGTCTCTCCAGAAAAAAGAATGTATACATAACTCTTAGGGTAATAGCTGCTTCACAATGGCCCACTGGGCTGCCATGACTGTACCAACTCTGCTCAAACCTAAGCTTTTTATGAACAAGCAAGGCTAAAACACTCTGCAGAGCTCTGCACTAAATTTTTAGACACACACTATATATTTGTTCCTAAATCCATTCTTTCTTTCTGAACAGCCATCATTTGTGCACATTTCTAGTAATATACTATGTCTTTCTAGAGAGAGTATTCATTTTTTTTCAATTCACCCATTTTTTTGTTGTTGTTTCAGATCCATTTTCCTTAAATATGTCTTATTTCAAACAGAATTGCATATTCTTTCTTCATGTTTGTGGCCTGTGTGCTGCCTTCTGTCCTTGTCATTTACAAATTTGCTCTATCTTTCATAGTACATGAATTTCCCTAACTTGATGGTTTCTTCCAGATCATTAGCAGGGAATTTTAAGGAAGACACTAACTCAGGAACCCTAGGACCTACCACCCAGCAGAAATCACTAAATGGATTTTATCACACACAGATGATTTACTTGGAGTATTTGCATATCTGGGTGACTGCTGGATGTGAAGGATGAATTACACACCTGTGATGTATTTTAACAGTAATTTAATGATGAAAATCAGACTGATAATTACTGCATGATCAATGAATATTGTATTATATTGGCCTTTCAAAAAGTGGCATTTATTTTATACAGATGACTCACAATTATTTCTGATTCATCTCGCATGAAGCAAAACATTTGTTATCCATTTGTTACTGTTAAGCATCCAGTAAACAGTAGAAGTCAGGAAGCTCCCACTGCCTCAGTAAAACGGCAGAGAGCAGGAGATGAGAGAATTTAAGAGAAGCCTGCTTAGTTGGATTAGGGCAACTGATGGCAAAGAGAAAACTTTTCATTGAGACCAAAGCAAATGCCCTAAAGCATCTGGGTATTAAAAAGGCTGCAGTCAGGGCACACAAGTAATTCAATCAAGTACTCTAGGCACCAGAAACAGAATAAAAACCATGTATTTGTTAGCATTGGTCTATGGACCAGAGGCCATTTTGAGCTTTTTAACTCTATCTTAAGCTCCTATACATCTCAAACCAAGCATCTTGTAAAGGGTTGCACAAAAAAAATCTGAAAAAACTATTTGTTTAAAGCTCTAATTTACCTATCGGTTCCTGTCCCCCACTGATAAATATCTATTTCATCCAAGCTGTTCTGGAATTGAAAGATTTGGGAATAATAAGGAATCAGAAAGCTCTGAATAATTTCTTTTTTTTTCCTTTTTTTTTTTTTTTTGGTGGTTTTTTTTGGTTTTGTTTTGTTTTTTGTATTTTTTTCCCCCAGGGCTAAATACATAGAACCAAAGAGATGTCAAATAAAAACAAAGTATGTATAGACACACACAACATAGCAAGTTGGTTTATACATAAACATCTTTTCTCTGAAACAATAGTTTCATATCTCTTACATTAATTAATGATAAAAAATACCTCAAACCGACCAACTCAAACTGAGAAACATACTTTGAATTTCAGTGGTCTTTTTTAAAGAAGCTATTGCATTCATATTGGGGATTTGGTGCACAATATCTTCTGGGAGAGGCTCCAGCTGCAAGAATAGAATAGAATAATATAAATTTTCAATAAACCACAAGGAAGTAAAACAAACTGAAACAATCTAATCCTCAGGAAAAGCTCAGCTCAAAAACTGATTAACATTTTGCTGGTATCAGTTCTAAAAGTATAGCCATGATTTTGTTTTCTGTTTTTCAGCCATGTAATTGAATTCCAAGGGGCTTTTCCATTGGCTGCAAGACTAATCTATGGAGTCTCTGAAGCAGGTGCATGTGTGTGTATTATTCATTTAAAAAATGCTAGTTATTTGTGTAATTTTTGTAGGTTCCTCACAAACCAAATTCCATTGCGTCTGCATATGCAGCTGGGCACTCCAGACAAAATCTTGCTGAAGCCACACTGGAATTGAAGTGTGCACTCTATTATCTTTATTTTTCTGGTGATATTACATCTAACCATCTTACACATTTTAAGATTTATAGGGGAAAACCATAAAACACAGCTGATTTTTCTGGCTTTGCATTAATTTCAATTAAAGTAGTAGATAAAAAATGGTCATGCAAACCAGCAGTAAGACTTCTCTTAAGTTTTTATAGAGTCAACTGCCTTGTGATTAGCCAGTTTTAATTGTATATTCTTTGAGTAGGACTGCATCATAGTAAATTAGCAGAAGAAAACATTCTGTTACTACACAGCTATTTTTGCTTTGCAGTGGATAGATACATTGAGTAAACTGTAATTTGAAATTCATCCATATGCACTTTTATGTCCACCCTTTCTCCTAGAAAAAAAAGTTTGTTTGGGCTAAATGCCTTCTCTTGTACTGTGGTATCTATATTTTCCTTGAATATCAATATTATCCTTAATTGTAATTAGAGCTCTGCCAGTTTTTCCACTTCCCTGCATTGGCTGCTTAGGCTGGGTGAGGAGATGTGCTTCATGCAGAGCCAGGAGTGGCAAATGTGTGAAGATAGACAAGGAAAACCAGTCTTTCCTCTTTAAAGCTAAGGAAGTTCAATAGATGTTGGCAGGAGACATCTGTACTGCAGGCAAAACTTTCTTAAGGATGCCTGAGGCCACTTTAAACTAGGTCAAGTGGAGCCCACCCAAGGAGTTTCCTCTGTGAAGTTGATAGTTTCATAGTCGCCATCATATATTGTCCACTGGGTTGTTACCACTGCATTGCTACTCATCAACTAGATAAAATCAGCTTTGATCCAAGTACACAAAGTGGGAAGTAACTGCCATGTAGATACTCCCTTTGTGGTGCTATTTCAAGCAAGCTCAGCTACAAATCTCAGAACTTCTGGGATCCTACCATTGCAATCAGCAGGGAACACCCATCAGTGATAAAGACATTGCAAATATCACCAGTCTTTTGGCATCTAAAATGAATAAGGCTGTTCATGTCATTATTTCCCTGGAATCCCATATGGGATTACAGCTGGAAAATTTCCTTGTGGCTAGAAACAATAGCACTGTATTTTGTTTCCAAATAGCAGAAATCACTCCATTCTATGCAGTGAGCAAGTGTGCAGAGAAGTGCTGGGTAGGACCTGACAGGGTCTCAACTCTGATACTGATAAAGCCAAATTACAACGGAAGACTGTTGCTATCTAACAAATATCATGAATTAGAACAAAGAGAGCAATTACAATAAAAACAATATTTACAGATACATTTAGAACTCTTAAAACACATTGACTTCACAGCCTTCATAGGTTACTCTATTTGGCAATTCTTGCAGATACCTGTAAGAAAACTGTATTTACAAAAATTCCCATCAACAGATGAAGCTTCATAGATTTTAGAACAATTATCCATATAATAATCTTAATAATCCATACCTTAGGTAGTAACACTGGTTTTCATCACTTTTAATTTTTTATCAATTTAATTTCCTGTTTGAAGTAACCAATCATTTGTCCAGGAAGACGACAAAATCCTGAAGTTCTGTTTGTTCATACTGGGTGCAGAAACATAGAAGACCAAATAGTAGCTTAAGCTTCTATTTTGACAATTTCCTAATTCCTAAGTCTTTGATGATCAGTAGGACAAAATGGCTGCAGGCTATAAGAGCAGAAATGATAGTACAGGGTATGGAATTACTGGGCTGCAAGGTGTGAGCGCTGTGTCATTGAATACCTTGAGATTCTCTCTGCAGACCTATTGTAAAAACTATTAAGCTGTGAGCAACAGATGTAGACATAGCTAGAGGAGAGTTCCTATTAAAAGGCGAATATTTTCTTGCCTCCTTCAGAGCTGGATTTTTGTAGGATCCAAAAAAAAAGTCTTTCCCTCTATATCAATGACACAAGCAGGCTGCATTGGACATATCAGACGAATATTTGGTAACAGCAGATGTGTTTTTAGAAATCAAGATGAATCATCAAAGAAAAGACAAAAATGATCAAATGTCCAACAATTATCTAAATCACGACTCCATCTGTTAGCTCTATTAACAGATCTGTCCGTCATGTGAGTATAATAGTCTTGTCTGATCATTTCCTTGACTCTTTTTTTACACGAAACTTTGATTTCCTATCCCAAGCTTGGCTTCTGCTCTGGAGGTATTCTGCCTCTTCACCTTCAGGGATAACCAATAAGATCTTGGATCCTCTTCCATATCAGGGAAATCTTATCAGGCTCCACAAGTAAATTCATTACATCATATACCCTGCTTAGCCCCAAATGCAATGCCATTACAAAAACACTGCAAAAATAAAGCGAGTGGGTTATGGCAGCTATTCTATGCACTTTGAAATGAGTCTGCCTGAATTAAAAAGAATGATTCCTGTTGGCAGCTATCCACTGGTTGGATACAACTGTATAGACATCAGGGTGTCCCTGGAAAATATCACCAGTTAGACCCAACAGTGAACAAAAGAAATTACTCTACACCTGACATATATGGCACCATCGCCTTCCGTTGTACACTTATTGGCATTCAGATCATGAAGCCTATTGAATCTGGAGGCTAACAGAAAGGAAGCTGAAAAGAACACTGGAAATACACTGTCAGGAAAGAAATCTTTCAGGGAAGAACAGCTCAAGTCTGCAAAATTACCAAGCCACTAGAGAGATAGTTTGGACCAGACACAAAGGGTCACATTTTCAAAGGTTTTACGTGGCTGAATTGGACTTTTGTGCTCAAAGTAGGAGATGAAAGTAGAAACTGTGTCCACTAACCATTTTCAAAGTAGGAAAAACAATGTAAATGGGCAAAACCCACTTGGGTTGCCAAAGTCTGCCAGAGGCACATCAACAAATGTTTGAAGAAGGAATTAATGATGGAAATTTCATGTGCCCAGAAAGGGAACTGAACTGATCCTTGTGAATGTGGGGAGAATCTGAAAGTACAGCAATCTGTACTGAGCTGGAAATGTTAGTAATATCTGCATTTTCATTAGCACTGTCGTATTTTAAAGCACTAAGATTAACTTCAGTGAAGATTGTTGCAGAGTGCAGTTTGAGATAACTGACAAGTCAGCAATTGTAAGCATAAGGTAAAGTGCACGGATGGCCCTAAAAGAAGCAAAGGGGACAAAGAGGGCAGGCTTCTCAAGGATGCCTAGGCTGCAGGGGGAAGGATTGCAAACTCTCCTTCCTGGATACATTGTGCAAGAAGGGTATCAGCACAAAGACTTTGTTGCTGTTAGTGCTGCCTTTCACTATGGAAGACGAAGTTAAAAGATCTTGACAAGTCCTCTGTGTTCTTAGGTTAGCGATTTTCTCAGTTTCTGCACTTTCTCTTTATATATTAGCACTTCAGACAGCTATTTTTTATAAACTGTTACAATGAGGTAAAGAAATGAATCAGTTTCAAGTAGCAAATAGGTTCAAAGGCACAAAAGGTCATTAGCACCTACCGGTCTCTGAAGACCAAGAGACACCATCTACTTCTCTATTTCTGGGCCAATTTCTGAACTCTGGTTTATGCAAGCAGCAGTTGACAGGTGGCTTAGACTCATGTTAATTATTTGCTAGTATGAGACTCAGAAGAACAATGAGGATGCAAGATTGCGACCAAGTTTGGCATACAATTACAAATTTAAGCATTTCAGAGAGAGAAATGCTTACCTGCTCTGGTAAATAACCACTTTTAATGCAGTCCAGGCCCTCTTTTTTTTTTTTTTTTTTTTTTGCAGAGTTTACTGCCTAGCTGGCAAGCAGCCCCAGAGTCACATAGAATTCCACAAAGGAGAAAATGTCAACTTTTCATCATCATAAGGAAAGCTGCAGAGCATGAGCTTTCCACTTAAATTACCGTCTCCTCCTAAATGCCAGCTCAACAGATTGCAAGAAAGAAGCACATACTTCACACTCTGCAAGAAAATTGTCCAGCGTAAGTTTTCAAACATGCTTGGGAGCCAACCAATCACAATGTTTTGTCAAATTCTGCTTCAGACTGAAATTCAAGCCAGAAGAATATATACTAGAAGATGTTAAATTTAGTCACTTAAAAATGTTTTTGCACTGGTGGCCAAATTCAGCCTTGGCTACAGTCAGTGAAAGCAGACATGCATCCTCTCTGTGCCTTTGTTGCAGGGTCCCGCAGGGCAGTGCACACTGTGGATTGCACTTTACTGTTTCCTCCATGCAAAGAAGAGCTTGACCCTGTCTGTGACTAATTATCACTTGTTATAGACCACAGCAAACTGCCATACCACACAGAGCTAAGAGACAGTGCCCAAACCTGTAGACAGATCAGAGGGACGATGATGTTAGACTGACTTTGATGTCCTGTGGATATATCCCACTTAGCTGCATGAAAAGAGAAGGGATGGATGAAGAACTATATCCTTAGTTTTTCACTCAAAGAGTTTTGTGCTTGAAGAAACCTTTCCTTACCCTCTCTGGCTGTAGAAGAAGCCCCAAATGAGCTCAGTTATGTTGGCAATAAGCTGCAGGGTTTAGGATACTGAACTCAAGGAAATCTTGAGGGCTTTTCAAGTCCAGTGGTTCACCTTCAAATTAATGTAAAGGAAAGAAACCAGAACCTTCCTTGCACATAAAGAGCAGCCTTATTCATCATCAGCTGGCACCAAAAGGCATAGCAGAGGTCTTTATATCACTGAAGCTAGTGCAGACGAAATAGTGTGACATTTCTGCTCTCCATGACAAAGATTTTGCATAAAAATATCTATATTCAAATTATTTTTCACACATCTTGAAATAACATACAAACCTTACCATTTAATGTTTTTCTTAATTGAAATATTATATACATCTGTATGGGCTTTAAAAAGTAGTTGAAACTATACAACCAATCTGTGAAAAACTGTAGAATCACTTAAAGAGTATCATCATAACTGAGATAATTTAATATTAAGCACAAGAAATGTTTAGGTTTAAAAGCAACGTCTCTTTTCTAATCATCTGACGCCATAATTTCTTTAGTTTAGACAGATTCTCTTTTAATGGACAAGTTCTCCAATTATGTTGAGGAAAATTCAGGGATATTTTAAAATGACTGAAGCTCATCCTGCCTTTCTATCTTCCAAAAAGGTTTCCATTATTTCATTTTGAATTTCAAGGGTAACCAGGTGCTCCATCTCTTCTCACCTTCTAGGAAGATCTCCTTCCAAGGAGATAACCTACAGTGCTCTTAATTAGCTCTGCAAATAGACAAATGGATTTTTCTCAAGGTGACATGAAAATTTTCTGTTTGCACACAGAAACACGGGAAATGAAACCTGAGATCCTGAAATCTTTTTTAAAAAATTATTTATATGTGGACTTTCTATTTAAGGATGTTATCTTCATAAAAGATATCCTTATCTTTACCTCTCTAATTTCCTTGTTAGTTTTCTCATCATTTAAGGACAGATTCACACAACCAAGTCAAATCAAACCATTTCAGTTACTACAGAGTATCTTGCCTGATTTCCAGTAGCTGCTCAGAAAGGTTGTGGATCTCTTTTCAGTTCAGTGTTAGTTCTATGAGTCCTGTAACAATGTTCTGGACATTCTAAGGCATATAAAAAGCACTAGACACCCCTGTTTAAGGAACTGGGTCATAAATTAACAGTGTAAGTATCTCCCATCACGGAAAACCAATAATTATAGTTCCATTTGTGGTCTTGTCAGCATTTGAAATTATTTTTCAGAAGTACTTCTGCAGAAAAGTTCAGAAGTATTGGCCTAACATAGAACGTATTGATGCCTCATTAAAATTCTTATCTTCCAAAAAAAGAAAGACTTTTGTAATAGTTTTTTTTTGGTTAGTCTTTAAAATCAAGAACTGGATGCAGGGATTTCCTGTGCCAGGCTCAAATTATTTAAAAAAGACAAACTTGATAGTGCATTCTTTTCCTAGTGGTCCATTTGCATTTGTCAAGAGAAGAGTAAAAAGTTATCTTGCTAAACAGATCACTGTGCTACAAGTCTCATATAAATATGAGCAAAATAAATTTGTTTTGGATGTCAACCTGTTTTGCTTCTTGGTGTTCAAAGACAAATTAAGAAAAGAAAGAGTTTCAAACTTGCAAATTTGATGTTACCTCTGTATACCAGCCCAGCCCTCCATGAGAGTTGGAAATTGCAGCTGGTTTTACAATTACTCTTTTTTAAAAATGTTATTCTGCTTGCAGAGGAACACGTGAAGCAATGAATTTCTGTATTGACAAATCCTGGCCAAAAACAACAAAAGAAAAACTTTTCAAAAAACCTTGTAAAATGTTTATGAATTCTAATCCTCAGCACATGAACAAATACATTTGACAAACTGCAGAGTACCTTACAAAGGCCTTTCCCAACATTGCTAATTTGACTTCAATTACATGTGTAGTATTTAGAAATTGAAGTTCATCTTGCCAATGTTTATGAACTAGGGTTGCACTATATACCATTATTTGTAAAAGTTAAGGGCAGATAATAAGTTGTAATTATCCTATTAATCACCTGTAAAGAATTGTGTTCAAGGAATAATGCATCCTTAAATTACAATAATTATTTGGTTGAAATAAAACATTTGTTCTATCATGGCAGGAACATGCTTGGAGTTCACTGTGCAAGTTTGTGAAACACCCAATGTATACGCTATGGGCCATGTGTTATAGGTTGCCATAAATCTATAGATGTCAACAGATGTGCTGATTTCTAGCTGCTAACTAGACATCAGACTTCCTCATTAGTGTCTGCTCCTCGGCAACACCTTTACTTATTCCTTTAAGCAAACATAGGTGCTGGTAACAACATCCTCTCTGGAGTATTTTCCTATTAGTAGTCACAGCATATTTTCTTTTTGAAATTCTGCTGCACCACTTAATGCGTGTCTCTGAAGACAATGCTGTGAGAGTACATGAGAATAATACTTATTGCATGAGATGTTTCAAATTATTAATGAATATGTTCTTTTACAAGTGAGTCAAAAAAGGCTGTATGGTTATATTTGTTAGCATTTCTCAGTTATTGAATGTTTGTCTCTCATGAAAATTACTTGGGTGTATTTTGTGAACACACTGACTCACTCTTTATGTAACTTGCTGGGCTCTAATTACTTTAAAATAAAGTAAAAAAAAAATCTCTATTGCAGTACACTTATCCTATTCTTTTTCCTCACTATCAGTATTTTTCTTGCATAATGACTGGTTAGTGACAGCAGAAACAGTAGTTGGGTGTGATATAGTGTTAAACCAAAACAAGGCAGTTTTTATAAATGGGTAGCACCACCAAATGGTCGTAACTGGGTAGAGGGACCTATGAATTTATATACAGAAAAACACACCAAGTCATCAGCATTGTACCATTTGCGTTACTCTAATAAGGATGGAAAATTTAGAGAATGAGCTTGAAGAGGTATGAAAAGACACTGATGCCATGAGAAACTGTCACAGGGAAGATGAAAACAGAGAATAACAATGAGAGTGTCCTGGAATGGCAGCTTATCAGGAAGGACACACTGCATTCATTAAGATGCCTTAGAAAAGGTTTTGTAATCAGAACTTAAAAAAAAAGGACCAACATTGAGCTGAGCAGCTTTTTCAACAGAGCATATCACCACACTGGAAAACTCTCCCTATGGACCTGTCAAAGGTGACAGTAGATAAAATCCAATAAAACCTTTGGGGTTGTTTTGAACATGTTCACTTCTTTACATTTCTGAGAATATTTTTGAAACTTCTATGAATTTATTCATTGCATGTACAATGTAAAAAATAATAAGCTTTTTTTTTCTCTGTGGATCCAAAAGATGAAAAGAAAATATTTAAAAAGACATTTAGAAAATCCTATCCAATATCCATCAGAAGACACATTACCTCACATTATTCACATAGAAATGAACACTTGAAGTGGAAGAGAACTGATAGACTATCTTGCAATTTGGCAATAATACATTTGATTGGAGATATTACATAGCTACTGCCATTTCCTCTGGGAAAAAGAAAGGTAACACATTGTACTTTAAAACACAATTCCCAATTTATGGTGAAGGTCCTTTCATAAGTTATCTTGAGTGCACTATCAGCAAACTTATTTTCCTTCTCAGTATATTTTAAGTAGAATAGATATTTTCTAGTGGACACAGAACAATTTTCACTAAGATGAATGCTTATCTTGTGTTTGTGTACATAAGTAGTGCATAGTCATATTTACTTAGTTTGATGGTTCACTTTCAAAAGTAACATATAATGTTTGATAAATATTGAACATCTCATTTAAATTATATACTGATCAATCTAAATCTTCATTTACAATAATTTTTAAAAATCTAGAAGTCCTGGATACATTTTTATTTATTTTTATTTTATACATTGTTATTCAATTTCAAAAGACTCTGAAATATGTTCATGCCAGTCAAAACGCCGCAGAAAAATGTGCCTTTGCAATATCCAATTCCTGAGATTATCAGATACCTTACAAACACTTTTTTTTTTTTCCATGATAGCTGGCTGCAAGGTCTCATCCTGATAGATGATACACACACCAATGACTACCAATGATATCGTCTGGTATTCAGCACATCACCAAAAACAATTTTGAGGTATTAAATTTTATTCAGAATTGGGAATAATTTAGGCAAACACTAACAGATTTATACAACCATATAATTTAGATGTATTTATCCAAACCAGCCTATCTGAGGTCTCCTCATTTCTAGGACATGTTCAAACTGTATGTTTTTTATACCAAATTAAAAAAAAAAAGGACTGATGCCATTGTTACTAAAAGAAAATCAAAGATAACAGTTCCAGCAAACTCGGATTCTTCTCCCCACCTATTGTGCTCAATGTTTTACCTCATTTCCTAAAAGGGCGTTTATACAGGCTTCAGATGCATCACAGATGGCAGTAAGGTCATGTCCTCCCTCCAGTGCCAGCACAACACGGCCATCCGCTAACTTCAGCAATTGCTTGGTTAGGTGACCAAAACCTAGCATTCAAACACAGTAATGCAAATAATTAAAGTAGAACAGATATTACTGTCACAGATTGTATCTGCTGCATGAGAATCTAGGAAGCTCATGCATATTGCCCAGGGAGCATAGGATATACTTAGCTCCCTATCCTGTTTCTGACTATGACCCACATCAGATGCTTTGGAGTCAGTTAGGTATATGGAATTTTGTATGAGGCAGATGTGAGCTAATGTCCCTCATGCTGATCCTTAATAGCTAGAGATTAGTTGAAATATGAGATTGTCTCTCTTCTTACTGTTATTAACCATTATCACGACAAATTCCCTTGCACATCAATGTAACATATAGCCATGTTATTTAGAGATATTAGACATAAAATTGGTCACTTATGGCATTAATATGACAAAGAATAAGTTAAAGAACATGACAAAGTTAAAGAATGATATTATAATAAAAAATAATTGTATTTTTCAAATGAGTTGATGAAATTTATATTTACAAATTGTTTCTTCCTTTGCATTTGGTGTTTGCGTATAATATACAACTGTGGACTGAAAAATAGTGGAAACTAGTTACCTCTTAGCTCTATTTTGAAGTGGTTTTGAAAGCAGAATTGTTAACTAGATCACTTATTTTCATTCAAGGTTTTGGTATAAGTCAAAATTTTCCAGAACTTCATAGATGCAGTGCTGCTCACTTGTGACCAACAATGTTCTAAGCAATTCTGTATCACAACCAAAAAGGATAGTGTGGTGATCTATAACTATATAAACACTACCATAAAATTTTCATCTGTAATTCAAGTAAAATTCATTTATTTCATTTTTAGTGACAAGAAAGCTAAATTAATTTGGAGAGAAGATTTTGGTATTTTCATAGGACAGCTATTGTTTTTGATTCATCTCCTTTAAGTGAATAATGGTAAGTAAAGCTTTGAAACTATTGAAGTGAAATATCCATCACATCTTGTTCTTAATTTTTCCACTTGGTCTGTTCTAGTTACTCTACTCATAGTCATCACTACCCATTCCAGTACATTTAATAGCCTTAAATAAAGCATTTAAAAGGAACTTGCTAAAGCCTCTATGGGTCTCGATAAAGTCAGGAAAATCAACAATTTTTTATTGTTTTCCAGTGAAGAAGGTCATAAAAATTAAAAACTACAAAAACTACAAGCATTTTCTTTAGAGAAATTTTCCAAGACACAGCCTTAAGGTTTGTTCTGGCAAACAAGCAATCACATAACTAGTTCTGTTTACATCTGAGGACTCTGTTCAGCATATGCCCCACTGTTTTTACAATAGGAACTTTAATGATATACTTAGTTTAGATGAGCAGACAAAAAAAAAAAACCAACCAAAAAACAAAACCAAAAAACCAACCGAAAACTCAAACCCCCTGCTTGCCACTTAATCTATAGATGATTAGAGAACTCTTGAGGTGAAATATTGTTTCCTTAAGCCACTCCACAATCTTCTGTACCCTCTAAGATCTGCAGTTTTGATTCTAACAAAGTAACTACACTGTGGTTCAAATTACATACAGGTTTGAAAAACAAATAAAACCTTAAACTCTTATTTAAGATCAACCTTTCCTCATGAAAATGAAATCCACCCAATCCGCTCTACAAAAGACCAAATTTAGACAGGATAATAAAAGTGAAAGAAGGAGTGGAATGAGGATAACCTCTGGTCTTTAGTCAATTTCTACTTACTTTTACCTACAGGGTTTATTTTTGTCTGCATGTTACACATGCAATCTTTGGATTCATTGAGAGAGCCTGCCAACAGCATAAAGTGAGCTGTACATACAGTATTTAAAGGAAATGAAGAAGAATGAACAGGTGAAGACCACACATCTACATCTCACCTTTTGGGTCTGTGAGAAATCCAACAGCACTTTTAAGACATTGTCCTTCATGTTATACAGTTTCTGTGAAGAAGAGCAACCTCTACTATGTTTTTCCTGCACATTTTGAAAATTTTGTATGACTGCAAATGTTGCTACTGACACTTTATAATTTTCCGAGGTATATGTGGCAATAAATGTAAAGACTCACAATACCTTTTTCTTCTTTTAGGCAACAATGCATAATAGAACTCATAGACATTGTTACAGTCTTAGTTTCTTTGGTTTCCTAAAAATTTTCGTAGTATCAATGTTATAATACTCATCCCTGTCAGAGTCAGGATGCAACTAGCCATAAAGAAAGCTTCTTTCCCAACAGAGATCACAGTAACAAGATAAAGTGTTGCCAAACTAAATCAACACGATTAGGGCTTTTCTTCAGTGTTAATTACACCAAGAAAATAAAGGTGACTTGTTAGGAAGACTTTAGCCAACAGTACCAACATTGCCAATGACCAAATAAGTTATGGAAATTCTTAACAAAGAAACTTGGATCCTTTGTCAAGGCAGCAACACAGCAAAGACATTAGCTTCCTCAAGGAAATCCCCTGGCATGCAGAAGTAACAAAATGGAAAGACAGGAATCCCAGTCAAGTAATGGTTTTAAGATGGGCTGTAGTTTATGCCAAATAATTAAGAAAAACAAGAAGAAAATAGTAACATGCACCATGAAAAGAACCAGTCATCTCCCTTGACATAAGGAGATTAAGCGTATATTTAATGCCACACTGTCGAACTCTAAGGTGAGAAAGAAGTCAGAGAAGCATCTTGGATCTTCAAACTCACATGAATTTCTAGAAATCAGCAGCAGTTCTTGACCCTCCTACTATTTCTGTTGGAAAAGGTGCCAGCTGTGATGCTGGCTTTAAAAGATGTTTTTAGTTTGAGTTTGCCATATTCCAGCACTTGTATGCTTTTGCAATGATGCATAGCAGTTGTAGATTAGCTGCATTTTATAAAAGCTGCAAAAGTTCATTTATAAAATGAAAAGTTATGTTAAAATATCAGTGCTTGATTTTCAGCCCTGCTTTAAATGGGCATTGCTGCTTTGAGGCTGCAGGTGCCTTTTGAGTCTGAATGCCTGACAATGACAGGCATCTATTAATTAGGACTTGAAACAGTCCTGTCAGTATCCACAATTATTTATGTTTATAAACAAGCTGTGGGACCTGGGACTGTTCAGTCTAGAGAAGAGAAGACTAAAAGGGGATCTCATTAACACTTAGAAGTATTTAAATGGTGTATGTCAAGAGGATGGGGCAGAAATTTTTTCTGTAGTGTTCAGTGACAAAACTAGAGGTGATGAGCATAAGCTGAAACATAAAAGGTTCCACTCAAACACAAGGAAAAACTTTTTTACTGTGAAGGTGAGGGAGTCCTGGCATAGTCTGCCCAGAGAGACTCTAGATGGTCCTGCTTTAGTAGGGAGGTTGGACTAAATGGTCTCTAAAGGTCTCTTCCAATCCCTGCCATTCTATGATTCTAAAAGTGAGTGAAAGTGTCTCAGAATCAGAATTGTTTCAGTTGGAAAAGACCTTTAATATCACCAAGCCCAACCGTTAACCCAGCACTGACACACCATCACTAAATCATGTCCCTGAGCACCACATGTATGTGTCTTTTAAATGTCTCCAGGGATGATGGCTCAACCACTTCTCTGGGAAGCCTGTTCCAATGCTTGACAACCTTTGTGGTTAAAAAACTCTTCCTAATTTCTAATCTAAACCTCCTCTGGCACAATTTGAGGCTCTTATATCGAGAATTAAAAAATATATAGTATTTAAAAATCCAGTAATTTTAAACAATGAGTGAGAAAAGATCACACATACACGAATACTTGTCACATCTTCTTGTAAATATTCTCAGTGAATTTGTACTTCAGAGAAGTAGCAGCACTTTTTAAAAATTAGGCTTATGCGACGTGCCAGGAAATTTGGCCAACTATTATTTTAATAATTTCTGTAATTTAAATGTGAAAAGTACCCATTTCCTTCACAAATCCATTATTTAGATATCCAGGTCAGAATGTGTAAAGACACTTAGTATTAATTTGCTATGATCCCATTAAAGACAATGATAAACCTTCAATTTACACAAGAAACAACATTAAACACTGGTAAGTAGTTATGAAAATCCTAGTCTCTGAATGATTTACATTTTCCTGACAAAAAACCTGTGGGTTCACGATTGTACATCTAAGCAAAAAAAGACTAGATTAAAATTGAAACCATTATAAAACATTTACATATTAGAGAAGCACATGAGCTGTTATTTGCTGACCTTTGAGGTTAAAACATACATTTTTTATTTTATTTTTAATTATATGCTTTCTTCTCCTCCAGTGCTATTAGTGGAGGAGATATAATATTCAACTTTATGTAAGGAAATATTCTTTTGAGAGAAGGTAAAATGAAATAAAATCAATACTGTAATATACTAGTGAGCAAGCTACCAGACTGTTATTGAAGGACACAGTGTGTTCAGCTTTAGTGGACTGATATCCCAGTAAGGGTCCTGGTTTTTTGTTTTGTTGCCC
>WBNH01008010.1:247125-258989 GCA_013401255.1 Urocolius indicus | reverse complement strand
CCCCGCCCCCCCCCCCCACCATCTTTTAACAGGCAAGCTCCTCATGCATTCCTAGTTGTGACAAACAACAAAGAATGACATAGGTAAGGCTTCTGCCTCATATGACCAAAGTCACTAGAGCAGCTGTACTCTACCTGGACAAAAGAAAAGTTGAACTCTATAAAAAAATAATCTAGCATTTTTTCTACTTTGTATACTTTTGTTTTTGAGGTATTCTTGCTCTGACAACCTTAGATGGATAGCGGCAAGCAGAAAGTGGATAAAAGACCTCTTAATCAGACCAATTACTCTCCAACGTACTCATCACACAATTGTGTTGTGTATCATCGTTAGACAAAGTATAGCTAACAAGTCAGAGTTTTTATGTATAGCCTTCCATTTTGAGGAAAAAAAACCCCAAACATTTGAGACTGAAGGCAACTTGTGAATGTTATTCTTTTCATATCCTTTTCTTAGCAGACATGGAAAGGAACCATATGGACAGGGTACACCCCAACCCAGCACTGTAGAACATCTTCTTTGCATAAACAATCATATACACAATTACATTTGCTCACTAGCTAGTATGCAAACACCCAGTTAGTGGTGACTAAACCTGCCTCAGCAGACAAACTTTTTCGATCTCCCCCACTGTGCATAAGGAGAGCAGATGTCCCCTGCAGAGACATTTTTTGGGTTACAGCAGGCTGAGCAAAGCTATGGTGCTGGCTCTTGTTCAGGGGAGGCAGCTGGTGGAGGAACAAGGGCACATCAACAGCCAAAAGGTTGGCAAAGCATTGGAGTTATGAAGGAAGCCTCAACTTTCACAGCCTCAGCAGCAAGGCCCTAACAGCTCTTGCAGCTTTAATGTCTTAAAAGCTACAATCCAACCCTAAATTACAGGCAAAATTCTGGTGAGCTCCTCTGTCTACTCAGAGCAGCCTGGAGAGGAATACATGCAAAACAAAACGTCCACAGTTTCTGTCCTGGACTTCCAAGCATGTATTTAACTATTATTTACCATTTAATCATGTCATTACTCTCTAATTTACTTGAGAATGTCTTTTCCTCTCATTAAAACTGTTGCAATGATCATTGCCAAAAGTCTACCCACCAGTGTTCTCTGTTCCTTCCCTGTGGGTCCTTCATGACTATTTGATTAATTTTCATTGATTTTCTTCCAACATTAGCATCTAAAATTAACTGGGTCAGTTTTTACATAACTTCCCGAGTCACCAGACTACATGTCCTAAATAAATATGTCCATGCAGGAGTCAAATTATCATTTACTGGCAGGAGCTAGAACATTTTGCAAAGCTTGTGTTCTACGATAAGAGTACATATTTTCTTCTAAGGTCTCAATTCAGGACTTTTTTTCAATCAAAACTTCATTTGGATTAAGTCAGAAGTTTGACTCAGTTGGCAGGATGTGGCCCTGAGTGAGGGGGAAAGAGAGATTTTGGTGCCAAATACATTCTCCTGAAAAACTTTTTCCAAATGGCTGAAATTATGAATGTTCGTGTTGAGGTACCTGAACTTAAATGGTAGAAATCTGGCCTCCAGGCATTAGCTGCTGGTTTCTTACTTTTAATACCAGAGAAGGAAACTCAGTAACACTTCAAATTACATGTCTCAAGCAAGCATTTAATTTAGATTAAATTAGACAGTAATTGTATGTTAAATAAATACCAATGGTCTCAGGAACACATTTTTTTATGGATTAACAACTTATGTAATAGATGTTTTTATTGCATGCCTGTTAGTTCTATAGGAATATGTTTTCCATAATTAGTTGCTCTTTAGCTGCTGCACTGGACATAACTTTTAAAATCTCTATTAAGTTCGTATTTAAGGATACATAGGATACGTCTTCAAAAGCCAAATAATGCAAATCTGTCTCCCTACACAAAAGGGCCACCTTAGCAATGCTCAGTAGGACAGTCTGAGTGTCTTCAGCTCTCTTGGGATATGTATTATTCAGGCAGGTCATATAGCCCATTGCTTTACTTAGTCCTTCAGGAAGGACAAACTTGTATACCTCCACTATATAATGGCAGGACTGACCACCTGACAAAATGCTGTTCAGAGAAAACACATGGAGGATGAAGACTCCCTCAAACTCTTCTCACAACTAGTTCATACAGAAAAAAAGAAAAAAAAAAAAGGAAGGGATTTCTTTTATAACCTGTGTTATCAAGCAGTAGGGATTCTGCATCCTCCGAGAAAGGTCATACTGATGTACAAATTAAAGATTATGTTTCTTAGAGCTCTTATAGTGCTATCATGTGGATTCAGAGGGAAAGTATTCAACCACAGATTTCAACTTCCAGAGTAAAAGCAGGAACCTTCGACTGTTCTCAATAATGGCTGGATGTTTTTAGTCCTGCTCTTACTAGCTATTTACTCTGTGCCTTTGTCTCTTCTTGGTTTCATCACATTCTCTTCATTTCTGCCTCATCTCACACCTGGACCAAGCAATAATTTCTGCACTGTTCTGTCATCCAAACCCCCTTTGGTATGTTGCTTTTTATTTTGCAATAAAAAGGGAGCAAGATTATCGATCCCACAGAGTTCTTCAATGTTTTTCTCAGGAACGTGTACCTGTTCTGCATAAGAAAGCAGAAGTCGAGAGAAGAAATGTAAAACTCCAAACACCAAAGCATCATTTCAGAATCCTGGAATTTGAGCTCTCTGAAAAATGTTGTTGCTTTATCTGGATGGTGAAGGGATTCTGTATGGGGTTTGGAGGCTTTCTTTTTTTTCTTTTTTTTTCCCTTTCCTTTGGTTTTTTTTTTTTTTCTTTTTTCCCTCCAGACATTAAGAATTCCTATAAAGTGTTTCTATGGGGAAAGTCCAACCAGATTGACAATTATCTATTGAAAATCTGCCCCACATATTGTGAAATCTGCCAAACTGATAGTGCAAGTGGTACTACTGTTATCATGATAACATCTTCCAAATCTGATCAAGTTTCTTGATATAAACGGATATACAATATATGCATCTGATGTTACAAATTAAAGATGATTAGATCTCTAAATCTGAGTCTAGACTCAGTAAAGATTTGGCTAGAAAACAAACATTTGATAAATATTCGAAGTAGAAGGAATTTGTTTCTAATCCATGCTGGAATGAAAATTAGATACTGCTATTGACTATCCAAATAAATTACTAAGCTTGATTAAGTTTGAAGAAGTTTATTATAATGCTACTGCCTATAAAATCAACTTGACACATTCAAAAAATGTGGGACAAAGTTTCTGCAGTTATAAATGAGTATAGCTGAAATGTGGGCACTGAGTTATGACTGAAAATAATCTGATGGGAAGATCTAGCCTTATTTCTTTTTTTAACTGACGAAAAAGCCAAGTCAGTTAATTTTGAATTGACCCAAGAGACTAACACAAAGGATCTGATTTAAAGCCCATCACTCAGAAGCTGAGAATTGGCTGCCATTTTCCGAAGATGGTCTACAAAATTCTGCCAAGAAAAGCAGCATGGACTGAATAATCTTTCCAACATACACAGTTTCTTAGAGCCTACAAATTAAGGCTCTCACTTTATTTGTAGTCATTTATTGACCCTGCCACATCAACATATTACATTAAATTAAGGGCTAGTTCCTTTGCCAATGTTAATCATCTTACACCTTTATCTGAAGACCCAGCCTCCAGTTGTGGATCATTCATTATTCCAAGACTAGGGACATAGACACAATAAGCATGTCAGGGATGGACTATTGTAGGTTGATAGACCTGAGGTAAACACTGTTTCCTAAGCAATTTGGCATCAAGTCTCCTAGTGAACCCCTCAGTATTAGTAACAGAGGTCTAGTGCCCCTCAGGATTTGAATCACGTTGTTTAAAAAACATAATTTTATAATATAAGGAGAGAATAAGGCAGTGCATTTCTAAGGGATTACTGTATATCACAGGTAGTTACTCACTTTCCCTCTGGCCTCATGCCCATTAACCCCACCTGACATATGCTATAATCACCCAGAAATGCACTGCTTGTCACCACTTATTGAAAAGGTAATGTGTAAAAGTCATAAAGGAAATGGCATTGAAACTAGGTTTGGGGTCTAATTCCTTACAGTCCTCTGATTAATTGCAATTTCCAGGTAAAATACATTGAGCAAATTTCTATTATGCTGTTCTATTACAAAAACGTATGAAAATTAAGCATGTGTTTTCAACCCATACAACAGACTTTTTGTCCCTTTTCATACTATTAAAAGGACACGCAGATGCATTGAAATGGCAGTTAAAACCCCATCGAGTAAAACAAACTGCAGCTACCATTCAAATGACATAGGTGGCTCTATCCAGACTTCTTCCTGAATAGAGAAGTCATGTCAGAACCTTGCCACTCATGTCATTACACAGCAGAGTTTGCAAGAGCCTTAACCTGCTGGGAGCACAAGAAAAGGTGGTGGGAAGTTGCATGGTGAAATTGCATCCGGTGAAGGCAGGACTGACACTACTTTTTTGTGAAGCACAGGAGGAAATATGTAGAAGATATTAGTATTTGCTGTTCCCTAGAATGAAGTACGTGAATTTTTCTCATCACAGATATGTAAAAGTTTTAAAGAATAAGGGTAAAGATGTTTCATTTTTTGTTCATTGGGGCCAGATTTGTCTGCTGGGTGAATGAGAGAGCTTCATGTGCAATACAATCTGTGATCTTCAACAAGTTAATTGGAATAGGAGTGGCCTTTCTCTTTCCCCAGAAATTCGCTAAAAAACATATATGAGAATAAAATATTTTCTTACAATATTGAATATCTCATCCCTGTCTTTCTAGTCTCCTGACAGTTCTCATAAAGGGCCCTTCTGTGAGCTTCAGCAGTCAAGCGATGACCTAGTCATACATCTGAGGGCAAGTGCTTGCAGGTACGTAAAGAAAAAAGTAATTTCCAAACTGGAAATTATTATTGCTGGCGGTAGTTATTAAAAAAAATACATTTACTTGGTACTAAAATCTATGCCAATTGGAGTAAGATCTGGATGTTGCATATTCAAGAAGTGTGAAATCCAGCCTGTGCACCTGGCAGGGCTGATACAGGTATGACTGAACAGGTGTGTGGTTGCAGGCAGAGAGGGTATAAAAGCCGACTTTTAAAAAAAACCTGTCTTGTTTCAGTTGCCCAAGAAACAGGGAGGAATAGTCCTGGCGACCACTTCAGACTAGAGTGTTATTACTTCTTATACATGCTGTTCTGGATCTTCCTGCGTTCTCCCCATGTCTGGAAATGCTCAGGAGAAACTTGTTTTAACACGGCTGTTATGTATTCTATGAGACTAGTGCATAGTGCGTGCAATTGAATATTTGGATCAGAGCTCAATTTGAATTTCTGGCTTGGCTTTCCACTGACAGTTGCAATGCATAAGGGACTTTCTGGTTGATGTTACAAAATGGACAATTAGAAAAATAAAAACATTTTTATTTAACTGAAATTAAGATTCAAGAAACAAGAAATTTAGGGCTTGACTGTGCCATTTTTGTATCAGCCACTTTTAGCAGCAAGGCTTGTGGTGTTTAATCTTGATTTTCATCATAGAAGAAAGGCTAATTGAAAAAAAATGAAAGGTACTTGAACATTTTTTTCCTCTATTTTTTACATTTATTCAGAAACTTTGAAGTTAGCATTTATTGCCGATTTATAGTTACAATGTGGACATGGCCTCCTCTGTACTGAGAAAAGCAGAAGTCCAGAATAGTAGATGTTCATTTAATTAACAACTCTATATTAAAGCATATGCAAAAGGGGTCCATTGTGCAAGCAATCATAAATCTCAGTTGGCCCAACTTCAGAGCAATTGACCTTATAATCCAAATAACGTTTCTTTGTACACAGCTTTTATACACAATTTCTAGATTTACTGTTTCAAAGAGTGTGTAAACAATTTCATCTGAGCCTAAAGTGAGCAACTCATTCATCCTACAGCTGGATGAAAGTTTGTGCCAAACTGGAAAACTTGTTCTGGAAAGAGTCTCTATTGATGCTACTTTCAGTGGATCCAGCTTCAAATTTTTTTATTTATTTATTTTCACATGCTGCTGATGTCTTCCACAAAATGAAATGAGAACGGACAAGTTCATTGAATAGCAGACAATATAATAGGAAAAGGTAATGTCATTTTACCAGCTGACAGTATTCCCTTGTCAGTCATCAAAGGACTCTCCTCATTATGAGGACTTCTCTGAGAAAAAAATGGAAGAGAAAATACAGGCAACACAAATGTAACTCTGCCTGCTCCTGCTCTAACTATACAGCACCTTAAAATCTTGATGTTTCTTTTCTCTATAAACAAAATTTCAGGCCTTATTTTAAAAAGTTCCATATGCAAAGAACACATATCACTTTCATACATGTGTTCCAGGTGATATCTACATGGAAATAGTGATAAATCCTTTCCTTGATTAAATATTATAAATCTTTTATTAGAAAATATACTAAAAATGAAAATGTGTCATCTAGATCAGTAGTGCATATAAAAAATCCCTAAGTAACTGGCTCCAAGAAGAAATTTGGCAAACACTGAAGTCCATATGTGAGAAAGGCAACTTTATCACTTCATAAATATCAAAAAATGCTACAATTAACCCAGAGATTTTTCAAATCTCTGGATATTTACTAAAGCTAAAGAAAGAGTCTTCAAATCTATCTTAGGCTGATAGGCTTTTTTAGTTTGTGACTTCTGGAGAGCTCTGCTACTCTTAAGTCAGCCTCTGGAGGCTCCAGTGGTCATCTAAGGGATCTGTGCTTTCAATTCAGACCCCAAAATTGGGTAGTTAAAGTTGCAGCAGAAACTCTCAAAATCACTAGGAGGTTATCCCTGTCCTTATACTATACGTAAGTATGGCCAGTCCTGCATACATTATTAGAATTGATTGAAGAATTAATTACAATAAATAAATCAGATAGTGTATCTCTATTTCATGTTCATAATACTGTTTGTAAATGTATGTTAGTATTTGTTAAATGTTCAAAAATGTTCATAAAGTTATTTCTGAAGATACATGTTACATGTCTAATGCTACATTCAGCTTGGAGGCTCCCTGCACTCTGCTTACTAACCGTAATTATCCATTTTTTATTAGAGCTGATAAATGAGAACCTATAGTATCTGCTCTCCAAATGTATAACAGAAATTTCTCATACAATAGAATCGATATCAATTAAGATAAATTGATAACTAGTAAATAAACTGGTTTTTTGATCACACAATTATCTAGTAACCTTTGCAAAGAAATATCACTCCTCAGACTTTACTGAGAACATAAAATAGGCCCTGTGACTACTTCATAATACGAAATAAGGAACATGAGCATGGATGGATGAATGAGTTTTGAAAGTAAAAAAAAAATGTTTACCAAAAAGAGCAGCATTTGCATTCTAATTTGTTTGCATCGTTTTCCCCTGATAAAACAAATGAGTCAACACAAATCAAGATGACTTAGCAGAAGAACAGCAAATGGCCATTGTAAAAGTAAAACTGGAAGAAAAAAGAGATGGCACAAAGGACCCAGCTGTAGGTTTGGTTTTTTTTTGCAAGCAGATTTAACTGCTATACTGTGGCCAGACACCTTTAGAGTCAGGCATGCCATTTCATTTAAGGAGAGAAAAAAGCAAGGTCATGTCCAAAGACAGTAAAATAAAACAGAATAACAACCTGACCTCTAATAAAGTTCATATTTTGAAAGGAAAATAGTAGAAAACTTTCATAAACAATTTTTCATGAGAATCTGTGCACTCTTCAACCATTTTTTTTTGTAATAAACACGAAATGTTATTCTTTCCTTCATAGACACATTGCTTTGTTCTCACCAATTTACCCTGACTGTCAAGGAGCCTATCAAAGAAAACACTGCAAAATTTCATTTTCCCCCTTGCCTGCCTGACAAAACTGCAGAATAGTCAAGTACAGGTGTTTAGATATATTCAAATAACACTCTTTTTTCTTTCCTTTTAATATAATATTTTGTTATTTACCCTGGTGAAAACATTATGGCTGGTAAAGTAAGA
This sequence comes from Urocolius indicus, assembly GCA_013401255.1. Classification (NCBI taxonomy): domain Eukaryota; kingdom Metazoa; phylum Chordata; class Aves; order Coliiformes; family Coliidae; genus Urocolius; species Urocolius indicus. Next base: position 250,978 of record WBNH01008010.1, on the reverse strand, counting down.
TCAAGCAATAATTCTAATTTTTTTAAGCCTTTAAAGCATTTTTTTTTAGAAATATGGGAGTTTAGACAGCACATTTATTTAGTTTTAATTTTTGTGCTGTCATACATCAGCACTGAAGTCCTGATTTAGAACACATGCAGCTTGCCTTTGAAGTTTTGGCTGCTTTTTTAACAATGGCAAAAAAAGATATAAAGAACTTAAACAGCACCAAAATAAAAAAAAAACAGGGCTTTTGTGCTCTTGATTTATATATTGTTTTTTATGTTTGTTTAAATAAAAAGCTTTATTCTCAATAATCTTTCATGGGAAGCTTTGCTCTGACATACCTTTATTCATCTAAGCCTTCTCTTCTGCACTGACCTTTCCTTTCTCCTTCCTTGTCTCTGAACAGTGCTTTCTAATAGTGCTCCCATTCAGTAACAACATGAGTTTATTGGAATTCTTCTGAAAATTGAAAGAGTAGAAAATGTGCATTGATATGGTAAACTGATATCTTTGGTTGAAAGCAATAAGTATTCCAAGTAAACAGAACCTCCACATGAAATGGCTTTTTTTTCTGCTAGTGTTTGCTGGACTCCTCTTCTGGGTTGCACGTGTGCAGTGGTATACGTGGTACTTTCAGTCAAGTTACACAACACTGGCATTTTCCAAGGAAGTGTATGAAAGCTGATAGTTGCCGTTGCTCATTTTTGTCCAATGTGTTGTAACAAATACAAGGCAATGCTATGTTTTTTTGTTCCATGGCCAGCTTTTTCATATTATTCTCTCTCTTTCAGCTCAAGGACTAAATTATGAAAACAAAAAAGAAATCATTGCTACTGGCTTTATAGTTTTTCTCGTCCTTAGGATCTTCTGTTCCCTGGAAGATTTTGTGTGTACTAGTGTCATCTGAAGATGCTGCTAAGAAAGGTTTTAATTGCAATCTGTTGTCAAAACTCAGTGAAAGTAATTTCAAGACAGACCAAGTCCTAAAAGTGTCCAGATGTTTGAACATTAAAAAAACCCATAATTTTAAATTGTTAATCCAAATATGTATGTGTACGGTACCAGTGTGCATGTCTAGAAAGATATGTGCGGGGCGTTTGTGATAACTGAGGGAGTTAGAGAAGAAGGGGCTGACAAGGGAGCTGGACTTTGTCTGAAGCATTGCAGGAAGGTTAACACCTGTGTATCGAGAGTTTACCAAGGATCTCCTCATTCTCTGTGTCTCTTCCCTTACCTTTACCATCTCATATCCATATGCTTCATCTCTGCACCTTTTCTAAAATCCTATTTATCCTTAATAGTGTAATAATGACAGCTGCATCTGAGGTGAAAGTTCTTTTTGTGCTCTTCATTCATGAGTTAGTGTGAAATAACAGAACCAATAGAATCTCTCTTCACCAACACTAACACACAGATTTATGTCAAAATAGTTTTTCCCAGTGAAATGTAGCAGTTAGCTTATTGCAAAGACACCTCTGAGTTCCTCAATACCTCTCTTAAAATCTATATGAAGAATTTGAGTAAAGGTTTGATCAAACATAGAAAGTTCTGCAGTTTATTTTATTTTACTGGAATATGTGTTAATTTCAGCAACTTGATCTACTTAATAGAAAATTTTCTTATGATTTCACTGAATTTCATATTTAATCCATGACCTTGCTAACATCTTGAAGCAAATACTGCTGCATGGGAAAAAACAAAAACCTTGGATTTTAAAATTCATCAGGATTCTTCTCCCCTATTTTTAACCATGGAAAAGTTACATGACTTGCCTCTGTCAGTTCCTACTCAGTGCGGAGAAAGGAATCTCTCAGGAAGATTTGCTGCACCAAGTTTCAGAAAGGGTGACATTCTCTTTGGAATTAAACGCCTCTCTATATTGACTGTCATGGACAAATCTGGAGATACGTATAATTTTCAGAAAGACAAACTTAAGAGAGGAAAGCTCATCTAAGGCTCTGAAAGACTATTTATATCAAGGTGAGTGAAACTGGCTTCAATCTATCAAAGTCATGCTTTCACATCCTGAGTACAGGATGCTCACTGAGAAGCTCCTTGGGTAAATACGAAATTAGAGATGAATGCATTTAGATTAAGTAGACTATGCTTCCGTTAAAATATCAATAAAAAGTAAAATTTACTCTTGCTAGAGATTTTACAGCTTTCAGAGAAATGCTTTCATTTAAAAAAAATAAGCTAGTTATAATAACAATATAGTAATACAATATTAGCATATTAATGATACAGTAGGAAAATATGCATAAATTATGTTCAATATAATAATACTATATGTTAATTAAAATATCAAGCTAGCTATTTTTATACAGAAATAATGGAAATAATGTTCAGATTATGATTGTTCTACTTACAAGAAGTCATATCAACATGTTGCAGTAATAATATTTTTAACTTTAAAAGCTATTCATCCATGAAAATCTTGTAGAATATTCTCAGACTCATGAACTTTGAAAATAATTACATGCAGACCAAAGTTTTCTATGCCAAAATTGTTACATTAATCCCAGTAATAATTCCTCAGACTACACTTCTCCTTACTCAAAATATTTGTTATCCTATCAACTCACTTTGCATTTTGCTTTTGTTGGCTAAAACACACATAATCAGTTCTTTTAAACTCCACTCAGTATTTAGCTTAATCTTCCCTAATGCATTTTTATTCCATTGTTATTTTCCCAGGAATATATTGGCACTTCTTTGCTAATGACATGATAAAAACTTGGTAAGTGGTTTACCAAGATAGCTTTGAGATATCCCAGGAAAAAAAGGTAATTTGGCCATTTGTCCTGGTGATCTAGAAGTTAGGCCACCAGGTCAATGGTTTCAACTTGGATGTCTGACATCCATCCTCACCGTCTTCACACCTGGGATTTCCCAGGCTGAAACAGCAAAATGTCCTCCTCCATCATGAATTAATTTGCAACTCTCAAGCCCTTTCTTTCAGATTAGCACTTGATATATCTCTAAACAGTGTCACCATAAATATCTATATTGCTTCGAAAACAGACATTTGGAGAAGAATGATTGCTTACATTAGAGAGATAAATTGAAGAAATGAAAATTGAATCTCTAGGGACATGCTCCAAGAGTGAAATCTGCAGTTCAGTTCCCCAAAGGTAGTAAATGGTATAAGTCATTGATCTGAACACAGAAAGTACAATTCGGTAACACAATGACATAACTATAGCAAAATAGACTATAGAATATTTCTGTAGCACTTAGAGGCCTTTACTTTTCTTTTCTTTTTTTTTTTTTTTTTTTTGACTGTGTGCTTATTTTTGGTGCTCTTCTGAAGCAGAGTCTACTAACAGTGCAAGTCAGGAAACATTCAGAGCAAACCAGTACACTCAGATGCACTGTCCCTAACTACAGTTTTAATAAAAAATAAAACCAGGTACTGAGCAAGACTGATATTATCTAATGGACTAAATTAGGCAGTTGATTCATGATAATTAGAAGGATAGGTAAATTTTTAAGAAAAAAGCAGGTTACTTGAGACATAATTATTGATATCTGGTTTATGATACTCTAATTGTCAATAGTCAACCAAAACCGAAAGACTGCTACTCTCTTTCAGGTGAAATATAACCAGAGCAATGCTGACTACTTACTCATATATATCCTCTCAGTTTCCACTTAAGTATATATTCTACCTTGGAATGGAAAATATTTTCCACTTTCTCTTTTAAAAATACTGAGTTTAGATGTGACAAGTTCTGATGGTCACAGTACACTGTGCATGAAGTGGCACACAAAATGATTAATGCGTAAGTGCCCTTGTTATGTTATTCTTATTTCATAGTCTAAAATCTTTCCTTTCCTTTCCTTTCCTTTCCTTTCCTTTCCTTTC
>WBNH01008010.1:226264-247030 GCA_013401255.1 Urocolius indicus | reverse complement strand
CCTTTCCTTTCCTTCTTTTTCATGCTCATTTTTCCTTTTCATTTTACAAATTCCTTACCTCTGTGATAAAGTGCTACATTTAATCAGGTAGATCAAACTTCCCTCTTTTTTTTTCTTGAAAGTACATAAAAACTTCTCTTCAATAAGTGTCACTAGGATCCCAGCACTACATAACTAATCATAGAATTCCATAGCTTCATGTCCATATAATGACTCACGTTCAAAGAGGACAAAGACTTCCTGTGCAGTGTTTTGTTTCACTAAAGCTATTACAACTTCACAGACCTCCTTAAGTGTTTTTCAAAGTACCTTCTTATTCCCTATCAATAATCTAAAATACTGTAAAAAATAGTGTCAGATTAGATAATATACAAATTTGTAATGTGATTTGGAAAAGACCCTGGTGATTCCCAATGAAGTGAAAGGATTGATACTCATGATGGATGTAAACTTTGCAGAGCTACTACTTTTTTCCATATCCCTTCAAGATCTTGGCTTAATAATGCTGTTCAACTCCTGTGACCTCAATGTTTTCACTCAAAAGGCATGCTGGGAAATTCCCAGAGGTGTCCACTGTGTGAGGGAATCTATACATCCAAAAAGGTTCAAAAGAAAAAAATTACATGATACAAAACATATGCATTCTCTTCACATATATTCTACAAAGCTACAGCTGATGCAGTTTACACCACTAGAAAAATAAAGTTTTGCTCATAAGGTCATATAAACATCACAACTTTTTTGATAATTTCTTTGATGTAGGCCATTTGTTAATTAAATGACAAGTTTTGAAATAACAACACTACACAAATAGATTTTCTATACTGCTTCTCCAAGGGTTTGATGAAGGTTTAAGAAGGTTAACTCAAATTTTTGGGTGAATGAAAAATTACTTTTAATCTATTTATGCTGGCTTCTAAAGTTTCAACAATACTAGCTTCCACTTTATCACTTCTACTTGTGTGCTAAAGTGCTTTGAAACATTGGACATAAATATGCAACTATTTTAAAGCTAATTAGAGAAAAAAAATCTTTAAATTCCTGGTAACAGTACATAGGGCAGTCATAGTCAAATGTGATTTTACTGCAAGGCTGTTCCTACAATAACCATGGAAGGAATGATAACTTTTACCTGAAAACAAAGGATTTCTTCACAACAGTCATATCTGAGACTATAGAAACTGGCTTTTTAAATAGAAATACAATGTATGCAAATAATAACAACTGGATTTTATTTATTGCTAGATAATGCTGCGAAACAAAATTGAAGTTATTCTTGTTTATTTTTTCTAGTTTTTGTAGAAATGACCCATTTTTAACAGAAAGAAATAATAATGCCTTTTGATTTTAATTTAAAAAATAAATTAACATTTTAAAAATAAAACATATTTGTGAAAAGTATTTTAAAATTTTAATTGTTTTTATGTATCTCAATTTTTAATTTAATTGAAATTTAAATTTAATTTCTTTTGGCAGCATAAAAATACCATGCAAAAAAATTATTCTTTGCAAACTTTGAACACTGCTTAATAACTGCTTAAAAAGAAAAAGATATAGAATAACATACACACTATGCTTAAACTACAATCATAAACAATACTATAAATCATGTGGTAATACATGTGAGTGTATCTTTCCATACAATACAATCATTAAACTAATACCTGGCATTAAGTAATGACATTAGGAAAATAATTTTAATGCTAGCATATTTAAAATATAGATATTTTAGTGAAGGATGTATTCCACTATGAAGTGGAACAGCTTTGTTTTATTTTGCTTTTTGAAATTGCTAATCCATTTTAAGTAAGTAAAAACAGATTCAGAAATCCACTCTCACAACCAAACTGTACCTAAACACATGCAAAGTGAGATACCAAAAGGTTTTTGGTTACTGTATAGCTAGAGAATCAGTCTTTTTTTACAGAGATAAATTTAAGGAAAAGGAGTAAGACTGCCCCAAGGGAACAAACATTTCATTCATGCTCCCATTTACTATCATAAACAGAAATCAGAAAACAAATGAATTTTTATTAACTTGAAATGTTTTTTACTGTTATTTTTAGTTTCTTCTTCCAAATAAGATTCTCTAAGGTCTGTCCGTTGGTCCATTTCAGTGTATATAAAATATGATCAATAATAGGGAGAAGAGAAGGGATCTATATGTAAATAAAGTAAATAAACTACTATCAAATGTGTTTCAAACACATTTATTTTACATCAGAACTACTCCTCTCTCTTTCCAAGATAATTCTGTAAAGCTTTAGGAAGTGTTTAAGTAACAGCCTCCTCATGTGAATACACTTTTGAAGAGTTTTTAGCATGTGCTTTTGTACCATATTAATACTTACAATGCAAGGCCTGTCTCTGTAAACATTACTTATGTAAGTAAATCTTAATCAGGTTGGTGGAGTGGCCTCAATCAGCAAGACTGCTCAAAGTGGGTAAAAGTTTGTGTGATTAGGACCTACATTCTTGCATTTCTAGCAATTTTATGGCAATTAGTTGGTAAGAACAATTTCTGTAAGAAACAACAAACAAAGGTAAGTAAAATGCTGGAAAGAAAATACAGATTTCTTTTTTAAAAAAGAGGGCAGTGTTTGCAACTTGAACCATTTTACTGCAGATATAATGGTATTGTTTACATTAAAAGTAATATAATCAGATTTCAATCTCAACTGAACTCTCAATATCAAGTATTCAGCTGATAAAGAAATGACTGCAAGGAAGAGCTTGAAATATGAAGGAATTACTCCACAGCAAGAAGAAATCTGGGTTGTATTTTAATAATTTACAATATTTTTTAAGACTGAAGCAGTGATTTTTAACTTCTAGAATTGGTAGTACTTGTATTCTGTTTGAACAATTCATTAAGGTGCAAGAATCCTGTGGGGTGTTGCGTAATATGTGACTTTTTACACTCCTGCCATGAATTAATGTTTTTAGTCACATAGATAAGCACTCATTTCCCTTTACTCACAAATAACTAACAAACCTTTTATAAGTCTTATTTTAATAATTTATTTTCTTTTAGCCAGTAGTATCTTAAACTTTTTTTTTTCCTTTTTTTTTTTTATGTTTGCTTGGGTACGAAACCACAACACAATAGCAACTAAGACAATTCCCTGGGATCAATCTTAAAATCACAAAGAAAACCTCTTCAGATTCATGAAGAATTGCTGATGCTGATACCAGTGAGACCCAAAGTGTACTTGATGCTGGGATAGTGTGAAAAAGATGAGCTTGCAGACCTAAAAAACAGATGGCCCCTTATCACCCCATGGGGCTAAACACATAAAAGCAAACTTCAGAGAGGCCTTACCTTTACCTTGTCTGTCCCTATCAGGAGACACTGTTGCATTAAGGGTTATTGCCTCTCTAGCCCTCCCTGTGATCGGCTTTTGAAGTCCATGGCCAAGAGGCCAGTGTGAGAATATCGCCCCAGATAAGAGGTGTTTGCCCTGTGAAATATTCAGGATAGGAATCCATAGACCCTGTGATTGTTCAGCAGGGAACCACAAACTTCAGCTAATATCTTCTAATCCACCATAAAAATCATAACTGGCTGTTTATTTGTGCAGGCAAGAGATAACATCTTAAAGTTACAGTCTGCCTTTAGTAGGGTTATGAAGCCCAAAGAAATGAACCATCCAAGCTCATAATCAGAATTGTGTGTTCTCTCTTCTTCTCTGCCTAATGAGATGTAAACATTTTGGCCGGTGTCTCTTTTGAAAGATATTAATCAAATATATTGGTTAGAAATCACAAAGGATAGTCCAGTCTGCAAATTACATGTCTTCTTTTATAGCATTCTGAAGCTGTGAACAATATGTTAAAAATTTTCCCATGGCACCACCAAGTAAATACTTGTGGCACGTTTCTATTTATTACAGAGAATAGTTAAATTCTAAGACATAAATCATGCTCTTCTACTAAAGGCTTTACAAATTCCCAAAGACAAGCCTAATTCCCAATGCAACGATGCTATAAAAGATCAGACACTGTTTTGGAGAAATCCACATTTGGAGACATCTTTCAACAATTTTCTCTCAGGACTCAATCCTGTGAAAGGCACATGCAAGTTGCTGAATGCTGCGTCAAGCTCCATTGGTTTCAAAATGGCCCTAAAATCTTACATTTAATTTGCTGTATTTAAATAGTATTCTGACAACTTTAATACTGCCTAAGAAAAAAAAAAAACATTTTTTTTCTCCTTTTCCTTCTTCTTCTTTCCTTCTTCTAGTAAATGGTAGGGAAAAGATTTCATAAGTTTAAATTTTAAAACTGGTAGAAGATGCCACCAATTTTACCTTTTTTGCACCCCTGACATCAGTTATTTTCATTAGCCAATGTCACCACTGCAGCATGAAAGAAAAAATAACAAGAGGTAGGTAAAGAGATAAGGAAAGATGACCGAGAAGGGGAAATAATTCTTAATGGTTTTGTAGATTGCCTTTTTTTCCCATTGTAATCTATCCTCTGCCCTGTCCCCAGCAACTGCCCTAAATCAAGGAACTGGCACCTGATGCATTTTGCAGATGGATCAGCACTGTATTTCTGGAACATGGTATACAGGTGGTTTTTCACTTGTACAAGTTAGTTAACTAGCCAGCAGACAGATCTTCTGTTTGTGGGACAGCAGAGCGAGTGGAAAATGGCAATCTCTCCTGGCTAATTTACTGAAAGAAAGGCTAAGTGAAAGAGCAGGTTAAATCAGCACTTAGTTATTAATATTTCTAATGGTTCTTAGTTCCTGCTTAAGTAGACCCTTTCTGGAAGGCATATCAGTTAATCAGACAATCATTGCAAAAAATTGGTCAATAACAAAATCGATGCTAAGATTTCTGAATCCTTCAGATGAGTTAAATATGTGTTCAGTTAGACATGAATGCCCCAAAGTCTGAAGACAAGGATTTCCCTGGTCTCAGTAAATGAGACGAATTGTGCACTGATCTGTTTCTCTTGGTCCAAATCCACAGCGCAAGGCATTGATGCATTCTTACATAACAGCACTTGAAGGCAGATTCTCCGACTCAGCATTAAAATTGTCCATTCATGGTTTTTTTTCTGTACTTTTCCAAGCGTTAATACCTTCATTAAATGAAATCTCAAAAAAAAAAAAGAAAAGAGGAAGGAGGGGCCATACAACTCACTCTGTCTTCACCTTTGCCTTTTATTGTGTTTATTATTTTTATATAGTGGAATCTCTGCTTAATTTCCACAGGAGCCAATATACTACTCTTCATCACAGAACAAAATTTCTGGATTTTTCTACACTTCAAATTCGTAAATGTAAATGTAGTGTAAATGTCAATAATGTTCTAGATCCTGGAATCACTGGCAAATAATTCACTGATATTTGTATTCAAGAGTGAATTTAAGGAGCACTAATGCAGCAATAAACGCAGCATAATGTGACATGAGAGGCTGGGTGATCCAATGCTGTCACCACAGGAGATGCTACAGCAAGCACTGCTGTGGACTAGGATGAAACAGAAATCAAAATGCTTTCTTTCTCCCAGTAAATCCTGTGAAAATACTCACATGTGAGCATATGTCAACACTGAACTTGTCATCTATTTTGATGCCTTTTGTATTGTATCAAGCAACCATTTGATTAGTATTCAAGAAATTACCCTAGAGAAAACCCAAACTTTGCTTTCCAAAGTAAACAACTGGAAGCAAATTCTTGATGATATGTTTTCTTGCTGGATATCCTGAGTTTCCAAGAGACAAAAGGAAAAATTCTGATATGAATTAGGAAACTCTCCCACAAAAATCTATACAAATGATCATTGCTCCACCCCAGCTCCAATGCTGTTAGCTTTGAATCTAAAGCTCAAGACGTATCCTGCTGGATCTTATCATCTTTAGTACCACAAAGAAAAACAAATTATATTAACCAAAATCAAATCTCTGAACTCAAACGAATTTAGACAAGAAGGCAGCTGTGGCAACTGAGTTAATTTAACAACTTTCTGCTACAGAAAGGTATCCTATTCTATCTCTCTCAACTACCCTTGGTCCTCTTCCACTAGCTGTGGCACGCATTGGTTCCTATGTAATCTAATTTGGCTTCACAGCCCAACAAAAATCCTTCCACTTTTGTGGTTAATTATTTTGATCAGTTGATAAGTTAATGCTGCATGTGTTTACAGAGACATCTGACAATAACCAGAGCCAGTGCAAAGTAAGTAATGGACAATTCAGAAGGGGAAGGAGCAGGCAACTATTCTTTTGTATGGCAATGAGCTGTTGGTGCAATTCACACCATCAGAAGCAGTTAGTGCTAGACTTTCCAAGATCATAACTTTTTCTTTGTTTTTTTTCTGACATTTCAGTCAAAAAGACTTTCTCGCTTGTGAAGAGAAGAAATTTGACATCGCATCATAAAAGCCTGCCATACTATTTTTAGAGATTTGGATTGTGCTTAAACAGCTACCAGGTTAAAACTACTACTCTATTTAAGCCAATTTGCATGGATTTTTGCCTGCCTTCCTTTAACACCTATCTATTACAGTAGCCTCAGCTGTTCCAGTCAGGACTCTTTTTAAGTGTCAGGGAAGTCTTTTAGGCAATCTCAAAAAATTGTAGTCCTTACTCAAAGATGTTACAATCACTCTACCTGAAACATCTCACAGTCAATCCAAGTAGATGGTCACAACATTATTTGGAGATTTCTATAAAACTTAAAGGCTTCCAGGACCAAAACCCAAAAAAGGTATATATCATTCACAGTACTTGAAATACTCAGAATAGTCACATAGAAATAGTGAGAAATAGTCAGAAATAGTGAGGCTGGCACATAGGAAACCTTTTCTCTGAAACATATCTGAAATCTTAGACTCAGATCAGTTCTATACTTGAATTGAGTGATTTAGCATTATAGCATTTTCCTTTATTTGGTTTCTAACATATAAACTGAAAACTGAAAAGAAAATCTAACATATAAACCATAAAGAATTCCAAGGTATAGGAGGGTAATTGTGAAGACTCAAGAAAGCACTGGTCGTTGAAGAGCAATTTCATGAAGTGATTTTTGCATGAAGTCTCTATAGTCCGAATGTGCCATGGCATACCTATCTATAAGGATGTTGTAAGCCATCTATTTCTAAGTTTTATGTAAAGCCTTCCAGTGATGACAAATTCACTATGTTAGATCATGTCTTTCAGTGGTCAGTAACCTCATTATTAAAACTCTGCACATTACTTTTGAATTTCCTTGTTTCCAGATGCTATTTTTTAAAATACTTTTATAGCATTGTATGCTACATTCAGTGACCTCATTATCAAAAATTATTCCTCCCTATGGGAAGTCGGAACTAAACTGTGAGGGTAAAGCAGAAATCAACAGGACAGGCACTCAGATTCACCTGATTGCACTTGTATTCTGAGAAGTCCATTTCCAGCCATGAGAAGAGATTCCTTGATAGAAGACCTGTAAGCTACACGTACGTCAGTAGCCTTTTTACACACTAATTTCTACAATTTAAGCTGACATATCAGCTGGAAAGAAACTGTTTAGAATGTTGTTTCCTTGGCTGAGATTAATCACATTGTGCACCGTAACAGTGAAGTCCTCTAAGCCCTACCTACAAAGGACTCATGAGGAGGGAAAATGTCCATAGCTTTAGTACATTTTTTTGTGAGTCCCACTTGAACAGGGTGCTTTTGTTAAGTTAATGGAGTTATTTCAATTTTCTCAAATAAAATCTTTAATGATGGAAATAAATGCTTAGCTAGAGTCAGTTATATTCTTGACATTGGATCAGCCTTTCATCACAAATTTGGTATAACAGTAGTATAACATTATATATGTATAGAGGATAATGGTATCCAAAAATATTGTTTACTCTTTAAATTACTGCAGTGATATCTTTTCCTACTGCTAATTGCTGATCTTATTTTGCACTCTGGAATCAAATAGTATCTTTGGAATAACTGAGTAAAACAATAGGAAAACTGCTGTAAATCATCAAAGCCCTTAAAAAATGCTGTGTTTCAAGAAGATAAGAAGCCAAAAAAAAAAATCATTCCTGCTTGACACTTCTTTATTTATTTTATTCTTTTTATGTAATGGTCACTACTTAATGGGCAATTATGCACAATGTTTACTTGAATAGTAAAGTGATCTCAGTGACTTTAATGCAAGCATTATTCTAAGGGCTGCTCTATAAAACAAAGTACTTCACCTCAGGATAAAGTTACAGGGACAACTTCACTCAGCAGAGCTAAATTTAAAAACAGTTCTTACAAGGTTTAACAGCTTGCAAATTTATGATCAGATCTGGCAGCTCTTTTTCAAATCTGTTCACTGTACTGAATTCAAATGTTGTGATAATACATTTTAGCAGAGGTTGTAAAAATTAACTATAAAATAAAGCACAGACTATCAGTTCTATCTTCAGTAGTTCCATCAACAGGATAAGATGTAAGGGTAGATTGATACTCTTTAGGCATCTCCTTACCATTCTAAACATAAAACTCCTTTATCTCATTTATTTCATCCCCCATTATTTTTCTTAGACTTTATTGTCAATACAATTTTTACTCTGCAGTACAAAAAGTGTATTTGATACAACTATATTTTTATAATATGTAATATATTGTGCTGGAAACTCATTTCTAGCAATAAAGAGGAAATATTAGGCTAGTCAGGAACTGAGGCATGTTTTCTGCTTATCTGATCGTAGTTTACAGTAAAATTAAAGCAGCTTTATAGTCTCTGATCTAAACAAGGGATCCCAATGACATCAATAGGTGCTCTACATAATGAGTTGTGCATGAGACAGCTCCTGTTGCTGCATCTACCTTCAACACAGAGCTTGGTGAATCGGTTAATCAAGCAACATGGATAGAGCTATGCCAATACTAAAGAAAGACTTGACAATAAAAGAGATAGTCCATTGTTTTGGCTAATAAAGTTAAGCTTGAGTCATAACAGAGAAGCCATGGAAAGTAAAATCTGAGATAAGTTGCCTGAATATCCCTGATGATCTGAGCCATACTCTACCAGAAGTTAGAGAAACTCCTGAGCAGGTACATACAACTGATGCAAGACCTTGGGCTAAGAGGACTATCAGAAAGATTTAGCATACTGTGTGCCACACTTCCTTTGCTTTGTTTTTGATGTTAAACTTGGAACTGTTATCATAGTATAAGGATACAGGCAAGGCAGATTTTGTGAGCAGAGATAATATCTTTATCAGAAAAAAAAAAAAAAAAAACAGAACATAAAATCCATCACAAAGTTTATGCACATGTATGGAGTAAATCTTTTGAGATGTGTATATGTACATAAGCACCTTTTGAAATGGTAGCACTTCTTTGAATGAAAAGAATGAAATCCTAAAAGTTGAGATGGAAACAAAAGTTTTAGCTAATGTTCTCAATTCTATATTGCACCAAAGAAAATCTTGTTTGGGGCTAGATAAAAGTTTATTTTCATAAACTATTTTTTATTAGTTTAGCAAAATCTTTTCTCTTTGAAAAATCAACAGACAAGAAAAAATGACAAAGGCCGTTGGAGAAAAATATTTACTTAAGGAATGGGATTTTAAAAATACAGTAAGAAAAGTCTCTTTTTTTTTTTTTCAATTGAAAAATACCATTAGTGATTTCATTATTTAATGGAACTGGAGACAAAATAAGCAAGTGAGATATCTCCCTGCTCTGCTAACATTCCTAGCCCTGCTATCATCACTCTTCTCAGCTGGCCTGCTTCCATCTTATACCCTTCTAAAGCATCTGAGGATCACTTCACTGTGAGAAATCCTGACACACATCAGACCCATGCATTTAAAATCAGTTGCAAAAACACATATGTCTATTTTGTTGCTGATGTGTTTGTTTACTAGTCATAAATGAAAACTCTTGAGTAAATCAGATTGTATGTTGATAAGGTAAAAAATTAAAATACTGCCTTAAATCAGCTTATAATTTACACCTCTCAAACTGTTTATATTTAGTTGCATTTTTTTTTTTCTATTTTACAGGTTAACCTTTGCATTTTCATTGGGCATAGTTATTAAAAATTAATTCTATTATAAACTTGCATGAATATATATGTATAAAGTTTTAATATTAATGTTTCTCTTTGGACTTTATTTTTCTTCCATAGAATGTTCATTTTTCTACATACTACATACAGTATGCTGTGTTCTTAAACAGTATAGTGAAATGTGGAGAATTTTCTTTTGGGGAAATACTAAATTCCTTTGGCTCTGTACCAAAGGCTTTATTCATCTCTCAGGTGCGTGATCATTATCTGAGTCTGTCTTGGCTTTTCCCTTAATTTAAACAAGAGCCACCTACTTTAAATAACCTTTTTTGCTTACGGACACATGTGAAAGTTGTATATGTGCAGCCTCTCATATAAAGTATGCACCAAGATTTCTGTCTCTTAAAAAAAAAGTTAAGAGTGATTTAATTCATTCATTAATTAACACTTATTTCAATATCAAATAGTTTTTATTTGCACAGGGTGAACTTCAGTCTAATCAGAGGGGGAAATAGGAATCTTAGTGCAATTTCTAGTAAAGTTGTTAAAACTGCTATGCCAGAATGTCATGGATGCCAAAGCATCGTATTGGAGCATCACGTATGCTAAAGAGATATGTAGCATGCATTCTCAGCTGCTAAATACTGGTCATTATATGAAGCTTTTCAAGAAAATACCTATTTTGTATGGGTTGTAAGCTCATCTCCCTCCCACACAAGCCATACCTCCCACCAGGTACCATACTTACAGAAAAAAATAAGTGAGTAAACCTCTTACAAAGCACTTTTTCAATCACAATGTTTTACTGAAAATTATAATACACAGACAAAGCATACTGAAACATACTTACAGGCTGCAATGTGACCACCGCATTATCCTGAAAAGCTGTACTGAAAATCATTATGCCTTACTTCAAATCACAGAGATGTCTCCTTTCCAATCCACTTGTGCATTAGCACCTGTCTGAGCGTCCTTGGGCAGGTGCTTGCACTGCTCTCTGCATTTTCACTTTCTACAGCACACTGCTATGGACAGTAACTCTAGCTCTCCATGTATCCTTCCGCACTTGGTATTCAGCAAGGACTTAAAATAATATATATATATATCACTTCCCTGCTCCTCCTGAGAGAGGAGAACTTTGCTCTACTGACCTATAATAAAAGGCAGAGTTCAGAAGGACAAAATCCTCTGAGTTAGATTTCATATGTGCAGTATGTTAAATGTCTTGGATCTCATTGACTTCTCCAGACTTTTCCCAAAGCATTTGTCAGCAACAGGAGATACATATTTAATAACTATTTAATTGTTATTATTTCTTCAGACACACTGAAGAAAATTATGTACACTGAAGAATATTATTCATACTACTGCATTAGAAAACCATTTTTTCTCATGGAAAGTGATTTGTATATAGTGATGTTACTGTGCACTTTACTGTACAGAGCATTACTACATTTCCTAACCTTGCTTAACATCCCAGGCTCAGAATCAGTTTGGCCACAGTATCCGGTAAAAGCTAGTGACTTTGGAGTACTACATATGAGATTCCTCAGACAGACCTGTCTTTCAGAAGCTATTAAATCTCTGCCATGAGCACAAATTTTGGAGGATTGAAATGGACATCCAAACACTGAGACCCAACAGAGTAGTCTTTTAGAAAATTTGGCCTTCATGAACACTGATGTAATTCAGGATTAGTGCCATCAAGCTGAAAAGATTACAATAACAAAGTGCAATATGAGATTGGATTTAGGCCTCTAAAGTATAAAGTCTCCAACATATATTTAAAGAGAAATGACTTACTCCAGCATTTGGAAAACATGGCCTATTGAAAAGCATGAAACCTCTAAAATGTTACTTGAATGCCAGAAAAGTGATATTTTAAAAAGCAAAGACAAAAATGCCAAGAAGAGCAGAAATGAGGGAGTAAGAAATGCTAACTTTTTCACTTCCACCCTGGCCAAGAGCTGGTCAAGACTCACAGCTCCATGGGCATCTCTGAATATTAACTGATGGACTTGGTGGACTTGATTGACTGCCCTTGGTGAAATGGCTGTCATCTTGGAAAGTAGAAATGTGGACATAAACTGGACTCAAAACAAGGTTCCTATCTAGAAAAAAAAGAACAAGTCAGATGATACCTACATTTAGCTGTGACTTTGTACCCGCCCAGTGGAGGGTCATGGCCTTCCACAGCATCAAATCCTGCTGACACGAGGACAATCTCTGGATCAAACTCATTGGCAGCTGGCATAATCACAGTCCTGTAGAGTGAAAAAAAAGCAAACTCTTAAACTTTATCAGGATTTCTATCTTCATGACATAAACTGCCACAATCTCAAAAATTCCAACCAGAATATATTTTCTTTTAATTATATCAATCTTCACGGTAGCTACTCAAAACCAAACAAAGTAAAAGGCTTCAATTAATTTCTTTCTGTAGTCTCTCTTTTTTGTTTTTTATGATTGAGAAAAAAAAAAAGAAGGTACATGTGAAACCCTCTAATATTACACACACATCTGTGCCTGTTTTATCCTGTTGCCTATAAAAATCTGGCTCTTCCAGGGAAGTGACTAATGGTTTACAGAGAGCACTCAAAGCCTGAGTGGAAACCCGGACGGCTCCAGTTAGTGCGAACTCGGTGTAAATTTGAACTATAAATTTCTTTTGGGAAAATGTTTGCTTTCCAAACTTTTTTTTTTTCTTCTTCTTAGCATTTTTAAATGTTTATCGAGGTGGGGGGTGACTCTAGCAAAGGAAAAACATGAAATTCCCTTAATCAAATCCAGACTGTGTTGTCAAGCCTTTCCAAGGTCAAGCTTAACAGGAATGTGACAACCACAAACTAGTGACAGCAACCCCTGCTGGTGTCAGGAAGATAATTCAGCCCTTCACAGTCACAAAGATTCCTCTTCATTAACCCCTTCCTTGATAAAATTCCATGGGGATATTTTGTTGCTTTGGTTTTGCTCTTCTCCAAACTCAAAGCATTAAAGACATGTTGAAGGAGAAGATAAAATCCTGCGTTCTGCACTCATAGATGCCTTCTTTCAGGATGACTTTCTAAAGGGAAGGCATCAAGATGCCTTTTACACTAGTACGACAAATGTTGAGCCTATAATGACTGCTCTAATTCAGGGAAATCACTAACATTAAAAGACCAATACATAAATGAATGTTCTGTTCCAAATATATTAAGCCAAGGAAATCCTAGTTGGTGTACACTGGTCAAAATCTGAAGATTAATTTTGCACATGTGTAATACTATTTCTGTTAGCTCAATATTTATTTATATATTATTTAATCAACTTAGGCCAGAAAGATCATGTTATTGTTGAAAGGTCAAAGTTTTCTGTGAAGGAAAAAAAAGCATATTAATAACATTTTTTTAAAAACTCTTCAGGATTTTCTTTAGTTTATTTTTTGGTCTGTGATTTATATACTTAGTTTTGTCCCAATTTCCTCAAAGGTAATTCTAATGTCATGAAAGTGTACTTGTTAGTCAGAGAAAAGGACAATTCAGACTAAGTAAAAGTCTTTATCAGGGCACACAGCATTCCAATGAATATCATTTTACTTAAGAAAAAAAAGGACAGAAGCAACTTCATTTTTCTGAAATTGCATGATGACTGTCTGCAGGCAAGGTGTTATAATTTGTAAAATATTGTTTTTTCCACACGTCATTAGTTGGCCTCTGCTGAAGTATATATTCCAGTAGTGAGCACTGCACTTCAAGAAGGATCTAGATCAACTCAGGAGAACAAAAAGAAATATATTTTTTTTTTTTAAATGTGACCTAAGTGTACAAAATGATAGAATTATATTTATTTGATCCATATAACATGAGAGTAGACATGATAAAATTCCAGGAATATGTAAGGGGTTGTTGCAAGAGGAAAGAAATACTTTTTCTGCATTTCCACTGTGGATAGGACATGAAGCAGTTGCAATAGGAAAGCTATAGTTCAGACACCGAAAAAAGCTTTTTTATTAGTAAGAAAAGATAACAATAAAAATGTTTCAGAAAGTTGAAGAGACTCCACCTCTCTGAAATTTCTATAATATGTAAACCTAATATCCATAAGGTTTAAGTTGACATGACCTTAAGAGAAGAGGACAGATTATTTCTACATTTTTTCCTATAGTTCCATGATGCATTGCTATGTAACACACAAAGTACACACATGCATAATTACATTAGGCACTACGGTGACTGAACATTTTTGCAGGTTAATCTCCACAGAGTTAGGGAACAATATCAGGAATAAAGGTCTCTGCAACCACATTTTATCTTTTTTATCTTCTGATATTCTAGTTATATGTTCATTGACTGAAGCAACACAGTTCCTCAACTTCTCCACGTCTGCACCACATATGGCAAAGATCCTGATTAGTGGTGAGGACTGTGGCTGATACACAATCTTGATCTGTCCCTATAGCACCATAAATCTTATACACCGAACTAAGGAGACATCCTATGGAGAGCCCTCCCTATTTGCAGCCACTTGAGACCTTTCCCTCCTCCTCTCCATTCACATTTCCTAAAATTCAGGTAAGGCAGTGTTTTTTATTTCTTCATGTCAAATAAACTGGCAGTACCACAGAGTACAGCATAGATAGTGCTCAGGAGTTACAGGATGAAGCATATTCGATGCAGATAGAAACTCTGGAAACTCAAGTAGCTGAGCACTAACAAACCTAACCAGACTAACACAGAATGAGATTTTTGAGAATCTTATAATTTGGAAAACCAGGAAAATTTACTTTACTCAAGACCTTGCTCAAAAGCATAAAGATGTCAGCACATTTCTTCATAACTTGGGAAAAACAATGCATTTTACCCTCAATCTCATTCCTAGAAGCAGCAAAAATTGTTTAGTCACAGTTTCTTCAAAATTTTTGTGAAATAAATATATCTGACATGAAAACTGCTAGCCACACTGGGTGGCAAGGTCTTTCAATGCAAAGCACCAGGAAGCTATTAGTACTATCTTTAATAGTACTGAACAGGAAATATTAGCATATTAATAAATCTCTACAGAAATGAGACATAAAAATCTTACTAAAGAAAGGAGAAGGTTATAAGGATGGTAAACAGAGTTGGCATTTAGAATCACTGTTCTGTTATCACTTTTGGTATTATCTGAACTCACAATATCAAAATAAGACCTAAGAGGATTTTTCTGAGAAAAATAATATTTTATTTTAAAACTGCATACAGTGCCTGCTAAATTTCGTCAGAAGTATAGCACTCTACTTTTACTATAGTACCATCTCACAAATTATGCCAGAAGCAAACTGTTGATACCCTGCATACTACATACCAGAAGAGCTAACGTATGTGCTCGCAAGACCTGTCATTGTTCATTTCTCTTTCATTCTCCATAATCTTGAAGGACCTGGAATGTTAGATTTCATGCATCTTACACTGTTCTTGGTTTAATACTGAAGAGAAAATCTATGGAGATTTCCTATGGAACATTACAAGGACAGCAAGCTTCACTTTTCTTTAAAACATCTCAGGGTGTCAATGTTCCTTCTTACAGCAGCCAAGACTTTCTTAGTGCACAGGTTTCTCCAAACTCAGGAAAATGAAGATGGTTGGATAGACCGGGACAGTTCCTGTCTGTTCATCATCACTTGAGAGTGGAGAATCATCAGACCCTTTATCTTCCACCTTTCTCATCTCAACTACATGCTGAAGGACACAGAAAGGTATAAGAAAAATATCCATTGACTACCTCCTCAGGAGCTCCAAATCCACAGAACTTCAGTTCTCAATTGCCTAAGAACAGAATCATCTGAATCATTTCATAACAGAATATATGAGGTTTTTTTAAAGCATACAACTAGTATTGGTCATACACTAATAGATATTTATGTTAACCTTTCTAAATTCCTCAGACCAACTCTATGCTTAGAAGTCAGGCTGCAGCTGGCAGGATTTGTTATGGTGCGAAGGGTCAAAACTCAGCTCATAAGAAATCCTTTGCAAGGGTGCATAGGCAGCCTGCACTCACCCCTAAGTAGGGGCAGTTATTATCTCACCTGCAAAATTAGTAAGAAATATGATTTGACTTCTGGTGATAGGTCACCAGACAGGTACAGACTGGGGAATGGCAGGCCAGTTTCTTGCTTGAAGCCAGTTGGGCTACAGCGGTTATCAGCAAACAGAAGTCAATGTTAGGATTCTTCTGTGATTAAATGAGCAGTTTTTGTCAGAAGAGAATTCGATTTTATTCTTCCACTATGACTCACACTGTACTCTATCCCCTTCTCCAAAGAAAATAAAACACATACAAGAGATCTTTATTTTCAGTGATCCTGAATCATATAGAAGCATAAATATTTGGTACATTGCATTCACGTAATGATGACAGCCAAGTTACAGGGTATCTTGCCTAGCTGACTGTTTCTTTCTTTTCTCTCATGTTTTCATTAATAAACATGTCAAATCTTGAGCAGTTGGATCACAGGAGTTATTTATCCATGCTAGACCTTGTGTACTCGAGCCCAAGATGGTGCAGACGCTTCTTTAAGTTGTACAGCACTGGATGCAGAGCATGTGTCTGGGAAGCCGAAAAGATTGCTTTTTGTCTCACTAGAGAGATTTCCCCAAAGAATTAATATATTCCATTTGAGTATGCTTCTGTCTGCAGAGAAGCTGAGGGATGGCTTCCAGTTGGGTGTAGTCCTAGAGAAAACATCACGCATGTGACCCTCCCCTCCCCACCAATCTGAACATCAGATGCAAGACATTAAAGAGATTCTACCAAGGGACTCTGTTCTTTTTATTCTTCCATTCTATTTTTGTACATTTAAAGCACATGGTTAGGATGCTCCAAAACATTTTTTCTCCCAGAAGAGATTGCAGAGAAGTACCAAACACACAAATGATTCTGCAAGTACCATCACACGGAGCTGGAAATCTCTGAAAAGAAAGAAAGTTAAGCCGATGCAAATAGTTACAATTCTTCTGCTGTGTCGGTAATTTAAAAAGGAAACAAGCAGGAATACCAGCCCAAGACAGTAATTTATGTAACAGAGAAAAAAAATCCACACTGTTCTCAAACTGCAGATTGGAATGGCTTAGTTACATAAATTATTTGCTCCTTCCCTAAAATCCTCCAGTGTTTTCATCCAGTGATCTCAAAGTACTTTCAGAACCTTAATAAATGGAAAGGCTCATGTCTTCAGCTGGTATAAATCAGTATAGCTGTTTCTGATTGCATGGTCCTCTAAAAAAGCATTTCTTGTACTCACTTCACAGATGAATCAGCTAAAACGAAAAGATGGGAAAATACTTGAACAGACAGTTGTCCCAAGAAAACACTGAAAGCAAATGCAGAGTCTAAGCCCACTACTCCAACTAGTAGAAAACACTGCAAAAGTATTGTCTATTCAACTATTCAAGACCTGTATTTTGCAAGAAATAGATAGATACAATACATAAATGCTATTAGAGTGGGAGACTTGCCACTAAATGGAGACTGTGTCTGGTTTTTGAAATAATATAGATGTGACTACCATTTCTCAGTTTCACATCCTGCAAATAAGTGTTCCAAACAATCATGTTTTCCTCCCCTAAAATTATACAAGTTTAAGTGTGTTGTTGAATGCACCCCGATTAGTTTAGTATGTAAAATACTGCCCCGATAGGGATGTGGAAATTAACCTGTTATTTTTATGTGTTGTTTGCACATATGTTTTAATGTGACACAATATCAAGTAATATTTGTCCCCACAGAAAACTACATAGCATTTCTGTACCAAAATAGGCTATTTTTTTTCCTCCATGTTAATTGAGTTTATATTAGCATGTCTAGCTAAAGCTTTGGTTTACCTTCATACATTTCTTTATGACAGTTCTACTGTCAGCTCAAGTTCACCAAGGCCAGACCTGAGAACTTTCCCCAAAAATTTCTTGCTGACTGTCATCTGACCATCAGCTTTGTCTTGGACTTATCCTCCAAGGCATTCCCAAATTCTTCAGATTTCACCTGTATTAGTTTCTAAGTTATATCTTTTATATAAATTTTATCTTCTTTCTTTTTTCAAATAAAACATGGTACCATGCCGTCTTGTGCAACATGAATAAAACTTGTTTACTAAGTTCCAGCTGGTAGCTAAATGACCGAGGTGGCTCCCAAAAGCTATACAACTGAAGATGATATACGAGAAGGAAGAAACAGAGGTTTAATTTTCAAAGATGTGGCTTAAAAGGAAACACAGTATGAGTTAAAATAGTATCACCAACACTGAGAAAGTAAAATGTCATAAATATCAAATCCCACCATGTAAAGTCAATTATTTTTCTACCAAAGCCATTCTAATATGTATGGGAAATGGTACTGACACATGCACATAGACTGCCAAATTTTACCCTCAAATATTATTTAAGCAAGCTTTCATGGTGTAAGATGTTCCGATCAGAAAATATCAACTGAGTGCTCACTTCTTGCTATTATTTTATTTAAAAAACAAACAAACAACAAAAAAAGAAATCTTTAGAAATTTTTTTTTTCCCATAAATATAATAATCACACTTAGGGGCATTATAAGGTTTCTGTTTTTCAATTTGCATGGCTGTTTAGAAAACATGTCACATTTCTATCAAGCCTGAGTACTCTACAGTATTTTTTATAACAAAAAGACTGTCAGTTTTGCCTTTCTACTAAGAAATTTCAATAGTATTTTATCATAAGAGTCAGTGGACATGGCCTAAAATATTAACATATAAACTACTAATACTATTAAACCAGTTCACTGCTCCTAGTAAATCTTCTCATATGATAATAAGAACTACTAAGAATGCAGTATCAGGTGTTATAAATTCAGTTCTAAATAAATGAAAAATAAAAGTGGGCTCTGGAGTATGAAGTTTGCCTCTAGGTCCAAATTCTACCCTTCTCTACAAAAAAACTTTAGAAAAGCTTTCCAGTTTGGCCTACAGCATATAGTATGACAAACAGTAGGAATGAGGGATATACACTACATAAAATTTACTACTATTAATTGTACAACAGCTCAGTTCGCAATCTTAACAATCTGCTTATTCACCACTGAAGTCATTACTAAGGAAGTTTATAGTAGATATCGAATCTTGCAAAAGTGAGATGTAGGGAAGAATGGAGGGTAATCTTATCAGAAAATATTTGGAGAGAGGAATTAGAGCAGTTGCATTTTTCATGGGAGCAATAGGCTAACTGGAAAAGGATACAGAAATCCCTTGGAAAAAAATATTTTACTACAAAATAACTTAAATTTTTGAAGTGCTCAGAAAGTGAGTTTTTTTTTCCTTTCCTTTTAAATTAAAAGAAAACAAACATTTTCTAGAAATCAAATTATTCATCAAGGTCATGGTCATTTGCAAAGGTATAATTTTTCCCACGTTCTTTTCATCAACATGGTTGTGAATACAAACTACCTGAAACTCTCTTTTATTTTTTTCTCATAGATGTCTAGATATTCTCTCTTGCAAAAGCTTTCTTGCTTTGTCTTTTATTTCCTTTCATATATTCATAACTACATTTAAATGTATTTGCTCTGTGTGTGGTTTTCTGGCTTGTCATTAAACAGGAATTTCACAGGTTTCTGAATAGTCACTATTATTTTATTACATATTATGTTGTCACTATTCCCTTGAAGTAATGTTATTGAGAAAATTGTTCTTATGGCTAATCTTATTTTTCAGTTCCAACAAGGTTCTTCAGAGGCAAGACAGTGCCATGAGGCACTTCCTCATGGGTTTTAGCTGAGGAATAACAAATACTGATAAAAAAGGAACATATGAACACTCAAACCACATTAATCGACAGGAATTGTCTCTCATCTCAAGCAGAAAGGTACTGATGCTACAGGCAAGAACAGTATTCAACACTTCTGTAAATACAGGCAGGCCTATTTGTTTGTCTCATGTTTCTTGATGGAATTGGGGCCACTTTAGACCATCCTATTAAACTAGCATATCTTGAAATAGACTGGCCAAAACTACAACATCCCTCATATAACAAGGTTTTATACAATACAGAAATATCAAGTTTTCTCACTTTACCTAAATTGAATTACACTTCATGGAATCCATACTGATACAATTTTAGTGGGGATTTAGAGGAAATATTTGCAGATAATCTAAAGTAACCCATAAAAAACACTTTTCAATCCCTGCCCTTCCCCCCAACCCCCAAATTTACTGAACGAGAGGAGGTGTTTGTGGTAGCAGGGGGAACGCTCATGCTAAAACACTAATCCCTAGGTACTAAAAACTACAACTTTTTCTGGTGAAATTTCAGCTACTGTTTGGTTAGAAAAGTGATCTGGTATTGACTCTGGGTAGATTGGAGGAATATTGTCCTATCCCCTCTCTTTCATTGCACTCTTTTTGCTCAGTAAACCAGTGGAAATACATAGACTCTAAAGACAGAGAAAAATGGATGTCAGCACTTATTAATTAACTGAATTGAAGATGACTAGGACTCAGCTCACAAAGAAAAGTACCAGACATGTTCAGGGAGTAACATTAGGTAGGTCAGCTTTTTAAAGTTTGAAACACTCTTGCAAGAGAGTTACACGTGTAATTTAAAGAGTGAAGTCAAAGTAAGGGCTGGAGGAAACTAAGGCTTAGTGAAATTTGAAGCCAAATAGGACATGTTGAGGACAATGAGAATTTTGTTTCTCATTTAACTAGTATAAAAAATATGATTTTATACCTGAAAAATCAAAGGAAAAAATTTATATATAAAAGAATTTTAAATATTAAAGAATC
>WBNH01008010.1:181659-222034 GCA_013401255.1 Urocolius indicus | reverse complement strand
TTTCACATTCTCTCTCCCTGTTGCTGCTGCAGTTCTGCCACTGCACAACAACTTGTTCTGCTCAAATCTGTTATTCACAGAGGCGTTTCCTCCATCACTAATTGGCCAGGCCTGGGTCAGGTGCAGGGTCCAACTTAAAACTTACTGGTCCTAACCCTGTCAGCTACAGGGGAAGCTGCTGGCAACTCTCTTTGTTTAAAGAAGTCACTCCTTTAGCTCCCCTGCTACTGGAAAACCTGGCCCAGGCCAAAACCACCACACTTCCTCGTGCCCTGCCTGCACAAAGGTGAGCAAAATATCATACTATGTACTTTCCTAATCTGTGAAAGTCTAAATATGTTATTGTTGCACATTATTGTATATGTCGAAGAACATGCAGAAAGGTGTTCATTTTACTTATAATGATGCTGTGATACAAACAAACACTTAAGATTCTGTTACTGAAAATGACTTATCCTAGCAGGCTTAACGCTTTACAGCTACTTTAGTGATACCATGGATGTCACAACTCTCTGTTCCAAAGCTGTAAACTAGCCATTGATGATTATTGGTAACCATAACTCTTAAATTTAATTCAGTCAGAAACTTCCAGCTTGAAACTAATTTTTTTAAGTTTTGTCAATAAAGAATAATTCTTCACAAATCTTCAAAACTGTGCAGCAAAGTACTGATCTTCCAGAATTGTGCATGTGATCTCACTACTAGGTCCTACACTATGTTCTCATGTTTGTATACTTCGTCTTGTGACCTTCTTAGTGTGGTCCACTGTGACAGAAGGCCAAAGATGTGATGCCAAAGGAACTTAGACAAAGTCAACACCTCAGCATCAGATCCATCATTTAAAGGATGCATTGATGCACAATTCACAGAATTTCTATGCCTCAGACTCAAGAAAACTAGATGGACACTTAATTGAACTACCAGCTTCAGTGCAGTCCAGCTGTGCTATGTGTCTTTTTTCCTTGGGACAGCTCATATTTACAGTAAAACGTACCTCCTTCAAGTAAATATCCCCCAAGTAGGAAAGCACTATTCCTCTTCTGTGACTTATCACCTCTGCACTTGTATCAGTAAGAATATGTATCAAAGCTTTCACTCCTCAAACTCTGACCTGCTCATGCTGTCCAAGGGAATATTTTCAAGCAGTGGAGGTACAAACAGGAATGTTCATGCTCTTCTCAGTGTGAAGGAGGAAAATCGCTATAAATCAGTGTCCTATAATGTTCAGAAACTTCTACAACTTTCCAGAGGTTACAAATGCGGTTTAGAGAAGTAGTTTGCATGTTGCCTTAATAACAGACCTCTTATCTCTAATTGTGAAAAAAATTGAAACAGAGACTGGAGAAATGATCATCTCTCTATTGACAACACTTTTTTTCACTGAATGGCAAAAAGGAGACAAAAATGTTGGCTGATCTTGATTTTTGCAAGTAAAAGTAGCAGTGATATTCCACATCATTCCACACTTGACGATATATCGTAGCCTTTTTCAAAGATTACAAATTTAAAGCTGAGGTACTAATGTGGATCCCTGTCAGATTAGGGGTTGCTACTGAAAGAGGAAACCAGTCCTTCATGTTTTCAGAGAGGCTCTGTTCTGAAAGCTGACATCTATGCCACAGCCAAAGCAGTGTTTGTCTTTCAATAACATGCTGGAGTCATGAACCTGAGCTGCTCTATTTATAAACAGATATTCAAGACAGCATTTTTGAAAGACAGCCACAGGAGTGTACTATATTACAGAATAAATCACACTGGAAGGATGCTCACTTATCAAGTTCAAGATACTTTTAGAAAAAATCAATTACAGAAACCATCACATTTATGTGACTATTTCTACCCTTGTTACTAACACAAGTTTATTTCATAGACGCCGTAAGGTCCCAGATGAGCTCCCCTAAGATTTGCACAGATCACAATACCATAGGCTCTTAAATCTAGTGGAGAGGTCTCATTTTTTATAGTACAATGAAGTACAATTAAGGTATGATCTTCCTCTGACAGGTCTGAAATGGTCTCCATCTCAGCTCCTTAGGGAGTGTGTTGAAATTTAGCCATTTAAAAGATCTCTAGCCAATGTGTCAACTGCTCTGAACTCTCATAAATATTACCAACTCTAAATTTCTGGAACAGGTCACTGTTGAGAAGTAGTCCCTTCAGGAGTATACAGTACAATCTGACTAAAGTACAATCTCATCCCAGGTTATTCTTGTGTATTTTGGTCTAAGTGCAGTCAACAATACTGGCTACGGAAGGTGCAGTACAAGAATATAACAAAAAGCGTACAACTAAAGTGGCAAACTTACCAGTTCATCAATAAAGCAAAATGAATACCTTTCCTATAGATATAACTACAATGCACACTGCAGCAAGGTGAAGAGATGTGTGGCTTTAAAATGGGTCAGCATGGACACTGGAAAACTTTTGCCAGAGGGACTTGGTTTTGTACAGGATGTTTTGTATTACTAAGAAAAGGTAATTTGTGTCAGCACAGTATATTAGCCCCTTTAAAGCTTCTTCCAGCCCAAAAGGTTAGTTTGGACATAAACATCTTACAATGTGTATGTTTATATTTTTGACACTGTATAGTAATGACAAAATCAATAAACACATGTGTTCCATGACAATTCTTCAGATATCTCAAAGGTAACTTAAAGCTCAATTGAACATTGCTATAGTTTCATTGCAGGTATGAAGTGTAGGCATACCATAAGATGTTGGCTTAAAACAATATTCCTAACTGTATAAGAAATCATGGTTAACTTAATTTTCACGCAAGTATGTAAATAACAATTATCTAGACTAGAGAAGAACATAACCAGGAAAGGCATCTGAAAACAGATGCAGATCCTTAACCACACACTGTAGGAGTCTATTTGTGAGCTGAAGGTCTAAGCTCTCATTATATTTCATGGATACAGAGTTCAGTTACCTACATAAAGATACTCTTTTTGGATGCAGGGGTATCCATCCTGGCTTCCTGTTGACTCTCCAAAAAGACACAGTCTCCCAGAGATACTGTGCTACAGCTGTCAGCTACAGCAGTAAACCTCAGCTCTTCCAGTACATCTCATGTGCCACTGGACTTTCATGTTTTTGAGAACTGAATCAAGGTCCCAGTCAGTCAAGTCACTGGAATGCTATTTAAACAACCAACGTATATACCAGTTTACGGGTCAGTCATACAGCTCTCAGGCTGACGGCTTTACCCCAAGCTCCATGATGGGAAAACTAGACACACATACTCATATTCAGGAGCCCACACTGCAGGGACATGGCTAGCTTTCTGAATCTGACCTTGAATTTGTCTCTGTTTATATGCTAGTTTTTAATTATAACCTAGTGTGAAACAAGAAGTAAAAAATAACAACTATCTCAATGATACTGAGTCAATCAATCTAAAAGCTCCAGCAGATAAACCATTCTAGGAAGCCTTCCATTAACATTATTCTCCATCCATTCTCCATCTCTGCCCCCAAGGTACTGGGGCAGAAAAGGTCTCCTGGTAGAAAGCAGAGAAATTCCAGCTTCTTTTGCCAAATATAAGGTCATCTCTCTTCATGTTCAAAGCAGAAAGGACATAAAAAACTGAATCACATCTGTATAATCAAATTTTTCAATGAAGATCTGAAAACATATGGCTGCTTTCTACATTTTCCTTTAGGGTACTAACACAAATTGTTTCTACACATCGGGATGAACCTTCTGTTTCCTCTCAATGGCTTGTACATTGTTGCTTTCTCAGTGCAAAAGCAATAGTCTGATCTGGGCAGCTAATACTGTTCATACATGATAATACTGTTACAATTATTTTACTAAGAATAACAGTATTCATATGCAGTGTGGGCAATACAGTGCTTAGTGCTTTGCTAATTCGACAGTCCCCATACAACCTAATATGTCACAAATAGCATGGAATTGCAGTTACACAAGAGCTTCTATTAAATAAAAAATACATATTTTTTAACTTAAAATGTGTAGAATTAGTAATTTTAAGACATCTGAGATAGGATTGACTGCAAATTTAAGTAAATGTTTCATGTTATTGTTAGAATACTTTCACTTCTCCTAAAAATGTTTAAAGCACAACAATAAATAGAATGCAATGGGAAGCCTTTTAATTTTTTAAAGAAACATTGAATTTGTGTGTATTTTCCTGTGTTTTATTACAGCACTATCAATCGCTGTAGTTATTTTGGAACACTGTACATATGAATTAAATTAAGGAAACAGCTATTAGGAGCAAATATGCAACTAAAAGCACTTTCTGTTTTTTCTTAATCCTAAATCTGACCTTGTTAACAAGCAGGTGCAAGACTTCACACTACAACCATGAACCATAAAGATGCATGCTGTCTTCATTTTGACTTTAATTGTTCTTTTCTCCAAATCATATTAGCTCCTGTTTGTTTTATGCAATATACAGCATTATTTTCTTGTATTCTTTTCAAATTTATTGTAGTCATGGAAATAAGACTACAATCCTTTGATCTCCCACATCACCCAAAAGTGATCCATGAGAATACAGCATATGCCATGATTTGAAAAATGTATCCCACTTGAGTTCCTAAGTCAAAAGAAGTATGTACCTATGGCATCCTCTGTGAAAGTTCACTATAGTGAATTATTCCCACTCCTGTTATTAAGTACAGCAATGAAAATTCACAGCCAAAGAGCCACATATATATATACCTTAGGTAGATCATGTCCTCAGTCACTTATTCACTATTCTTTACCAGTGTAAAGGATCACTGAAACTAATCTGTAATTACACAAATAGGTGGAGTATCCGGCATGCAATTAAATCTTCACAGCATTTATCTTCCGCGTACCCTCTTGTTACCAAAGAATGTAAAAAAACATGTAATGAACAGAATGCAGTGCTGCCAAAACGTATGTCATGGCTGTTGCATCTAAAAGTGACTTACTGAACCAAGTGGTTCAATTTACCTCTTCTTTATGCATTCTAAAATGATACAAAAGAAGAATACGGAAAAGTAGAATTAAATTTTATCAGGAGAGCAGATAGATTTTTCTACCTGAAAAATTTTAACAGGAAAGCAGATGGATATGTAGAAATATGACATCTTATGTAATATTTTTTTAATCTTTAATTTTAAAAATACATTAATTTTACAGATTTAGTGACTAGAATAGAATCCAACACTTCTTCTTGGCTCAGTCAGTTATCGCTGTGTGGTCTCTATAGTGTTTTGGAAATACACAACATAACATCATTCATCAGATAATGGCTACTTTATGAATATTTTTGTTAGACTTCCTTTTATTACATTGCAGATTTCCAAGCAATTGTGTTAAGGTGGAAATTATGAAACTTGTGTAGCCCTCAGCTCCCCACATTAATACTTAGTAATAAGTATTGTACTACCTTAAAAACATTCTTGGAAACCTTGGAAATTAGTGGTTTAATCATCCAGGGACTTTTTTCCTGCAATAAAATGATTCTTCCATCACTATACCCAGCTTGACTTATTCCATCCACCTAAGATTAACCTTACTCCTGAAAGTTTGTAGGCGAACGTGCAAAGGTTAAATTAAATCACCAGTAGATTTTATAATCCTGTTCCTTCCGTTGAAGAGATCATTAGGTCCATAAGCAAGGTACATATTTAATCTCTAATAGATTATATAATTTCACTTCTCCTAGTCAAAAAATCTTTTTCAATATATTGTAATATTATTGCATTATCATATAGGCTTCTCTAAATCACATTAGCTTCTACAAAATCTGAACGCTTCTGAAAGTAAGGTCAGACAAGGATTTTGATTTATGATATTAATAGTCCTAACTACCTCTTAGGAAGCATGGTATCAGAGAAGAAGCTTGTGTCTTTTTATTTAGTTATTGAAAACAAGAGCAAACAAAATCTTGTGTTTACTAAAGAGCAGAACATCTGCCCATATGGAAATGCTGCTAATAGGAACTCTCACACTATGACACCTCCACTTCTATTTTCTCACAAAACAACCTTTTATATTAAAGGGGAAATTATTGTTTTCAGAAAATTTTAATGAATTATTATGTTTTCAATTGGTATTTTCTCATCTCAGAGATTCATTAGTTCTAATAAAATACGCATCAAGATTTAACCAACTCCCTGTGATACTGACTATGAGTTTAACAGGTCAAAATTTTTAAAAAATATTAATAAAAATACTAAAACCTGCTGCTTCTCTGTAAAGCATATAGCCAATTTGCCATTCTACTAATGTAAAACAAGTTCACATGACAAGCCATATGAAAGGGAAGAAACACAAGAAGCCTTCAGGCTTCTTAAACAGGAATCCTTTGTGTTAAAAAAAAATCTTCAGCTATACATACATAAAATTTGCATTTTTGCATGTATATATTACTTATAAAATATCATGAAGTGTAACTATCTCAAAAAACAAAAGCCTTCTTTGTGAAAGAGTGTTGCCTTGAGGAAAGGCCTGAATACTCTGCAGAATGTATCTTTGTGACATTTCTAATTTTTGTGAAGGAATCCAAGACATTTTCAAGCTTTTAACAAAAAGAGGAATATTAGCTCCATTAAAAAAAAAACAACAATCAAAATGAAAACACAACGGAACCTTAAAGAACAAAAAAAATGCTCACAGATTAGATAGCAACAAAGCTGATTTTTCAGTCCTTTCTAATTTGCCTCTGAAGTTCATGGAAAAAATATTTGTGTATCTTGATCTGAACTTCACAGTTTCAGTACCACCAGAAGGTAATATTAATCAGTATTTTTTTTTTATGATGTGCTAGTGTTGGTAATATGGGATCTGGCCCAATCAGCCAATATTATACACTTTCATTAGTCTCAGGAGGCCCAGTCCTGCAGACATAAATGCACATGTATAACGTTATTCAGGCTAGTAGCCTGATTGACGTAATAATGAGTAAACATGTAAGTATATTCAGCCACATGTCTAAGCATTTGCAGAGTCTATCCTACATTTCCCAACAGTAGTCTTCCTGGGGACTACAGTGGCCATAGACATTGGATCGTGAAGCCTATGAGATGTCTCTCCTGCTGTAGAATGTCTAGATCAGAAAATTCATTCATGCACACAAGTTTACTTTCTGTTTTTTTCCAGCAGCACCACCAGCTGAAGCAGCTAAAGAGATTAGAATCAAACTGGAAGTACTTATCCTGAAGAGAATAACTCTCAACTAACATTGCTAAAATACCTCAAATGTTGCTTGCTGTTACAATATTTCACAGGAGTCTTTCTGGTTTTGGCGAGAAGGTTACAAGTTACCCTCAAGATAGCAGGCTGGCTATAAGCAGTTGGTTCTGTAGGGTGTCAGGTCTGCAAACACACCATAGGGGTTTCCTCACTTATTCCCACTTCAAAGAAGCATTAAGAACAATTTCTCTTTATTACAGATTTTAACTAGATTTCATTCTCCTGTGATGATTAATTAGGCGTTTGCTACAATTTGCCTTCTTTCCACCTCTAAAAATAAATGTCCTCTTCTGCTAATCAGACACAAACAAAATGTTTTGAAAAGTAATCACTTGCTAAAAAAAAATGGAAATTGGGCTTCTGTGTTGTGAGGAATGTACACACACAGCACAGTGAAATTTAACACGGGTAAATGATCTGACTACCTCAAAGTGAAGTTTTTGCCTTCCTACAGTGGCCTTTCACCCTGCCCTTTCCTCCAATCTGAGGAGAGCTGATGTTGATGGAACATATAATGGCTCCTTTCCTGTGTAGTAAAGTCAGCAATAAAGCTCAGTAATTAAGGTGACCGGGGAGGCCCAGCCCAGCAGGCTAGTGGTGTGGCGAACACTTTCAGAACTTCAAACAATATCAAAGCCACTGAAAAACGGGCCTAGTTCAGGACTGGTTTGAATTAAGCCTCACTTCCACACGCACTTTTCAAATCCAAGCTCAAACAAGAAAGCCAAGGCCTTCTGGATTTCATTAGAGCCAATTATCTTATCTGTTTCATCTCAGGTCTGACCCTAAGGCTGGCAAACAGCTATTCAGTGCGTTTGTGTGGTTGTTTGAGAAACCCTCCAGCCAGCCAATGGCCTGAGGAACTGCTAATTAAAACACAGTTGCCCCCTGCCTCTAGTGATTAAATATTTTCAAGCTTTTGTAAATAATTTTTCCATTCTTTGCCCCAAGACTCAGAGGTCCAATACATGCAGTAATTTATTTAGTTTGCCAAAGAATACTGGTGGAAATAAAACCATACTAGAAACTTAGGAAACTCTTGTATCTTGCTTAACTTCTGTAAGTGACATTCTACAAGTTTGGAGATTATGTATATTGTCTCCTAGGTAACTAAGCTTTAATAGCCTTATTGTGTTTGCAGTGATACAGTGTACAACAGGCCCTACATTTTGTTGATAATCATCATTTTTCTTCAGGTATCAACCAGATATGCATGCTTATGAGCTTAATGAGATCATAGATGCAGCGGAAGTGATACTGAGCAGTATCTGTACTCCTGAGACAGATGGGCAAAGGGTGGATCACACATTCATACCATGTTCAGGGAAAGACTTAATCTTACCAGTAGCACACTGATATCTCAGTTGACAAAGAAGAGTTATCACAGACTAACAGAATTGTTTTGGTTGGAAAAGAACTTTAAGATCATGAGTCCAATCATTAGCCTAGTAACGCCAAGTCCACCACAAAACCGTGTCCCTAAGGGCCACAACTACACATCTTTTAAATATATTCAGAGATGCTGAATCCGCTAACTCCCTGGGCAATCTGTTCCAATGCTTAATAACACTTTTGGTGAAGTTTTTCCTTATGTCCAATCTAAATCTCTCCTCCTGTTACAGAATACAGTTCCTTGTCATCCTATTGGTCATTAAAATTTGCATAAAAGACAAAGAACTCTACATCTTTCTGTGGGTTCAATCCTTCCATCTCACTCTTTCAGGCCCTAGGAAGACATCCCCTTTTGCATCAGATCAGAGGATCTGATTCTAGCCTGGTTCTAGCCTTGGTCCCTGACACACCACCAGCTTCTCTTATTCCAAGTCTCACATGCAGCCACTGTCACTAGTACTGGGGATGTGTCCTTTCATGCAACATGACAGGGAGAACAACTTACAACATCTCCCAAATTAACCTTTTCATTCTTTATATTTTACTGTTAACAATAGCAAACATATTTACATTACTAAAATGCACTAGACATACCGTTATGAACCAAAACCCTATTGTGTAAAGAAGGAATAAAAAGATTACTTCTGTCTATACACTCTATGAGGACTTGAGGAAATACAGGCAGAAGTAAGACAAGCTAGAAAATTAGCAGCAATCTTAGCAGTATAGGAATTTATCTACTGTCTAGTTTTGCAGAAGGCAATAAAAAAACCAGAAATGTCATAAAAGATTTTGCCACCTGATCTAGGTGAACCTGCTTCTGCAGGGGTGTTGGACTTGATGATCTCTGAAGGTCCCTTCCAACCCTACCATTCTATGATTCTATGAAATGATTTCAAGTAGTTTGGTAACCGTTTATGAGAATATCCTACAAGTATGAACATTATCACCAGAAAAAGCAGAAAACACATAGCTGGTATCATGATCTGGAAAATTAAATTCATAGAAGCATTCCAAGAATGAAATTGCAACAATAAATAAAATGGTAGAATCTCAGAAATCACTTTATCTGGTTGGAAGGGTAGTATATTCTATTCTTCACAGATACGCTACCGAATGAATTTGCAAAATCTAGACATTGCTGAGCTGTGACTTCCAACAGAGAAGGTCAAAGGTAACACAAGAACTTGACTGACTGATAGAAAGTTGATTTTGCCTATAAAGAGTGGCTGTAGGAATGTCTTGGGGGGAAAAGTTTGGTAAGGTTGAGCTTGAACTGAAGACAGATTTGCTCAATTAATATATCACTAAGTTACTGTAAATCTCCATAATGCATAGGGGAGACATACCTAGAACAGATAAGTAATTGGCTTACAAACAATAATGGATTTGCAATGTGGAGGAACCATCCTCTAGACAGACAGTAGAAGAAGAGACCAAGATCAAAAGTGGAATGTCACAGAATCACTGAAGAAATCTGAAAGAGGAAAATGGCATGAAAGCCAGGGAAAGTAGACAGTTCAATGAAAATGAGAGTGAAATACAGACTCCTAGCTTTGAGTTAGGAGGCATTTATGCTAAGAATGGTTTTAGAAGAAAGGATGATTGAGATTCTGTTTTGGAGAAGGCCTAGTATCGAACCAGAGGAGGGACAGCAATCTGTACACTCAGAGGATATCTTGAGGATAGCGAGGGAGAAAGTGAAAACATGATTATACCACAAAGTGTAATGGTTTTGTGAGGAGCTGCTTTTGCTTGGTAACAGGAGGAGAGGGCTGCAGTGCAGTCCCAGTAAAGAGTTCTCATACTTTCTCCTGACACTGAGGTTCAGGCCTAACTCCAGCCCAGCTGGGCCAATCTGGCACCTCTGCCGTCACTATTTAAGAATGGAAATTTGAAAGTGTGAAAGGAGATGGAAGGGAAGCGCAAGAGGAGGGATCACACGGACCCTGAAGCCAGGAAAAGACAGAAGGAGTGATGCCAGACCAGAGACATCCTTGTAGCCTCTGATGAGAAACAGAGACCCGATGACAGAGGGGTGAGAGCTGGAGACTCCGAGTTAGAAGGGGTGAGCAATCCCCTCCAACCCATAGAAGATGAACTGGGGTTGCAGCAGCCCATCAGAGTGGCCCGTGCAGTGCTGCCCAGTGTGTGGGACACCCTGAGTTGGAGCAAGGGAGGGCTGGCGAGGAGCAGTTCTCCTCAGAAGTGAGATAACGGCAAGATATATCAGGAAAGGAATCCCCAGTTCCCTGCCTCCAGCACTGCTTATGAGGGGAGGAGGTGATACCAGGCTCAGGGCTGAACACAGTAAGACAGAAGGGTTGGGGGAAAGGTGATCTTAAAGACCTGGTTGCAACTTCCATCAATCGCCCTACTCTGTATCATTTTTCTGTTGGATATTTCTGTTTATTATGGTTTAGTTTGTGGCAGATTAAGTTAAGTTTTGTTTTCTTCCCCAAGCTGAGTAGCCTGGTCTGTTTTTCAGGGACCATAAGCAGCAATTAAACCCTTCCTGTCCTTCAGGAGTTCTGAACTCTGTGGTACTTAAGTCTAATTGTGGTCATTTTGGATGTGCCCAAACCACGACACAAGAGACACAACATTCTTGTAAGGAGAATGAGAGATTAAAGAGGTGAATATGGGAAATAAAAAAACAGTGTTCCAGGTAGATCAGAAGATGAAAAAGAATGAGGCCTTGGTGCCAAGCAAAAGAGTTTGAGAAGAACAGATGAGAAGCAACATTGTGATCAAAGGCACAGAACAGAGCTGTGAGAGGAAAAGAGAAGTTAGGGCTGCTGTGAAGAATGTACTGAGTGGTCAAATTATGACTGCAAGAGAGAAATGTGAAAGAAAAAGGAGGAGAAAGTATTTACAATATTGGAAAATAATTTCTACTCTTTGGTACTATTGGAAATGTATTACAAATACATTGAACTTCTTAAATTTGTTTTGCAAAATCACAAAAGACAACATAAAATTTTTGTGTTTGTTCAGTGATTTTTTTTAACATAGATATCAATAACTGAACTTGACATAGAACAAATCAAAATTAACTGAAGAAAGCTCATCTGTTGCATGTTTTCTCTTTCAGAGGCATCTAATACTTTTTAGCAGTGGCCCATCTGATGGTACAGAGTGAGAATTAAATCACTGCCTTCTTGACCAGTTCGAAATCATGAAGTCTTTACTACAAACTCTGCATTTCTTTTGCTGGTTTGCTTGCAGTTCTTAACAAGAATTACATTGAAAATGATGGGCAATATTTTTAAATACTTTTTCATTGTAGAACAAAATGAGGTAAATGAGCAGATAATAAATTGCCATTTTCAGATCAATGGGAAATCAGTTTCTATAGAGAGTAAATCACATATGCAGTGAAGTAAATGTTACAGCATGAGAAGTGAGAAATCCCTATGGCACAGTAATTGAAGCACTTACAGAGACTTAACAATACTTTCTTATCTGTAAACATCTTGATTGGAGAAATAGGAGGGTTGGATTGGATGGAGGGAGTAAATAGCCCTCACTCTTCTGCCAACCCAATAATGCAGGATTAGAGTGATCACTTTTTTTTGTTATATGTACTCTACTAAAATAATCACTTTGCAGATGTACATCACCAATATTTTTCAAAGGATATTTTTAAGAATAAGGAGGAAAACCAATTCCAAATAGTCTGACAGCAAAGACATTAACTTCAGATGTGCTGAGGTCAGGTTCAAGTCCCATATTTGTAAGAATGTGAAACAATAAATTACTTTCAATTATCCAAGGATGTGATTTTTCACTTAAGGTCTTTTTCCTTCCTAGAGTTGTCCTCACCATGAGGCTAGAGATGAACATTGTCGCAAAAGGGTTTGAAACATACACTTAGTTGTTTTCTTGGAAAATTTCAAATAGTTTTGGTTTTGTTCCAGTGTAGAAGAAAATCACATGTCAAAACCACAGACAGTTGCTACTTACTGGAACTGCTGTCTTTAGTCATCTCTACTTAGTAATGCACACCCTGCACAGGAGAGACAAAGCAGCAGAGACCAGTCAATTTACTGATAGGGAGAAATTAACCAAATATGCTGCATTTTCCTTTCAGCCCTGAGTATATGCATGACACAGGAGAAATTAATCTCCAACATAACTATTTTCAACCTTGTTTATACAGTGCTGTAAATTCTTATGTTTCATTTTTCATTATTTAAAACAAAAAGAATTTTGGTTAATTTAACATGTAATAGAAATATGACTAGAACACTTGTGGTAGGTAAACGTACAAATCAGCTAATGAAATACAAAGTTTATTTTCTTTCAAGGCATAAATGCTAGTATATAGTCTTAAAGATTTGATTGTTTAATTAGGCTAAATGTAGTCACAGTATCTAAGATAAGACCCCACTTTGCATGATAAAATATACAAATACGCAAAATGATAAGTCACACTACGACTGAGTTTCTTATACTGCTTGTAAGAAACAATGTCTAGGAGTTTGAAGTCTCATGGATTCCCTTACACTGGGTAACAACTTATTCTTCAAGAAGCTGAATTGATTTCATGGGACTACTGGTGGCCCAAGCAGTACTGCTAATACTACATAATCATGAGTCATAGACCTCCCTGAACTTTTTAATTAGATATCTATTTTTTGAAACACTTATGTTTTCATTTTCATTTCAAACATGTCTCCACAAGACTAAATGCTGACTTTAAAAAGTAAGAAAATACTCAGTGCTGGGATGGCAACAACATCCAGTAACAAGAAACCTCATAAGATCTTGCAGCACTGAGCACCATTCTATACAGGACATTCATGATTTCAAAATCCAACTCTTGCCAGACTTGTCTATTTTCCTTCAGAATTACTGGAGCTTTATTTGCTAGAAGATATTTTCTATGAAAAATATTTGTTCTTTTCATTCAATTAGTTTATGGGCAAAATGTAGCACAGGTACAAGAACTCATTAGGATTAAAAAATACCTTCAAGGAATTATTGGTGCAAAAGCATGAGAACATCTAAAAGCACAGGAGGACCCTGGAGGCACCCACACAAACTTACATTGAGACACAGGTGCATGAGTACACATAGCCTCACAATATTTCTTTGCAATTCTGCTAATGTTTGAAAGGAGCAAAATAAAAACTCATATTTCTTTTTCTTCTTTAAGTATTAAAAGAAGAATAGTGGAGGTCTCATTAGCTAAGCTGGCTAAAGAAAGCATGAATAAGAACTGTGTAGCTGAAAGGCCTCTGTTTCTGCTGTTTTTGAAACAACACTTCTGTCTGATTCTGGATAATGGGCTTTTAATAAAAATATCCACCAAAGGAAAACAATTAAACAATACATAAAGCACCAGGGTGCAATCTAGTGGTTGTTACAGTCTGGAGCCGTTCCAGTAGAAAACATGTGGATATTTTTTACAGGCTACAGTGTAGTTCTCAAAAGTTATTATAAAGCAACAAAATTTAAATTGGGGCTGGACATCTATACAATCACTCAGTGTTGCTTTAGGACTTTTAATTCGGACCTGAAATGTATCTCCAGCTAAATGTCACAGATATTTTGACTTCTAGGACAAAAATATATTCTGTACTCTTGCTGCTGTTTAATTTCTTCCAGGACGTTTCTGGTTATCTCTCTCACCTTTCCATCAAAATATTTGACAACATAGCAATTCTTTATCCATACACCTCTATCCTTTCATCTTTCTGGCTTGATAAAAATTGGAACAGTTATATTGGAAAAGTGCTCAGGTTCTTTTCAGTACTTTGAAACTACAGATCATGTATGGCTTGAGGTTTTAATCAAATAGTTTTTAACCTGAACCACATAAACCTGACACATGCCATATTTTATTATCCTTTCTCCTCCACCCCCTACTCTGCCATGTCAATAAAAGAAACTGCATCTGTAGAAAAGTAAGCCAACAGTAATTAATTTCTGTAATGAAAGGTTTCATTTCTGTAGTTCCATTGAATGGAGTGACATATACAGTATTTAAATTCTTGGTACAGTAAAGGAAAAAAAATTAGAGTAATTTGGTGAGAAGAAGTTAGATTTTCCAAATAAAAATAAACAAGTAGGAAGAACAAGAGGTCACAGGTTATAAACAGTGTTGCCAGTTTTAGTTTTATGGTGAACTTTGAAGTATAACAAAATGTTGAAAGGCTGTTTATACCATTGTTTCAAATGCTTTTAACTCTGCTTCTTCATTTCCTAAGGACTCTGTTTCTATCCCCATGATATTAATCATCTGAATGCTCAGAACATTTTTCAAGAAACAAGAAAAAAATGTGAAAATTTACCATTATAACAAACCCTCCAGCACCACAATCAAAAAAAGCATTCAAAAGCCACAGATCCTCAAGACGTTTGAATATTTACACATGAAACTTATATTCTAAGTAGATTTTTTTTTTAAAGCATCTACTTTCTCCAAAATTCTTCAAAAGGAATTGCTGAGGCATTCTTCAAATCCCCTTTTTATAGTTATTTGCTGTACCTTTCCTTGATTTTACTTTAATTCTACAGTAGCAGGTAAAGGAAAGGCATCTTTGTTGAAATCCTCAACTTTTAAAGACATTTGGAAGAAGTGGACAAAATCAGATATGAAAAATTGATTGCAACTGTAACTTATGACTCTGAAGAATGCCATGGGTGACTGAAAGTAAGCTATATGTATCCATACAGAAACCATCATATAGATTTCCTAGAGCTTCCATGACTGTTCAGCTATACTTTTCTTCATACAAGAAGTATTATGCCTATGACAGCACAGAAAGATTGCAAATAACTATCACTCTCAATAATGTCCATCTACATTTTGGTAAATTATTATCTGCCTCTCATTCATATGACTCAGACTCTATCTTCTTCTTTACACAGTGACATGCTAGACATATTGCTGTCAGCAAATAGACAAGAGAGATTTTTAAAAAGCTGGGATAATCTTTACCAGTTAGTAAAGCAGAATATTGATAAATTAATAACATATTTCTGTTGGTAAAGTTAAAAGCGGCATTTGCTAGTCTGAAGCTATTGCCAATGGAGTTCATTGATAACACAGTAGATTAAAGTTCTGAATATGTTAGTTCTGTCTCCTATTTATTTTATTGACTCATGAGGCTGAGTAGCTAACTTGCCTTTTCATTTCCGCTTCCACATTTCTGTCTTTTTATCTCTTCACTTTTGAATCAGAAACTGAGTCTTACCATATTTTTTAAACCCAGTCTAGCATGATATAGCTTCAGCAGCAGCTTCTGAACATTATAGCCATGTATTTAGAATTATTGCTTAAAAGAACTTTTTTCTCAAAAGCTATTGTTGGTGAAATTAATTAAATATCACAATACACTATTGTTCCATAACCCACTGTAAATAGTTATGTACAGCTAGAAAAAATATTAGTCTTTGCCTCCCATATTCTTTTGCTGTGTTTATCAGAAACCAAGGTTTCTACTCAGTCAGAGAGTTATGCAATATTGTAGAACAGTGATGTCAAAGAAAGAAAGACTTTATTATTCAAAAGATTATAAATCAATGGCTCGCCCTCATGTGGTGTATTTAGCTCATTTCTACAAAACAGTAGAGCTTCAGAGATGAGCAATTAAAATGATTTGGCAACTGGAACATTTCTAAATGATGAAGATTGAAAAGACCAGAAATGTCCTATTGTGAGACAAGAAAAACAGGAAAGGACATAACATAGATGATGCAAACATATATAAAATAATAAATACAGATGTGCAAGATGGTGTACTTCATCTACACATGTAGTCCATGAACAAATGGACATTTAATGAAAGTGAAAGACAAATGATTTGAGCAAAAACAAAGAAGATTTGTTTTTCAGATGTATGTACTTAAAAATATGGGAGAGTTTTAAAAATATTTATATTCTCCCGAAACAAGCACGGAAAACTTTAAGAGTGAATATTTTCTGAATGCATTCATTTCTTTCAACTTTAACATATTTCAATTTTGAACTCTCTTTGTTCAAATTTTTTATTTTGAAGTAACTGTATTTTTTTCTGTATTTTAAATTAAATAATGGATATAGTTCATCTTTTACTCAGCTTTAGTATCACCTATGTCTTTTGAATTTCCTTGGCTTCTTAAATTAAACTCATACATGCGACTGATAAAAAATGAACTCAAAGATAATACTATCATGAGCTATTTCTAATAATTCCAAGAAACACACACACATATGTTTCATTTAGGTAAGCTTTTATGGCCAGGTTCATTGATATGCTATGGCTGTTTTAGGCTACTCTGGAGCAGAGCAAAGCAGACAGAGCACACTGGCTGGTTAAGCTAAATTTACAGCTCCTTTGTTCAATAAAAGCAGTGCAAAGCCATTGGAAGGCACACCCCAGCTTCCTTCTGTATCTTGCTTCTCTCTCACTCTTCTGAACAGTCACATTTGTTTCCACTGCCTCCTGTATCTTCTATATTCTACTCTACGGAAAGCATATCTGTAAAATCCAAGTACGTACATATACATGTGTGCATCTACAACACAGACTTGAGCCTCTCTCTGCTGCCTCCTTTACTGAGAACATCTGGTACAATGTGGAGCTTATGAAAATAATTATTTGAACATTAGTAGTTGACCATTGCTCTTATTTTTTCTATAACTGTTGGCAGAAAAGAGTGGATTACATCCTCATAAACTAAAGTGTAGAATCATCCTCTTAGAAGATAGCCACCATCTCCTGCTGCTTTCAAAGAGATTAAAGCAAATTTAACCTGGATATATGTAACTAAATGATGAAACAAAAGTCTCTCGAGGGAAAGACACACCAGGACTTAAAATAATGGAAAATAGCTGTGCTTTTTTTTATTATAGGGGAAGAGACGCCTGTCTTTTAGAAACAGAATTTTATTACAAGGATTTTTCAAGGTAGAATAGTTGCTTAACTATGCAAAACATAACAAAAAAAACCCTCTTCTGGCAAAAGTAAAAGCTATAGTGATTTGACTACTGCACTTCTTTTGTATTCTACAGAAACTTTCCTGCATTTTCTACTACATCCTTGTAGCTATCAGGAATAAATGTATTTTCTTAGTAGAAATGTGGTCAAAAAGGGAAGAAAAACATATTCTTTTATACCGAAAGAACAGTTTTCATCTTCTAACCGGCTATAACTATTTAAATTTGATTTTGTACTAGGAAGAGTTAGCTTAAAAAGACAATAAACACTCCTCATGTAGCACTGCAATCAAAATGGCAGACACAAACCAACACCATACATTTTCCTGTTTCTCACTAGAGTCTGACTGGAGCTGCTTACTCAGTGTGCCTTTAAAGTAATTATGACTTTAACTCATCTTCAATTTTTCTGCATTATTACACGTGAAAGCTGTTTTCTCCTTAAAAAAATATAAATATTCTCTGTCTGGAGTAAGAGTGGGGCTGAATCTCATTCAGTCTCAAAAAGATTTACTTAAAATAGATTCATCTAGTGATTTATGTAATGGGAAATATCTAATATTCGACTACCTGCATGTATATATATGTGTGTGTAAATTCCTATACTAGTCTACAAATAGATTTTGGCCTAAGAACGGTATCCTTGATATCAAATACATCATTATATATAATACCTGACTATGAGCAAAACTCTAGAGGCAGAATAAAAGCCTTGGTCTCCATTTCTGTGGACACGATCACTCTCTGCTGTGAAATTTGTCAGTCAATCAAGCAGCAACAGGCTACCTTTGTCATGGCTGCTGACACTTCAAATATGTGATTGATGCAATTCCTCGAAGAATCTAGGGCCTTGATGGTAAGAAAGTAAAGGTTATGTGTAACCCCTCTAGGGAGCTTTAGATTATTTTAATGCAAATTTCTCAGTTCTTAAGATCTCAAAGGATCAGGTTCTCCAGGCAGCCAGAAAGCAGGAAGCCTTGGCTTGTCTCCAAACAGATTCCACCCATTTGTAAACTTTTTCACACCTTGGTTATTTTGGAGAGGAACTTGACCACCACCCTTCCTTGCCTTCACTAGGGATTGAATACTATGTAACCTCTCTCCCTACTGTGGAGTATGCATGAAAAGAAATTATCTCCATTTTGACGCTTATTTTTCTCTTAAAATTGAGAGTCTTCTGCTTTTCACCACCTCTTGGAATCTCTGTAACTCTGTCTCTAAAGTCAATTTATTTGAGAAAAAAAAAAATCTAAATCTAAAAATCTCACTGTTTATTTGCTTAAAAACTGACCTGCTGCAGGTTAAAACTCCAGAATAACTATTGGTTTTCTGGGGTTCTTTAGCAACTCATTTTCTCCAAGACTGTACCTTCTTTTCTTTCCATGGTAAAGAACTTAACTGTGGATCTCTCTTTACTGACTACTGCATCATGATTCTGTCCTGACCAATTTGAGAACGTAGGCTATACC
Organism: Urocolius indicus; assembly: GCA_013401255.1. NCBI lineage: Eukaryota > Metazoa > Chordata > Aves > Coliiformes > Coliidae > Urocolius > Urocolius indicus. Next base: position 203,047 of record WBNH01008010.1, on the reverse strand, counting down.
ATGAGTGACATTTTGGAAAACAGGAGGGAGAGATTATAGTTTGAAGATTAAGCATCTCATTACTAGAAGCTTAAGTTTACTTGGTCTATTTTACATAATTTACAAATTTTTCTATTTGCTCTTCAAAGTTCCGTGCTTTTTGCTTCATGCATCTCCACTCAAAACCATCATATCAGTTACACTAAATCCATATCAGTAAGTCCTAGAGAGGGCATAAAGACTGCCAAGACAAAAAAGGACCTTAGGGTGAAGGGAAACATTTCCTGTTGTTTCCACTCATTTGGAGAAAAGGAAATAGCAGTATCTATTGTAAACAGTCAGCAGCATTATATTTCTTTTTTAAAAGTGCAATTAACCATTTAACACAATGTATAGCTTTCACATTAATTACAATATTAATTACAAGGTTAAAAGGATGAATTTAAAATAGCAGCATTAAAATCTGCATGAATAGCAATTCTTTCAAGGCAGATCTCAAACTTTACTTTTAATTTTTCTACTTTAGAAAAAAGAAAACATTTGTTTTAGGTGGTATGTCTGCAAATGATTAGTTAGTGTGTAGTAGTTTATGTGAATTTTATTTTCCTGAATACAGTGCTTTGCTTAAGGCAAAAAAGATTGAAATTCCCTCTAGCTCTGAAGAAGAGTAATAGATAGAGAAGCATTATTGTCTGCTCCAAACTACTTATTGGTATATCTTAAACTAGAACTGCAAAGCACATCCTTGAAAATGTGTTATTAAGCCCAGGTATCTGTTGTCAGGATAGCAGGGGTATCAGTTACAGTTGCCATATCATTTATGTGAGTCTTGTTCAATAAACTTGGATCACCATTCTCCTCAGTCTTAGATGGTCACATTACTTATATTGTTATTGGGACAGGTTGGATCCAAACCAAGAATTTTGGGATGATTGTACCAGATATATTAATATCAGACATTAATATCACTGATTTGAACCACCTAGTCCCCTAACTTCCATAAATAACTTCCATAAAATCTCATCAAAGAATAAAACAGACCTTGGGAAGAGCTTGAAGCAATACTGAGGTGCAGAAGCCTGCCACTGTTTGTTCAGACTCGTTATAACTACAGACAAATGTCATTAGAATGCACCTTTTGTGTAATAACAGTGTGATATTGTGAATGTGTAAGGCTATTTCTATGTCTAGAGCTTAGACTTTGCATTCAGATCATCTGTTGATCATCATGTTTATCAGATCATCTGCATTTTATTTCATGAAATGCACAAGGGTGCTTCAGAAAAAAAAACCACAAAAAATCGAACAAAAATAAGTTTTAGACTTTTTGTGTCATATTTTCAATAGAATACAGTCAAAAGCTTTACAAGGTAAACATGTTACTTCAAACAAACTCTTGAAAGTGATTGAAGATGCCCATTAGTTGTCTCACTGCCTTTCTTGCATACAGTTTCCACTAAATAAAACATAGTAGCATTTGCCTAAACTAAACCCTTACAATGGACTGCTTTTAAAATGAAAGGAAACTGAGTATGTAAGTCAGGATTGCCAAAAACAAATGTGTTTTAAATTGGTTTTCTCCTCTGGTCCCATGAAAATAAGACTAGAGTTTATGATGCATCATCTATGAAAGAACAATTATTTTATTTAGAATGAGCTATTGAAAGCAAAGAGAAATAAAGCATGCAATATATCCTATCATTTTTACAGATACATTTCACAATTTCTTGCTTTTAAGTAAATAACACTCTAATGCAATTCATAAAAAAGTTGGTCAATCCCATGCCCATCATGATGAGACTTTTAAATGAATAAGGAACACTGGATTTAGACCATACTTCACATTGCTTTCTATTGTGCTCTACTTGCATTTGACTACAAGCAACATAAAAGTGAACAATGATTTTGGTATAAATTTGTATAAATTCTTGTATTTAAATTTTGTAGGTGAAGAAGTAAGCAAGCTCAAATTCATTTTACTTGCATGATATAATAAGAAGAAAATCAGTGAATGGTTATATAGTTAAGACTTTTTTCTTTGATTATTCTGAGTGGATGATCACAACAAATAAATTATTTGGTTTAATTATTTACTAAGCTTTCCCATACTGGGATACTAGAATTAAGTTGATTTCACCATGAGTAATTCTTCTGTCTTTCAAGACTAAGAAAAAAGTACCAACCTGAATGCCGTAAGATATTCAACATCTCCCATAGGAGGATCCAAACCACCTGTCCAAGCAATGTTTATGTTATACCCTTCACCAGGGCCACTTCCAACCTGAAAAATAGGAATAAAATGCCAAAAGAAATGAAAGGGAGGAAAAAAGAGGAGGAAAAGGGAGATGCAAAGGGGAAAAAAAAAAATCTGAAGTGTGCTTTAGAAACAAACATCAAACAACATGTCAGATCAGCCTAGCCTTGTTTGACAAGGACTGCTTTGGGTTATGCACTTGTTCTCCACTGGTCCCCTGCTCCCAGTGGACAATTTGGTAATCTGGTGTAATTTAAAGAACCAGAGAAGGACAAGAAAATTAGGGGTAATCATGCAATGCAATTACCTGAAAGATACAAATAAAAATGGGGCTCTAAAGAAATAAACCTAACCTCATTTGGGGCTCCACTGCCGGGGAAGAAGTTGCCTTCATCATAGCGATGGAGGGAAACATACAGGATGCTGGGGTCAGCATAAAAAGCCTGCTGTGTACCGTTGCCATGGTGAACATCCTACAGGAGAAAGAAAACAGATGACAAATGTAATAATGTCCAGTTCAGTGTAGAGAGCTCAGTTCTGCTTTTTTTACCCCCTCTCTCTCTTTTTCTGCTTCTCTCCCTCTCCCTTGCCCTCCTTTTGTCTTTCTCTTTCCCCCTCCCTTCACCACCGCATACTTCCTGAACTTTCAGGCAAATTACTCTTTAATGCACTCATTTTTTAAACTGGCTTCTAAAAATCAGGAAACCATAGCGAGCGTGCCCTGGAGACTCCAGATGAGCAGTCATTGAGAAATCCCAGTCCTTTTGTACAATTAGATATTTATACACCGGCTCTTTGTACTCCTTGCCTCAGTGATGGAATCTAGCATCCTGTTTTATGGAGGAATTTTATGACTTATTAACTGCCAACAGTTCATAACCCCTCAGGCTTAATTAACTAGCCTCATTGGCCTCTGAAGAAAGACTAATGTTTAAACTACAAACTAGTATTTTGCAGAAGGATCTATGGTTTACAGAGCTTTTTCACAATTCTTGACAGAACACTAAACATAAGTGTATCCATTGATTTGCCAAGTTCCACTATTGAGGTCAAAGGCTCTGTGACCAGCTGAGTAAATTGGCTTTCTTGAAACATTCAGTTCAGTTAGCAGTCCCTCAGCAGCTAGATCCACATCAAAAGAGATGCCAGATGCAGAAAGGACTTCATACTTCATTTTTGCAAAATCATGACGGCAACATTTGAAGACATGGGAATATGATCTCATTAGCTATTAAATCATCTGGCAGATAGGATGATGCCTTCCATAATCAAGGAGTGACCTTGGCCAGTCTCCATATTTCAAACATTATATAATGCCAGTGAAAAGAAATCCTGACATTAAATAAAATACTGAAAAAGAAATGCTGACAGTATACCTATATAACAAAGGCTGATGACGTGAACTTTTCTTCTTTATTAGTTTTGTTTTCACAGTTCTACTATTGTACTGCGTGGTTAAACACACACAAAATTTTACAAGTGCAAATGGAAAATTCACTTGCCTTTCAGTGAAAGATAAACAAAATATGGTTTGTGTGTTCCTCCAATGCCATTTGTAAAAAATTGAAAAATTATAGATATTACTGATTTTCCTTTAATCCATCCCTTTAAATTACTGTTTAAGGAGATAATTCAGAAAGGGGACAGACAAAGTACTTTTAATGACAATACTATCACCCAGACTGTAATTGTTTTACAAATTCTAGGAGATCTGAAGCAAATTTCGTATCAGAGAAACTATGGTCACATTTTCCTCAGGATGCCTAGACTCCAGGAAGGTTTCAGTTAGGTGTACATTGCCAATGGCACAGCAAGCACTGCCTATTGCTTGTGCTTCCTGTCAGCTGAGGTAGCCCTTGACAATCACCCACACTGTTCAGGACTCTCTACATTGATTAAGTCCTTCTTTTTACTGCATCACGTTTGACTGGGACCTCCTCTGGGACCTCTGTGGGGTAATATTATAATGGTTACTTTTCTCAGTTGAAAGTACTTGAAACAATAAGTGGATGAAGTTATAGCCCAAGTGCGACTTAATACCAAGGTTAAACATATGTTGGAGGTGCAATGGAGCACACACTGGTATGAGGGTGTTGGAGATTTGAAGGCAGCTAGCATAGTGTTAGAGAGCTCCGACTGGACAATGAAGTAAAATCTGGCATGTAGAGTATCCCTAGAATGTCATTCAGTCTTCAACTGCAACAGAATTAATTGGTTTACTCCAAAACAGTCCCAGATCGTGCTAACATACGTATGAGCATGGAAGGTCTTGGAATGAAGATTGTGACAACCACCTGAGAAGATATTTTAGACATATAGATACATTTGCAGAGACTATGACTAAAAATATAACAGGACTTCAACTTGTGATTTTAATTAGTCTTTCTTTCCCAGGCATATTTGGGACTTTAGACATATTTTTGATGTCACAATTTTCAAACCAGAAGAAAAAGTATTAAATGGGCATAAAAACTTTTTTTAATTATTCAGATCTCAAAGCTAGCTTTCTTGTCTAACTATACCACAGTTTCTCTTTTTTGAAGAGTAGTAGCTTCTCTGGTTAGACAAAATAAATGTGTTTAAGACTGTGGATGTTACCATGTGGGAAATGTGTTCATGTTCTGCCTTTAGTAGATCAAACGTATTCAAGTCAGGTAAAAAAGTGGAGATTTGTTCAAATGGTGGAATGAGATAAAAAAAAGCTTACACAAAGGTCTTTTATTGAGGAAATAAACAAAAGATTAAAAATTAAAAACTTAAGAATTTATATATGAACACAAGTGGATGAGGGGACAGAGTGTAACCTCAACAAGCTCACTGATGACACCAAACTGGGAGGACTGGCGGATTCCCCAGAAGGCTGTGCTGCCATTCAGTGGGATCTCAACCAGCCTGAGAGTTGGGCAGAGAGGAACCTCATGAGGTTCAACAAGGACAAGTGCAGAGTCCTGCATCTGGGAAGGAACAACCCCATGCACCAGTACAGGCTGGAAATTGACCTGCCTGAGAGAGATCTGGGAGTCCTGGTTGATGATAAACTAACCATGAGGCAGCAATGTGCCCTCGTGGCCAAGAAGGCCAATGGCATCCTGTGATGCATCAAGAAGAGTGTGGCCAGCAGGTTGAAGGAGCTTCTTCTCCCTCTCTCCTCTGCCCCGGTGAGGCCTCATCTGGAGTCCTGTGTCCAGTTTTGGGCTCCCCAGCTCAAGAGGGGCAGAGAACTTCAGGAGAGAGTCCAGCACAGGGCCACCAAATGATCAGGGGACTGGAATATCTTCCTTATGGAGAAAGGCTGCAGGAACTGGGGCTGTTTAGTCTAGAGAAGAGGAGACTGAGGGGAGATCTTATTGAAATTTACAAATATCTAAATGGTGTGTGTCAGGAGGTTGGGGCATCTTATTTTTCTATTGTATCTAGCAACAGGACAAGAGGTAATGGGATGAAACTGAAACACAAACAGTTCCACTTAAATATAAGGAAAAACTATTTCAATGTGAGGGTGATGGAGCAGTGTAACAGGCTGCCCAGAGAGGTTGTGGAGTCTCCTTCTCTGGAGGTCTTCAAGACCCACCTGGACATGTTCCTATGTGACCTGACCTAGGTGGACCTGCTTCTGCAGGGGAGTTGAACTAGATGATCTCTAAAGGTCCCTTCCAATCCCTACTATTCTATGATTCTATGATTTTATGAAGACTGTTTTCATTTTTAACTAGAATACAGTTTAATGTGTAGGATTAGATATTACATTTTAATATTTACATTGTAGTAACATGTATAGCTACCAACCTGCATGGGATCCTGCTGTGCTAGTCACTATCAAAATACAGTCTTAAAGATTAATTTCAAGTCTAACATCCATTATTCCATTCTCTCTTCTAGATGCCCAAAAATACATCACCATTAATTTGTTCATTCATTCAGTTTTGTGATTTATCCATAGTTTGCATACATTAGAAATTTTCCATATTGATTTTTATATGTCATTACACTGACCATGGAGCAGTCTAGGGACTGGACTACAACTGCTACAGGAATGAAGTAATCTGCATCAGCCATATATTTCTCCCTTTTCAACAGCTGAGCTATTTTGGGCAATGGGATAGAGTCAGAGAGAGGGTGAGCACTCCCCATCTACTCTCCTGTGTAAGGGTGGGCATCTTCCCAGGTAATCATTTGCACAGGTAATGATTTGCACATTTAAACTTGCCTTGAAAAACTGAAGCTGAATTCCTAAGTGCTTATTGGATAAGTAGCTCAAATAGAAGTGATCTCTTTTCCCATCAAGGTAAATTTAACACTTACTGTCAAAAAGACTTTAAAACTTTCACAAAATGTAAACTTTGAATAGGCTTTTCTTACTAAAAACCAAAACAAAGAATTCACTTTTGGCCAGCATTTACAGCAGTAAAACTCAATTAAGTGTAAGATTCAAGTCAGTAAACAGATACAACAGCGGAAGCAAATCTTTAAAAAATGTTGCTCTTTAGCAGTTTATAATCATGTTTCTAAGTGATAGCAGAACACTCAGACAATTATCTGAAAAACATTCTAAGAATATATAACCTACCAATATATTTGTTCTACAACTCATTTTTCACTTCCCATTCTTCTCCCACACTCCTCCTTTCTCTGCTTCTCTTCAACAGCCAGTACGCATGTTTAACTGAACAAAAGTGCTAGATGGTAAGGCCATGACTTCAAAATAAGATTTAATTATGAGTGCAGATATGAACAAGATTTAGACTATTAAGTCCTGCACTTCAAAAACCCTTTAACATATTTTGTCTTTAAATCTTTTATCACCTGCAAAAATTAATTAAGTGCAGATGTAACAGGTTAGGTTTTGATGCCAGGGTTCATTTCCTGTCTATGCTTTGTCAGACACCCTATTACACCTCCTCGTGAACTGTAGGAAAACAAAAATGGTGCTCATAAATCAGCATTCAACTTTCCTTGAGCTGTGCATTGGGCTGATCCTTTAAGTGCGAGGCAGAGCTCCAATTCATTATTCATGAAAATAATATAGACAACATGCCAAATGTCATCTACATTTAAACAATCCATTTGTTAAACATATTAAGTATTGTGTAAGAATGCCTCCTATTAAAATACAAGACTAATCCAATGAAGTGGATTTTTAATCACATAGTTTTCCTTCAGGGAACAGTCAAAAGCTGGCATACATGACTTGAAAACTTCTTTGAGGGAATGACCTGTTGATTTGTTTAATAATATTGAAGTTACACAACAAGTCGAATCCTTGCTAGCTGTGGGAAGTGGCCAATTTTGTTACCAAAGTAACAACATTCTTTAAATCACATCTGACTATTTAAAGTTTATATTCTGTAGGGAAAAGTAAACTTGGGTTCTGTAGGGTTATTTTAACAGTGGAAGTATCAATTCATTTAAGGACCATAAAAGTTGCCCTGATCTGTGCCTTCTTCTCATTAAATTGCAGTTAACACCATTAAAGTGAAACATAGATGTTTATGGCTTCAGTACTGCCATCCTGGCTTTAATGAGTTCCCAAAATCAGAGGAAATGCACACCTTTATTACTTGTAGGTATTAACAGTAGGAAAGTCTGATGTATAAATACAGATTCATTATCTTTTATCTAGATGCACTGAAAGTGCAATGCTTGCCATGAATACATACCAGATCTACAATCAATATCTTGCCTATATTTAGCTTGTCTCTCAAGTATTTGGCAGTAATTGCAATCGAATTAAAAAAGCAGAAACCCCTGTGGAATAGAGAAGAACAGAAATAAGAAAGCAAATCAGTCAGGAAAACAGCTATAAATAATGTTCAGAGCATTTGAAAAAATGCTATATGATCTCTGAGGCCATAAATCTGCTTCTGGGAGTACCTAGAAAGCCTTTTCAGTCATCTGCTAACAATTACAGTTCTTCAGAGACATGCACAATGCAGGTGATTGCCAGTAACCTTAGTGCTCCAAGATGGGCAATATTCCCTGGTACTTACATGGCTGTTGATTCTTCAGCATGATGGCCTGGGGGCCTTACAATAGCAAAGCCATTCTGTAAGAACAAGATAGGTTTTCAATTATCAGCTTAAAAAAATACTTGACTCAGTGAAAAACAGAGCAGCAGGCAGACTGTATTGAAATCTATTAGAGACTCTTGAGCACTTTTTCTGTCCAATCACCCTTTCATAGCACTGCCAGAAATAATATATTTGAGAACAGTGGTGTATAAACTTACATAAATACACACATGCACATTACGTACATACACACACAACATGAGCTAAAGAGGAGGACAAAGGTAGGATGAGAAAGCCATTGTTATCAATTCTACTGTCTAGAATTCACATTTAAAATGAAGCAGAGACCATTGATCCATTCTTGATCTAAATTTGTGCAATTCATTGCTTCAGCTTGAGATTCTTCAAAATAAAAGTAACTTGAGGTATATATTTGACACGATTAGTCAGTGTTGACCCTACCTTATATATGGACTAAATGATAAATTCAGACACACAAGTGTAATTTCTAACAGTAGAAAAAGAATGACAGTGAATATACCATATTTCTGCAAACCTAAATTAAACTTGGGAACCTACCACACATGCAAGTTTAATAGATTACCTAAAGTCAATTTTTAACACACTTTCTGGAATTGTATATAAATTTGATAATGTACAGCACTAGGATCACTAAATCACTGATCAGCTTTGAGAGTCACTGAAGATAAAAGAAAATTCAATTTCTTTCCTTCAAGTGTGGGTAAGGTAAAGGGAAAATGTAGAAGTATTGGCAAGGTATCTCTATTCAGAATGTCAGATTATGTACTTAAGAAGCAGTATCTCATCAGGACATTATCTCAAATTTATCTTACAACAGTCAGTCTCAGGAGTAATGCCATTATTTCATCAAATTTATTCTTTATTTCAGCTACTCAAGACATGCTCTTCTATTCAGTTACGCATTTGACATCAAATGAATGACAATACACACATAAAAATAAGAAATTACAATCTCTGCATATCAACCAAACATATTTTCAAGCAGCCTCACACAAATACCATGTGTGTATGTACGGCTATAAGACCAAGCAAATATTGTTCTCACAAAGAGAGAGGAAGAAAGAAGACAGAATATTTCTAGATTTTAATAGTCAGTATTGAAGTAGTCCAGTTTGATACACTTCAACTAGTTAAACATCAATGTTTCAGGCTTTACCCATCTAAATAAACACGATAATCATCAAGCTTTCACTTGCACGAGTGTAAATAAGGAGAATCGATAATTGTCATTGACATGGCAGTTAATAGAGTTACACTAGTGCCTGTAAAATCTGTTTATTTACCATTTTATGACTGTGTGTTTGTGTATACCTGTGCAATTGTCTACCTATGTTGTTTCACTGGCACTAATTTATAAACAAATGCTACCAGGCTCATATAATTTGCTGCTAAAGGTAATTCAAGAGGCCATCTGCAAAGTTTCGTGAAGCATGACCAAAGCTCTATCAGACTGTAGCAAACTTAAACTTTAATGCAAACAAAGTATATCAGTAAGAGTGGTTCTTCTGGTCATCATTTAAAGAATCTGGGAGATTTGCCATCATGCCTTATTTTACATAAAATATCTACCTTAAAAAAACAAACAAACAAGCAACACAAACCAACCAACCAAACTAACTAATGACAAAACAAATATATATGTTCATATTTAGGCAGGCATTGGTGGAGGTGGAATATGAAGCATCTATAGATGAAACACACCATCAAAAAACCCTCAACTTGTGGACTACATTATTTTTCAGAACCAAACAAGCTTTGCACTCTTAGCTAAAATCTGATTTTTTTCCCCTTTTTCCTCCTGAGGGTTTGTTACATTACTATTTCACACAAAATATGACTTAAAGAATTCTGTGAAGAATTCTTATGTAGTGTATATGAAAAAAAAAAGCATGTCTATGTTGAGGAATGCACAGATAACAAAGTGAAAAAAGACTCAGAGAAGAGGCTATTACTAGAGAGAGAGAGAGTGCATCATGCTACCTCTGTTTTGTTCTCTAGATACTTGTAAGAATTATGGCTGTCCCTGCCCAGCGCACAGCTCATTATGATGCAACATTATCAGCATTCCTAAAAGATCAGTATAATTAAGATGATTATAACTAGGAGGATTTCATGGGGCAATACAGAGACAGAAAAAAAATCAACACTTCTGGTTTTGACAACACAACAGTTATCTAATAGTGTAGTGTATATGGTTCCCTTACCTTGACAAGACTGTTTTGGAAGTCCTACTTTGTTACAGCTAGCTAATTTTTACTATCAGTGCTTAACTATTACAGTTCTCCATGAACATGTAGCACATTCTTGCCAATGTTGTGACCATTTTTTATATGTTTTTCTATTGCAAGAAGTTCAGTATTCACATGGGATATTTTCTTTTTTTAAAATACACCACATATGTTAATGATGATAAAGCATATCATATAATCATTTTTTCTCGAACACTGAAAACCAGTTACAATTGTGTTCACATCAGCTTTTGTGCAACTGATAAAACACTTCACTCTTTCTACTTCATACTTTCAAACTTTGTGCAAACCGAGTTAACGTAATGGAACTCGAATTCTTTCATTTAGGCCATATTTAAATACCAGACAGTGAGCTCAGAACAGTGGACAAAAAGGCAAAAATCTACTTTAAAGACAGACTAATACAGAGCAATATGTTGAAAGTGAAGCCAACACACATACATTCAAAGCATTTTGTAGTCTTTTTTATACTAGGATACAGACACCTCTATATGTAGACAGAACATGAAACTGAATGACAGACATGAACATTAGAAAAAGAATTCATGTTTGTGCTGTAATATGATTACCTTTAGTTAAATTTGAGAGTAAAGTCTAAAATCTGTGTATATCTGAGCAACAAAGAAAGAGGAGTCTGCCCAAACTCATCACAAAAGATCCATTGCAGATCGACTCACTTAGTTGGGTCTTTAATGAAAACCAAAAAAAAAAATAGTCTTTTTCCACAGTAAGCTGGGTATTCTCTTCCTTCATGACTCCAAATAGACAGTAGGATGCTTGGTTTCCAAATAACAGAGGTGTACATCCTACTATAGCCTTCCTGTCTTTGACGATACAGTTGATTCTTTTCTGTATTGTGCTAGGTTACAGTGTTGGGCTGCCTTATGCTTGGACATCTACTGTACCTCTCCCTGAACAATACCATAACATGGATGACATGGATAACATGGAAGACAATACGATAACATGGATGATTACTCCATGCCTTGGGGATGACTGTTTACAGTAGAGTTCCAGTAGTGTTTCTATTATACAAGTAAGTAAAACTAGACATAGGCAATTTTTTCCCTAGACCGTAAGTAGTGACTGTGACAAGATGTGAATCACTATTCCCTTCACTTGACAGTAAGGAGCTTGTTCTGCCCAGATTCTAGGTGGCTCAAAAGTCACCCAATCAGTATGGCACCACAGATATGCTGGGAAGCCTGTCTGAGAAGCAATCATACTAGCTTCAGCCTGGTGCTATAGTAAAATCATCTGTCTTTTTGTTGACTCAAAGTAAAGCCAGTGCCATGTCAGAAATGGGCACTCCAAGAGTACTTATCTAAAGAGTAGAGAATTCCTTCTTGAACATGGGGTTGAATGTATAAATATCCTTCCCATACATCTTTATATATCTAGATTATGTTGTCTATAAAGTAGATATGGAAACACATCTTTTCAGTCTAAGCGAGCTTTCTAACAATAAATCTGGAGTCATGCTCTTCCTCAGCTCTTACTCAAACTTATGAATCTTAATTATTTCCTGCAGAAAAGCTATCCTTCAACAGGAGACAAAACACTGTTACTGAATCTCAAATTTAAGACATGACAGATTTATACAGACCTTGAATATTGATTCCTTTCAGATTTTATGTTGAGATGCAAGCCCCTGTAGGTCACAGCAATGTCATCTAACCCAAATATTCAAAAGGAAATGGGCACTGTTTTCACAGAAAAGGCTGCATCTGAACATATGAAAATGATTTTACTGTGAGGGTGACTGAGCAATAGAACAGGTTGACCAGAGAGGCTGTGAAGCCTCCATCCCTGAGAGATATACAAAAGCCATCTGGACATAGGCTTGAGCAAATAGCTCTAGGTCACCCTGCTTGAGCAGAGGAGATGGACCTGCCATTCTCCTGAGGTCACTTCCAACATATACTGTTCTGTGATTCTATTCAGGAGTTTGGAATCTCTGAAAACAAAACAAAACAAAAGACTTGGCAGAACTTTGCCCTGTGCACTACCTAATTGCAGCTGCACACAGCATTTAGCTTTCTCAGCATCCTCTGTGTATTTCATATGGAGACCAGGTAGCTAACTCAGGATCTGGTTTCCACACTTGAAGATCAATACTCTAAAGTCAGGTTTCTATTTTCTACATGTCTAAATCCTTTATTCTCTATAGCCCTTAGCTCTTAAATTTAGCAGTGCTTAAACATGGCATTTTTGGACATCTTCTTGTTTTTAACGGAAAGCTTTTATTTTTCCTTCAATGTGCATAGGCTTCAGAATGAGAAGTAAATCACTGAAGACATAATTTCTTTGTAGAAACTTCTTCAGTTATTGTACAGAAATATAGCCATTGCTCCTGTAATAATTTATATTCCTTATGTTTATATATAAATATATATATATACACACACACAACTTTGTATCCTTATACAGTTATATAAAAATATGGTCATTAAAAGGTGCTCCATACAGTGCATCTGACAAAGCACAGTCTCGAAGAGGCCTTAGTGACATATTTAGTCCTATTGTCTCTGAGTTAGTTAATTCGTGCAATAACAAACATCAGGCCTGCTTAAAGCATTCGCTGCCTACCCTTGCAACTGGTACCCTGACGAAGACAACCATAGCCACTGTAACATGATCCCAGGCTATGCCATTCAGCAGAGGTTAAGCCCAAGAGTAAGTAGTGTAAGGCCAAGGCATTCCTCAGGTACTTGTTTAGGACAATTTTACAAGCTATTTGTACTGCTAGAGCAGGAACCAGTATCTGGCCTTGGGGGTCCATGAATGCAGTGAACAAGAATGCATGATTTAACAGAGCTGTATTAGCAGCACGTAGATTTGCCAAGGAAACAGTATTGGACATGAAGGAACACCTTTTTGTCTTACAGAGGGAGTAGAGGTCAAAAACACAAAAACAGACATTAAATATTTAACTCTGCGATGGAAATAGTTTCCTGTCTGCTTTCCTGAAGGCCTAAGAGGATAGCACCAGAAAACGCTCGTGAAAAGTTGATGGTTGCAGGCTAACATATACAACCATCATGGCCTGTTTAGCCACAACTACTGTTAGTTATAACTATACTGGGAAAGAAAGCAGACAAGAGTTTTAAGAACAAAGTGGTCACAGAGATAAGCTATGTACCACACATATAATTCAAAATGTACTACTAAATGAAATAATAACAGTCTTTCAGCTATAAATATAACCATAATTATTGGGATAAAGTACCTAAGAGATGGTTCCATGTGAAATTTTCTAATTTTGTAACTTTGTAAAAGCAAAGAATACAAACTTCTGTATAAAAGACTTCACTGGTAACATTAATTGATGGGGTTTATTGATCATATCTTTAATAATAGCAAAACATTCATTTGTTACTTGTTTTTTACCCACTATGCATTGTTAAAAATGCTGTGGCTGAGCATGGAATAAAATGTCTCTTTTTGTAGCTGCCACACATTACTCAGAAATTTTTTCAAGGCAGAGGGCATTTGTTATAGGGCAGAGAGTGAAACAGCAGTAAGGAAGACTCCAAAGGAATAGTAGGCACCAGTCTAGAAGGCACCTGAGCACAGAGCCTATATCAGGAAAGGAGATTTTTGTAGGTAACCAGAGGAGCTGTGTGGGGTTTTGCATTGTTTAGGAAGGCATGGAAATTTGGTGGCCTGAAATTTTACTGGAGAAAAGATGTTGTGGGACTGCAGAGGCATTTGATTTCAGCTCTTTTTAAAAATTCTATCTTTAGAAACACCATTTTAGTTTTTGTTCTAAGAAAACATAACAGTATTTCTGTGAAAGACGGCTGGGTGATTTTTACACTGAATACTTTTAAGACTAGAAAACTAAGAGCTTGGGTGGCGGTGGTGAGGTAAGTTGATTAAGTTAATTCTGTTTATTCACTAGATTAGTACAATTTACCATGTGATGATTTCTCCATAGCCCTGTGTGACGAAGACTTTGAGACCAGGAATAACCTAGCTTACTTGTAATGAGAGTTTCAAGTTCAATTGAAGTTATCCGTGGATTATACAGAGACACTAGTGTAGAAATGACCAAATACAGGAGGTTTGTTTTAGTATTGATTCAAACTGACATATCAGAAAGAACTATCCCATGAACATATCAGATTCTGGTTCAGAGGAAACTAATTTCAATTGCTTTCATACTGTTAAATGACCCCTAACTACCAATAGGGCAACTTTACATATATAGGTAGGAACACACATACATATCGTAAGGCAGAGGAAGGAACTGTGCTTCACTTGATTCAGCTGAAGTGGATGTTCAAGGCAGTCTCAGACCACACTTTAACGATGTGCCCTTTTTCTTCAGTGTTCTTTTGCAAAATTGCTTCTTAATTCATTCAACTTTTTAAAATTAGAGAATAATCTAAATAACAATCAAACTTGTCAAAATAAAAATATACAGTGCTTACACGTTTCTATCACGGAAAAGAATGCTGCCATCAACAACACTGACATATTTAAAGGATACGAAAAGTAAACTAGACAGTAACCCTTATTATGAGTATTGTACTTAAAATAATTCCAGCTTACAATAATACTGAATAGGGACTTCTGAGTCTGAATAAAACCATTTCAGAAGTGTTCCTTTGAATTTTCAGTAGTTCCATGATCTATTCTGGCACCAAGTTGCCCATGATGATAGAAAGTCATCTCCCATTGAAAAAAAAAAAAGAGGTCCTTATTAGGTATACTCTTTTTAAATTATGTTTTACATTGGTATAATATTTTTCCCACCAACCAATTGTAAGATATTAAGGAACAGTCAGAGAAATGTACAATTTGTTTTCAGAAAAGTTAAGACACATTTAATGTACATGAAACAGCACATAAGAAAACAACCATTCCAAGAACAAATAATGTTTTTGAAAAACATTATTCAACAAACTATAATTATTGTAAAGCTATTGTACTAACACAAGCAATAATTTGAATTCAAACTTATTAAATGTAGTATTAATCATTAAATAAACACCTAATATATATAAATAAATATATATATAATAGATGTACATATATTTTATATATATATAATATGTAATATATATAAAAAAGTGTCAGCATGAGCATTGTCCTGGTTTTGGATGAGACAGAGTTCATTTTCTTCCTAGTAGCTGGTAAGGGGTTGTATTTTGGATTTAATATGAGAATAATGTTGATAATATAATGATGTTTTAGTTGTTGCTAAGTAGCATTTATCCTTAATCAAGGACTTTTCAGTTTCCCATGTTCTCTAAGCAAGGTTGTGCACGAGAAGGTATGAGGGAGAATAGCAGGACAGCTGACCTGACCTACTCAAAAGGATATTTCAAACCATAGAATGTCATGCTCAATACATGAACTGCGGTGAGCTGGCCAGGGGAGCCAGCTGCTCCTCAGGGACTAGCTGGTCATTTGTCAGTGGGTGGTGAGAAATTGCATTATGCATCACTTGTTTTTCTTGAGGTCTTTTAATATCTCTTTTCCTTATATTTTCATTACTTTTATTACCAATTTTATTGTTGTTATTACTATTATTATTATTAATAATAATATTCAGACTGTTCTTAACGCGTGAGTTTTGGGCTTTTTTTCAGTTGTCCTCCTCATCTCATCAAGGGGGATGGAGAGGAGTAAGTGGCTGCATGATGCTTAGTTGCTGGCTGGGGTTAAACTATGACAAGTATGAATAATGAAAAATGGAAAAATCAGCAACCTAAGCTCTGTCAGAAAAAAAACAATAATTTTAGTAAGTCCTAAAAGTGAGACTGTCTGCAAGCTCTAAGAGTTAATGAAATGGGAAACTCAAGAGAGTTCACAGATGCAGAAACACTCTTCATTTTCCTCTGAGACTCGTCTAATGTGGAGTTTGGACAACCTCTGTGCTTGTCCTGTTCAGCAGCAGGAGGCAAGCACCTGCTTCACAGGATAGCCAGGTGCAGGGAAGGGGAGAGACTCTCTGTGCCTAACTGCCTGTGAGTGAAGCAGCACATTGGCAGGGAAGGGAGGTGAACTAAGCTGAATCTCAGTCATGTAAGAGAAGAAGCTTGACCAGGGTGGGAAATAAATCGGAAGGCAGGGCAGGACAGCACTCCCAGTGCCACCAAGCCATTAGACTATGGGCTCCTGAAATCTGCCTCGTTATTGCAGAGCAATGATGGGGACACTGCCAGTGCTCCTTTCTAGCACATCTCTATTTTCGTGTGACAATGCAAGAGAGAAAGAAGATACTTATGAGACATTTCCAGAAAACAAATGCTTTCTCATTTAGAGCCCTGTTTCTGAAGGTGCAGTCACCTGATAGGGGCTAGAGAAAATTATTTCCAAGTTCACAAGCACAAACAAAATGCAACAAATCATATGCAGAGTACTACCTGTTTTTCTTTCCCAAGTCCCAAGGAATATATCATGCAACTTCTCTTATACATTAAAATTATCTATTGATTATAGCTAATGACTATCATAGAATTCCACACACTCCACTTTTCTAAAGATCTCTGGTTAGCCAGCAGATTACTAAAAGCCATTTACAAAAATCAGTTGGGAATTCTGTGACATGACAAGAAAAGGTAGATGCAGAAAAGCAGCTAGATAGGAGACCTGTGGCACCAATTCCATATAACATCAATTTCTCATCATACATCAGCAAGTTTCCTAAATTATGAAAAGATTTTTTAAAAATCTTTTTAATGGTGACGGTACAATGCTTAGATCTCCTTTTGTTTTATTGCCGAGATGACATTCATCGTTGTGAATAAATTCATGAAAGAAGGAAAAGTATAGCATTCAACTCTGTATCAAAATGAGTGCTAAATATATTATTAAACAATCCAAAAAAATCCTTAATTTTGATGGTTTAATATAATCAGATAAAATCCATCCAGATTATGTCTTCTCAGAGAAAGGGCATTTTGTTCTGATTTTAAAAAACAACAACATCACAGTAATTTACTATCATGGCAGCAGTAGAATTTCAGTAAACCCTATTCCTTTACATCCTTAGCACTGTCATATTGAAGCTTTCTCCATTAGTCAAAGACATCAAAGAATTTTGACGTCTCACAAGGGATTTGAACTACAGTGAAGAGAATTCTTGACTCCTGTTCAGTTTTGAACACTGTCCAAATCAAATGAACAAGATGTTACTGTTCTCAGATGAGACCTGTGTGAAATGGGACTGATACTCTCAGGAAATTCAGAATAAAGTAAAGAACCCTTTGCTTTGACTCTAATTTCTGAAATGGACTGTAAATATCAGATGCAAATTATTACAGTTTGTTTGCAATTTACATTTGCTAGTTTCCACACTCTAGCTAGGCAGGGAAGATATCTATCTTCACTATTGCAAACAATTTCTTTTTTACAACAATTGAATACATGTCCATAAAATAAACTACTATATTCATTTGAATTTTAGGAACACCACATCAGACTTTTTATGTGTTTAGACATCAGATATTTAAAAAACAGATATAGATTCGTCAAGCTCTAAGAAATATTTGGATGGTTCATATCCAAATACACGGACAAATTTGATAATTCTCATGTCAGAATAGCACTTGTTAAATGAATAACCTCAGATCCTCATTCCTGAAGCTTCTTGTCTCAGACTTTGCTTATGCTAGATAATTTTAGTCTGAGGTTATCCTAATATCACCATGGCAGTTGCAGAAAAAAGGCATCTGTGATTCTCCAGTGGGGTAAGCAGACAATCTACTGTCTCTGCTGCAATCTAGAGCACTGTCCTGTGGGAAGTCCTTGCTATGTACTGTAAGTCTGACACTGTGAACTTCAGGACATGTAGCTCTTTTGAGAGAACTGTGGGATTTCAGAACAAATCAGTGTGTCCTGTCTCATGATTTACTTTTATTTTCTCCTTAAGATGACACCAAACTGACAGTACACCATCTGATAGCAATCAGTAAACTGTATCTGAAAACTACCAGTGAAAAACTATAGCATGTTTCTCTACTACTCTCAACGTTTACATGTTGTAGAGCTTTTATGACTTACACACAATTCTTGGAAGATGCTTTTTTTGTCATTCAAAGATTCTGAAACTGTGTCAGATCATTCCAGATTCCAATCAGAGCCTAATCCTCCCACTCAGTGCTCACAGTACAGGTCCCAAATGATTACTTCACAGGCTTATTTGCTCAATGAATGCACATGGAAGTAGTCATTTTCACTTCAATGCAACATATATTCCTAGAGGAAAAATGGCAGCAAAATGGAAGAGCTGTAAAGTTGTAAAGGTAGATCTGAACATACAGATCTGTGTGGTCAGAACCTTACAGCTAGCTCACATTGAACGTCATGTAGAAAATCCCAGAATACACTGGAAAAAAAAAACAAAACAAAAGAAAAGAAAAAAAGAAAAACAAACAAAAACCCACCAACCTATGTCATTTACCATGAGGGTACTGAGAGAAACTTCACAGCAAAACCCACGTTTGTGTGAATGCAGAGACAAAATTGCTAATGTCAGAAGTGGTGTGTTTCCAGAACGACTGTTAGTATACTTTTCTTCTGCTAGTCAGCCCTTAATAACCTTTCCATAACATAAAATTAAAAACACCACATGTAGTTCATACAGTTGGCATCGTGGCATGTGAATCATTGGGCTTCATGTCCATATCACATTATTCTTGTCAAAATTTGATTTTATATTGCTGTGGAGACCAACATATGTCCTATGATCAACAAAGGCAAAAACTTGCTAAAAAGAATCCTTCTTCACTTTCATTAGTCCTGTTGAATAGCAATAACACAAGGTGAGTAGTGTATTGAATCCTACTGTACCCAAAAAGCTTAATGAGGATAAAGTACCCATCAAAAAGGATGTGCAACAGGATCCTATATGACATTCCCTTTCCCTGATCTGAAATTTCAAAATTTGTACAGTTTGTGTAGTACCTGGCTGGTGATTTTGGTGTCTGAATATGAAAGTTTAGTGGGTACATTCGATTGTGTCGGAGCTATAGTACCACATTTCACCTGATCATGCTGTCATTTATGTACTTGTATGTTCTATATTTTGAGTATCTATACATAAAAAATAGGTACTCCTCCCCAAATATGTAGCTAACAAATTTTGACTGAAATAAGATAGATTCACAGGAAGAAAATTCTTAAGTTCCACTACAATTTGGAATTTCAAAAATCATTATACAATGCTAATTCTAAAATACGTATTTCTTTCTTGATTTCAGAAACAGCACTGAATCCATTAGCATTTGGACTAGAAAGTGAATAAACAGTTTCATTAAGGAGGCATGTTAGCTCCAGCAATGTTTATTGGGGCAAGCCTGCACTCTGGCTGCATGTGGCATGCCTTTAAATAGGGCTGTTAAAATACCAAATAAAATGTCAAAGCCTGTCAGTTCCAGAGCTTTTATAAATTGTTTAGACTGGGGATAATTTGGGTTTTTGTACACCATGCCTTGCAGATCGCGTGGCATGGAGATAGGAAAGGGGGTCAGGGAGAACAGCACGGGGCAGCCAGCCTGCAGGAAAGCCAAGGTCATCGCTCTCCTTCACCAGCTGCCTCCCTCTTCCTTTCAGCCTGCACACCCCCTGTTTGCCTCCCCTCTCTCTGGGTGGCATCCTGAGGTTATGCACATGACTGAACAACCACATTATATATTTGAAAAAAAAAAAAAAAAATACACAACAACAACAAAAAAATTACTTCAAAAGTCGGTGCCACAGCCACTTGCCAGACGTGCGTGCTACGAGTAACTTCACCTCAGGCTGCAGCAACCCTGGAGTGTGCAGCCACCCTGTAATCTAAGCATCCACCAGTGCTTCAATGCACGGCCGGCCAGGCTGTACCCAGCGAGGGCTGGAAGAGCTGCACCTCCGTGGTCGCACTCCCAGTCGTCCTCCAGCCACCCTGCCCCGAACAAAGTGGAGGAAAAACACCTCCCTTCAGCTCCACCTCCTCGCACCCCCCCTCCCTGCTTCCGTGCTCCGCCACCCTTGGCTCTCCCACCCACGGCGAGGCCCGGACCTCACCTTCAGCTCCCGGGAGGCCACGCGGGCTGCCAGCTCGATGACACAGCCCACCGCCATGCGTGCCGCTCCGGCCGAGTGCAGTTCGTTCCAAACGGTGTCACTGTCCACCTGAGCAAACAGCCGGCCCCGAGCGCAAGGCAGGCAGAGAGGGAGAGGGAGAAGGAGAGGGAGAGCATGAGAAAAAACAAACCCGTGAGGGAGGGCTGGCAGCGTGACAGCCAATGTACAATAACATCAGTCTTCCGTCCTGGCCAGCTGAAAGGCCTTCTGGACATGGCTATGCTTATGCTTTTTCTCTGCACGGGCTTCTCCAATGGAAACACATTCCTGTCATGCCTCGCTGCCATTCCCTGTTTAGATTTCTCATTACAAACAGTGTTACATCGGCCAGGCCTGGCCTGCTCACCAGCCGCTGTGCACCGAGTCCTCATGCCCATGCAGACGCTGGGACTTGCCAGGGACCGGGACAAAGCGTCCAGTTGAGACAGCCACAGCTGGCTCCGGTGGCCATCACAGGCAACCTGTGATACCAAAACTCAACAATGGGTCTGGTCATTGCCACTTTTCTTTAAAAAAAAAAAAAGCAGCAAGCATGTTCCCTGCTCAGTCAGGAGTCATTTTCAACTGACTGAAGTCAGAATAATTAATTACTAGTCTTCAATTCAGTAGTTTCTATGACAGTAGGCATGAAAAAATGAAAAAAAAAGAGAAAAAAAAAGAAAAGGAAAAGACAAGAAAAGACAAGACAGAAAAGAAAAGACAAGAAAAGAAGAAAAGAGAAGAGAAGAGGAGAGGAGAGGAGAGGAGAGGAGAGGAGAGGAGAGGAGAGGAGAGGA